>CM019068.1:177116793-177291804 GCA_009667805.1 Leptobrachium leishanense
AACGAAGAGTTAATTAACCTCTGATTCTCCATTGCCTCTGGGTCAATAGGACTATACATCCTGTACGCATCCAGCAATCTCTCTAGAACGCCACTTGGGGATTCTTTAACCTCTGTATCACATCTGCTATTTTTCCCATGTTTTGTGGGCTTCTTTCCTCCCGCTTTAACACCCATTATTACTGCTGTTCTGTATGTCTGCAGATGGCAACTCCTTCAAAACTGTATTGTACGGCCATTTAGGATCTGTTTTGGGTAATGCTCCTCTGCCCATGCTTCTGGATGAGGCTTAGCATCTGCTACGGCTTGGGCGAGAAAATCTTTTGCGGCTTACTATTTATTCAGGCTCTCTCCTCTGTGGTAACATTGTCAACATTAAATTGCTGACAATCTGCCCATGTGGGGTTTATGTGTGAGCATAACTGACTCTATCATACTGGCCACTGCTGCGGGATTTGTGGAATACAGTGGTGTGTGTGTTTTCCAATATAAAAGATCTGTTGTTGTGAATGGGACGTATGTGTATTGCATTGGCCCTGGATTCCCATCCGCTAAAGGGGGGCCTGGCACTTCCCGCAAAGGCATCTGCATAGCGCTCTTGTAGGGATTGTGTTGGTATGGCTCCCGGTGTTTATATATATTATTCGCTGCGCGTGTGGTAACTCCCTGGTCCTCATCCTTCCTTTTCATCATCACCATTCCCGTGGGCACTAATATATATATGCTCCCATCGGGCATCTCAATCTTCTCTGGTGGAGCTCTCTCTGTCCCCTCCACCCGCTTCGCCCTGCTCTTCTTCCTCAGTCACACAGGACGGAGCAGAGGGAGCTGACCGAGACACCATAATCATGAGTTTTATATAATGCTTCGAAATTCCGCACCATATATTCTAGGGGCGTCTCACCCTCCTTCACACTTCTTGGGCTTAGATGACCTGTTACCCATTATTACTCTTGAAAACAGTACTCTTTTGCAATACAGATATATTATTTCAACAACAGTTAAAATCACAGTCTGATACTTCAGTCAACAATTCATCCGTGTCTGCAGGCGCTTCCCCCTTCAGTAGCCGTCTGCAGTTGCCTGAGCCGGAAACGTACGTTCGGGGTCAAAACTCGTATTTGCTTCCTCGCGGAGCGAGTAGCGCGCACGTTCACTCACAGCACTCGAGTCAATTCATTCACAACACATACCGTATCAGATGCTTTCATCACATAACAGAACAACAGAACATAGGCACTTCAACCTCCTACTAGCCGAGGGTGCTCATTCCCTCCTCTGTGGCTCCTTATACCCCGTAATTTGAACTCTAACTCTTGACTGCTGTGACTATGTGCACCCCGTTCTATATCTCTACTGCCGTCTGCATTCCAATTTGCCTTATGGGTAATCTCACCCACCGGCACCACTATCTCTGCAGCTACCGCTGGCTCCACTATGAGCCCTTTTCACTACACGACCGTGCACACTAGCACTGACTCAGGCTCTCAGCCCAGTCAAGAAAATCCCTCCTCCTTTCCCTTTTACCCACGTGGCGAAGCTCTGTTTACAAACACTGACTAATATGCAACTCACGTGGCTACCTTCTCCCTCTCTTACAGAACTACCCTTTGGTTGGCATTCAATCCCCCCGAATCCAGACACCCGCCTAGCCACTCTGGCTCCTTAGCAATGTCAGCGCATCAGCGGCGGGCTAGATATGCCAACGGGACGGTGGCCATCGCGTCCCCTTATCCGTCTATCTCAGTCGGACGTTTCCCTTAGATACCGGTATCTCCTTCAGACATACAAAACATAGAAGACACGTTACCTATCGCCGCGCGCTGCTTGCTGTTTCCTCAGACTCAGTGGTGTCCCAGTTCCCGGGTCAGGGGTCCGTTTGGGACGAGACGAGGTCCACTGAACAGGAAATCCTGCTTGGCGCCTGCAGATGTCAGCTCACCTTCAACGGACGCCCAACCATCGGGATTCTCGCACCCGCTGCAGTCAAGCGCCGCACTGTGTCACAGCAGCCCGTTACTGTGTGCCGGAAAGGGCCCGTATCCCGGCTCACGAGCCCCCAAAAATGTAGCCGGACAAAAACAGATTCACTATCAAGACGGCGCCGGACGGGCACAAGTAAGGATTGTCAGAACACGAGTCTCTTCAGGAAAAAGCAAACTTTATTGTGTCGTCACACAAGTGCCCACACAGGATTGAATCGCAAAGAGTGAGCCCCCTTTTCACCCGTGCAAGGGATCTTATACCCAAAAAATACGTAATTAGGTACATCCCAGTTAGCCCACCTCCCAATGACACTTTATTCCACCCCACGTGGGTCAATACCTCCCTTTGGCTAATACAAAGACATTCCATTAATTGGCTGTAAATTGGCAAACTTTGTGTTAGTTTCAGTAAATCATAATTAATTGCTCTTACTGTTCCGGGCTGCGCCCTCCTCCCTTGCGCCTACAATCACTTGTTACAGATGGCACCTGGCCTGATCTCTATACTCCTTTGTCTTTCTGCGGGCCCCAACGACCTTGAGTATCTACTTCGCTTTTCTCCTCCGTGCCAGGAACAGCAGAGATCTTTCATAAAACTTTAATTGCTTTTCTGCTAATCTAAACGCATTCCCTAAATTTCTACGTATACCTCATTCTAGTTTCAGCTACAAACCTGTCTAGTTATATACAAGTGAACCAATATTCTGAACAAGATGGCCGCCTGTGTACAATGGCGGCCATCTTCCAGCCTATTTCCACTTCAGTACTTGTCGTTTCTGTTAACCCATTCACCACACATCGAATTCAACCACCATTACACCTAAGTAGACATTACAGATACTTGCATATACATATACACCTGTAAGGTACTACAGTCTGTAGTCTCCACCTTTTAAGCGGTGCCTGACTTTAACCCCTTAGGCACCGGGCCGCGATCTGGTGCCATTCGGCCAGAAAGCTCCATATCAGTGATTGTGGCCCTGCAAGGGGGTGATTGTCCCACAGGGGCTTCTTATAGACTAAGCGCCGCCTTATTCCCATGGCTGGGAGACATTTCATTGCTGAATTCACACACATCATTATACAGCGGATACAGCTTATAATCAGCAATATATGCATTTACTTACAAGAAGCCGCTCACTCCCAGGACCCTCAGCCTGGATCTCCTCTCTGGATTCACCAGGTGGATCTGCCGCCTCACAGGGCTCAGGACACAAAGGACAAAGGGTATGGAGCTACAGGGGTTAAAGGAGAGGCAGGAGTTACCTATAATCCCACATCAATACAAACAAGTGAGAAAAAGACTGCAGCACATCCTGATTCAGTATGAGGAGGTTTGTTTTCCTCCCTCATCTCTCTAAGCTTAATTAGCCAAGATGATCAGACAATAGGACAGACAGACGGAGACAAACATTAAGCAAAGGGACAGAGAGACCAGACAGAGGCAATGAGACAAGCATGAGGTACATAGAGAGGGACTGGCATAAGCCATAGAGACAGAGAGGTAGGACAGACAGAGGCACAGGGACAGACATGAGGGTCAGAGGGTAGGACAGACAGAGGCACAGGGACAGACATGAGGCACAGGGTCAGAGAGGGACAGACTGTATCAGACTCCTGTTCCCTGGCTGTGTACCTGCGTTATTAGCGCTGCCTAGAATTGCTCAGATGCCAGATCAATGTTACCCAGGTATCCAGATACAGCCAAGGCTTAATAGAAAGAACAGAAACAGCTCATACATTGTGTAAATCAGCCCCACAGGAAGCGAGCTCTAAACAATAACAACACAATGTATAATGCCACCTCTGGGAGTGGTTAGAAAACAAAGGAGCCCCCCCCCCCTTAGCACCAGATATCTGATACACATACAAAGGGATGTGCTGGGACAGACTGTGTGGGGGGGGGGGGTTGCTGCATCATTTGCTTAATCATGGACACAGTACACTGTGTGCTCAGCCAGAGGGTGGGGGGGGGTTACACAATCACTGGAGCCTGTATACTGTATATAGGACGTGTAATCACTAGTGTATATGACTTATAAACATGCTCTATACTGGGTGAAATCATTATACTGTATATAAGAGTTATTAGTATATTATGTGTTTCACTGTAGATGCGGGGTGTATCAGTGTATATGCGGGATGTATCAGGTATATGCAGGATGTATCAGGTATATGTGGGATGTATCAGGTATATGCAGGATGTATCAGGTATATGCGGGATGTATCAGGTATATGCAAGATGTATCAGGTATATGTGGGACGTATCAGTGTACATGTAGGGTGTATCAGGTATATGTGCAGGGCCGGTGCAAGCTTTTTTATCTAGTCAGGCGAAGGTGCGTTTTGGTGCCCCCCCCCATCCGTGTCATGTCAAGCCAATCAGGATAGAGAGATGCATAATAATCTCTATCGCAAGTGTTTGGTGTCTTCACGCAGAGTAAAGGACACTTAACGTTGGTCTTATATATAATTTATATATATTTGCCCCCAGCTCACAAGGATATATTGCCCCCAGCTCACATGGATATATATATATACTGCTACCAGCTCTCATGGATATATATACTGCTACCAGCTCACATGGATATATATATTTGCCCCAGCTCACATGGATATATATATTTACCCCAGCTCACATAGATGTATATATATATATATATATTTGCCCCAGCTCACATGGATATATTTCCCCCCCCAGCTCACATGGATATATTGACCCCAGCTCACACATGGATATATTTGTCCCAGCTCACATGGAAATATATTGCCCCAGCTCACATGGGTATATTTGCCCTGAGCTCACATGGATATATTTGCCCTGAGCTCACATGGATATATTTGCCCCCAGCTCACATGGACATATATTGCCCCAGCTCACACATGGATATATTGCACCCAGGTCATACATGGATATATTTGCCTCCAGCTCACATGAATATATTGCCCCCAGCTGACATGGATATATTGCCCCCAGCTCACACATGGATATATTTGCCCCCAGGCAGCTCATATAAATATATTTGCCCCAGGCAGCTCACAGATATATTTGCCCACAGCTCACATGGATATATTTGCCCCCAGCTCACATGGATATATTTGCCCCAGCTCACATGGATATATTTGCCCCCAGCTCACATGGATATATTGCCCCAGCTCACATGGATATATTTGCCCCCAGCTCACATGGATATATTTGATAGTAATGAGACCAGTGCAATGGATCATTTAACCATACAAACCCACATATGTTATTCCATAATTGCGTCGAATAGGTTTTTATTGTGATCTTTTTTAACCCCTTCCCGCCTTAGGTTATTTGATGCCATCCTGGCGGCAGGAGGGCTTTGAAGGCACAGAGAGTACAGATATGACCCACTGTCTTCAATGGGCCACTGCGGCCCCTCCCCACAGCCTGCACGCACCTCGCAAATATATCGGGAGTCTGACTGTCTTGGCAGGCCACAAAAACCCTTTGGCAGGCCGCATGTGGCCCGTGGGCCACAGTTTGCCCACCCCTGACCTAGCCCCATCTGGTCACTGACAATAAATTCCGTCTGCATGCGCAATGCCCTAACTATGATCATGCTTTTCCAAGTCAGACACAGGGCCCCCGAGCATTTGGAGGTGATTTGTGAGTATAGAGCGAGTGGAGTACAGCTGCGGAGTTGGGAAGGATTTATTTTGTCCTGGTACTTGTCGTTTCTGTTATCCCATTCACCACACATCGAATTCAACCACCATTACACCTAAATAGACATTACAGATACTTGCATATACACATACACCTGTAAGGTACTACAGTCTGTAGTCTCCACCTTTTAAGCGGTGCCTTACTTTAACCCCTTAGGCACCGGGCCGCGATCTGGCGCCATTCTGCCAGAAAGCTCCATATCAGTGATTGTGGCCCTGCAGGGGGTGATTGTCACACAGGGGCTTCTTATAGACTAAGCATGGCCTTATTCCCATGGCTGGGAGACATTTCATTGCTGAATTCACACACATCATTATACAGCGGATACAGCTTATAATCAGCAATATATGCATTTACTTACAAGAAGCCGCTCACTCCCAGGACCCTCAGCCTGGATCTCCTCTCTGGATTCACCAGCAGGATCTGCCGCCTCACAGGGCTCAGGACACAAAGGACAAAGGGGATGGAGCTACAGGGGTTAAAGGAGAGGCAGGAGTTACATATTTATTTATAAAGGATTTTACCAAGAAGGATACATTGAGATTTCTCTCGTTTTCAAGTATGTCCTGGGTTCAAGAACATTGAAGTGTTACAGTTACAGAAATACAAAGTAATACAATGCAAGATATTAAAAAAACAACACAAATATACAGATTAACAGAAAATAAATATGTAGGAAATATAGTCACTAGGTTACATGTTTACAGGTGCATTCTGTATTGAGGTATGTTAGTAAGGAGCTTTGGAGTGACTTAAGACTGGGGGAAGATTTGATGGTGTCTGGGAGGTTATTCCATAATTGTGGTGCTCTGTAGAAAAATGAGGACCGAGCCACTGTCTTTTTGTATTGTGGTATTGCAAGAAAGGTCCTGGATCGGAGGTTATAGGATGAGGGAGCTGCTGGGGGAAGCAGTCTATTCAGGTAGGGTGGCAGCTTTCCAGAGATGCTCTTAAACACCAGGCTGGAAAGGTGAAGGGTGCGTCTGGATTCCAGCGATGGCCAGTTTAGCTCTTTTAACATGTCACAATGGTGGGTCATGTAGTTACATTGTAGCGCAAAGCGGCAGAATGAGTTATACAATGTAGTAAGTTTATGAAGGTGTGTTTGCGGGGCGGCTGCATACACTACATCTCCGTAATCAATAGCTGGCATAAGCATTTGCTGTACAATCTGCTTTCTTACCGCGGGACTCAGGCAGGATTTGTTTCTGTACAGGCACCTAGTTTGGGGTAAAGTTTAGATGAGAGTTTTTCGATGTGGGGGCCAAAGGATAGATTAGGGTCCAACCACATACCTAGATATTTGAGAGAAGTGACTGTGGTCAGCGTGCCATTTGATTTTGTCCCAACACATAGATGGGGATTTTGCAATTTGTGTAGTTTAGGTGCTGTTCCAAAGAGCATCGTTACAGTTTTGTTAGTATCTAAAAAAGTTTGTTGTTTTTGATCCACTTTTCTACCTCTGTGAATTGTTCTTGCAGCATGGCCTCCAGCTGCGGGAGATTTGGTTTGCTGGTATAGATCACAGTGTCGTCTGCGTACATATGTACAGTTGAGGCTTTGCAGACGTTGGGCAGATCATTTATGAATATTGTGAATAGCAGGGGGCCTAGTATTGAGCCTTGGGGTACACTGCAAGTGTCTGGGAGCGGGAGGGAGCAGCTAGCAGAAATTGACACATATTGTGATCGGTCGGGTACATATGATTGAAACCAGGTTAGCGTGCGATCACCAATGCCAGAGTTTTTAAGTTTTTCTAACAAGATGCCATGGTCTACCGTGTCAAAGGCCTTGGCAAAATCAAGGAAGATGGCTCCAGTTAGGTTTCCTTGTTCCATCCCAGCTTGGATATCATTGCAGACTTTTAAAAGGGCGGTTGTAGTTGAGTGATTTGGACGAAAGCCTGATTGATCCGGGGTTAAGTAGTTCCAATATTGATAATAATCACGTAATTGTGTGTAGACACATTTTTCCAAGACTTTTGACATTACAGGGAGCAACGATATCGGACGGTAGTTGGATACCAAAGTACTGTCACCACTTTTATGGATAGGTACCACTCTTGCAGTCTTCCAGAGCTTGGGTATGTATCCAGTCGCCAGTGACTCATTTATTAGGGTTGCGACAGGATTTGCAATTGCTGGCACACTGATTTTCAGCAGCATTGCTGGTATTTGATCAGGTCCAGACTGGTATTTCATTTTTTGCTTACGGAGAAGTTTAGTAACGACACTGACAGGCACTGGTCTAAAACTGAATTCCTGTCTGATACATGGACTTTGCACAGTTGGGGGGGCCTGACCTGCATGAGGCCTCTCTGATTGCATGTCATTTCCTAGCTTGGCAATCAAAGTGGTGGCACACCATGGGAATTCCAGACTTGCAGGAGCTCAGACTGAAAGTATTCAACTGCACAGTCTAGGTCTGGGATTAGGTTTAGCCTGTACCAGGGGAGCTGTTTGAGATCACTTAGGAAGGATTCAAGAATAAATTTCTTGAAAGACCTGGTGGTTATTACCTTTGGGGGAGATTTCAAGGCCTTAATTTTGCGCATGCAGTACACTAGACAATGGTCACTAAAGCTATTAGCAAGAACGCCTGCCTCCTGTATTCTATCAGGAGATGAGGAGAGAATCCAGTCCAACAAGGTATGGTTAGGGCTTTTCATATTAATGCGAGTGGGGGAGGAGATTAATTGAGTTAACTGCAAAGTTTTAAACAGCGAGCAGTGTTTATTGTTTTTAGGATTTAGCCAATCTGTATTAAAATCGCCGAGGACCATCAGTTCACTTTTTTGGTTTTGCGCAAGTAGGTTATTGAGGATTTGAGATATGTCAGAGAGGGAGTGCACTGGAGAGCTCGGTGGACGATAGAACCCAGCAACAATGATTGATTTACTGAATGGGATCTCAATTATACCAGAGAGGAAATCAAAGGTGACAGGAGAGCTAGAAGTCTGTAAGGGGGTGAACTTTATGGACTCCTCAACATAAATAACAATTCCCCCTCCTCTCTTTGCTCTGTCTTTTCTATAACATGAATACCCCTGTATTGATATGGCAGAGTCTGGTACTCTTGGGGTTAACCATGACTCTGTGAGCACAATGATTTTGGGCTTGTAATAGCAACACCAAGCCTGAAGCTCATCCAATTTAGGGAGTAAACTTCGGATGTTACAGTGCACAAACGAGAGGCCTTTTTTAGTGGGGAGACTAAAGGTTGTGTCACCTATAGGACCAGGGTTAATCCCACATCAATACAAACAAGTGCGAAAAAGACTGCAGCACATCCTGATTCAGTATGAGGAGGTTTGTTTTGCTCCCTCATCTCTCTAAGCTTAACTAGCAAAGATGATCAGACAATAGGACAGACAGACGGAGACAAACATGAAGCAAAGGGACAGAGAGACCAGGCAGAGGCACTGAGACAAGCATGAGGTACATAGAGAGGGAATGGCATAAGCCATAGAGACAGAGAGGTAGGACAGACATGAGGCACAGGGTCAGACATGAGGCACAGGGACAGACATGAGGCACAGGGTCAGAGAGGGACAGACTGTAACAGACTCCTGTTCCCTGGCTGTGTACCTGCGTTATTAGCGCTGCCTAGAATTGCTCAGACGCCAGATCAATATTACCCAGGAATCCAGATACCACAAGGCTTGGTATAGATACAGCACAGAGACAGATAAACACAATGAACAGAAACAGCTCATACATTGTCTATAAATCAGCCCCACAGACAGCCAACCCTGAACAATAACAACACAATGTATAATGACACCTCTGGGAGTGGTTAGAAAACAAAGTTGCCCCTCCCCCCTTAGCACCAGATATCTGATACACATACAAAGGGATGTGCTGGGACAGACTGTGGGGGGGGGGGTTGCTTGCTGCATCATTTGCTTAATCATGGACACAGTACACTGTGTGCTCAGCCAGAGGGTGGGGGGTTACACAATCAATGGAACCTGTATACTGTATATAGGACGTGTAATCACTAGTGTTTAATACTTATAAACATGCTCTATACAGGGTGAAATCATTATACGGTATATAAGAGGTATTAGTATATTATGTGCATCACTGTATATGCGGGATGTATCAGTGTATATGTGGGATGTACCAGGTATATGCAGGATGTATCAGGTATATGTGGGACATATCAGTGTACATGTAGGGTGTATCAGGTATATGTGCAGGGCCGGTGCAAGCTTTTTTATCTAGTCAGGCGAAGGTGCGTTTTGGTGCCCCCCCCATCCATGTCATGTCAAGCCAATCAGGATAGAGATGCATAATAATCTCTATCGCAAGTGTTTGGTGTCTTCACGCAGAGTAAAGGACACTTAACGTTGGTCTTATATATAATTTATATTTATATATATTTGCCCCCAGCTCACATGGATATATATACTGCTACCAGCTCACATGGATATATATTTCCCCCAGCTCACATGGTAATATATATTTACCCAGCTCGCATGGATATATATATATATATTTTCCCCAGCTCACATGGATATATTTGCCCCCAGCTCACATGGATATATTGACCCCACCTCACACATGGATATATATTGCCCCAGCTCACACATGGATATGTTTGCCAACAGCTCACATGGATATATTGCCCCCAGGTCATACATGGATATATTTTCCCCAGCTCACATGGATATATTGCCCCCAGCTCACATGGATATATTGCCCCAGCTCACACATGGATATTTTTGCCCCCAGGCAGCTCACATGGATATATTTGCCCCTAGCTCACATGGATATATTTGCCCCCAGCTCACATGGATATATTTGCCCACAGCTCACATGGGTATATTTGCCCCCAGCTCACATGGATATATTTTCCCCCAGCTCACATGGATATATTTGCCCCCAGCTCACACATGGATATATTGCCCCCAGCTCACACATGGATATATTGCCCCCAGCTCACACATGGATATATTTGCCCTCAGCTCACATGGGTATATTTGCCCTCAGCTCACATGGGTATATTTGCCCCAGCTCACATGGATATATTTGCCCCCAGGCAGCTCACATAGATATATTTGCCCCAGGCAGCTCACATAGATTTGTTTGCCCCTAGCTCACATGGATATATTTGCCCCTAGCTCACATGGATATATTTGCCCCCAGCTCACATGGCTATATTGCCCCCACATGGATATATTTGCCCCAGCTCACATGGGTATATTTGCCCCCAGCTCACATGGGTATATTTGCCCCAGCTCACATGGATATATTTGCCCCCAGCTCACATGGATATATTTGCCCCCACATGGATATATTTGCCCCCAGCTCACATGGGTATATTTGCCCCCAGCTCACATGGATATATTTGCCCACAGCTCACATGGGTATATTTGCCCCCAGCTCACATGGTATTTTTCCCCAGCTCACATGGATAATATTTGCCCCAGCTCACACATGATATATTGCCCCCAGCTCACACATGGATATATTGCCCCAGCTCACACATGGATATATTTGCCCTCAGCTCACATGGGTATATTTGCCCTCAGCTCACAATGGGTATATTTGCCCCAGCTCACATGGATATATTTGCCCCAGCAGCTCACATATATATATTTTCCCCAGGCAGCTCACATAGATTTGTTTGCCCCTAGCTCACATGGATATATTTGCCCCTAGCTCACATGGATATATTTGCCCAGCTACATGGCTATATTGCCCCCACATGGATATATTTGCCCCAGCTCACATGGGTTATATTTGCCCCCAGCTCACATGGGTATATTTGCCCCAGCTCACATGGATATATTTGCCCCCAGCTCACATGGATATATTTGCCCCCACATGGATATATTTGCCCCCAGCTCACATGGGTATATTTGCCCCAGCTCACATGGATATATTTGCCTCCAGCTCACATGGATATATTGCCCCAGCTCACATGGATATATATTGCCCCAGCTCACACATGGATATATTTGCCCGCAGCTCACATGGATATATTGCCCCCAGCTCACACATGGAAATATATTGCCCCAGCTCACACATGGATATATTGCCCCCAGCTCACACATGGATATATTTTCCCCCAGCTCACATGGATATATTTGCCCCCAGCACTCATCTCTACTGAAGTGCTGCCAGGCCCCGCGTATCCGCAGCTGCCGGCATTTTTCTACTCCCACGAGGCAAGCAGCCGCTGGCATGCAGCTTTGCCGCTCGCCTGGGATGGGAACCATGTGACCTGACCAGCTGCATTCTCACGAGATTGCGCGCTGGTCAGGTCACATGGTTCCCATCCCAGGCGAGCGGCAAAGCTGCATGACAGCGACTGCTCGCCTTGTGGTGAGTAGAATGCCGGCGGTGGTGATTTTCACAGGGGGGGGACAGGGCCGGTCCGTCCATGGGGCAGGGTAGATCAACGGCGCCAGGCGGTCCTTTGTCAGGGGCGGCGTTTTGCTGCCCTGTCCAGGGCCGTGGCGTGGAGCTCCACCCTGGACAAGGCACGGCCCGCCCTCCTCCATCAGGTTATGAAGCAAGGCAGTGCCCGCCCCTCTCAGAGGACCGGTGCCCGCCCAACTTCATGCAAAAGGATGGCACCCGCCCCTTCAGGTGAGCAGGCTCACACCCGCTCCCTTGATTCTAGCGAGGTGGCAGGCGGAGCCCGCCACTTTCCACAAACCAGGCCCAAAACTTTTCAAGCCTGCCGCCGGACTCCCTCGGATCCTCCCCCCGCTACTGCCCAGGACTCTCTCAGTGCTCTCGGAGACTCCCGCACTCGCGCCGCAGATGCCCATTGCCAGCCCCTCTCACCAGACCCCGTGGTAGGAGCCAATCTCCGGTGCTCGGTGCAGCCCCTCCCTCCAGCTCTATGCGCGGCCGCCAGCTCCACGTGGGTCCAGACTCCTGCAGGCAGCCCCAGCATTGTAAGTATATCTCTGTGTATTTGTATGGAAAAATGTCCTTATATGGCGCCGTTTCCGTGGTGTATATGTGGTGTATATACTGCTGCCCCTGCTCCAGAGATAGGCTGGCAATGCTTCGCTGATGCCTGGTTTATAATAGTGGAGAAAAGGGAGGTTTATCTCTGGTTGGGCGCTGCTTGCAACGATGAGGGGGTTAAATCTCATTAACTGAAAAGTGGGTCAGAATATTATATCGGCAAATGGCTCATATGGCTAAAACGAGTGGATGGTTCACAGTATGTTCCTCTTTGTTTATCATAAAGTGCAAAGTGTGCCCAAATGAGTGCAACAAGATGCTTTTATGGTTAGTGATGTTGTGAGTCTACACCTCATGTGAATGGATAAAGAAAACCAAATAGTGCTCACTCTGGCACTAACCATAAAAGCATCTTGTTGCACTCATTTGGGCACACTTTGCACTTTATGATAAACAAAGAGGAACATACTGTGAACCATCCACTCGTTTTAGCCATATGAGCCATTTGCCGATATAATATTCTGTGTATTTGTATGTCTGTACATTCATCCTATACAGGGGGAGGGGCGCTAATTAACGCTTCAATAAAATGGCTGGGAGAAGAGACTAAGCAGTGTATTGTTCGAGAGAAAGACTAATTAGGAATGAAGTGAGGTTTAAGAATTATCCCTGTATTACACATGAGTGAAAGGAAGTGAGTTCCCTTTGTTCTATGGGATCAGGCATGGGCGCCTTTGTTTTATGAGCTGAAACATGGCTCTTTGTGATTGGGTACAATGGGGAGATAAACAATGGAAAAGGAGGGGGAAGGGAGAGTACAAAAGGCTGGGCGTGGGACATTTTTGGTATTGCAGTAATTTTTCTTTTGCTAAGAACTTCAGAGGCACAGCGGCGGCGAGCTCCATTTTGCCATCACCATCATCGTATGAAAACCAATGACTGGATAAGTATTACTTGCAGTATCAATCTGTTATGCATACTCTATTATCATAAGTCTGCTACATATATATTGCTAGTTCCATTATTTATTGGAAGACTAGGTGTGAGTTTCCCATTGTATGGATTTGTAGGTTTATTTAGTGGATGCTTATTTATATTTGTTTCAATTTGCAATACTGTATTCCTTGTTCATTTGGTGTAGAGCTGCGTGATAGTAATTTCTAATGGGTTATTGTTCTGGGATAACTCTGCCAGAATTCAGTGATTTGTTGTTTTGTATGTTATTAGGGGCATTAGTATTTCCAGTAATTTTGCTTTGGCTGTCTGTGGACTGCTGTGCCTTATTAGTTTATGTGCTCAGTATAGCGCATGACTGACTGTCCAATTTTAGTATCATCCATGGCTGCAGCCAAAATCATAATAAGCAACCCATATAAACACCGTAATCAAACACAGGGCCTCCCTATACACGCAGGTGCCCTCACCATACACACAGAAGGAACTCACTATACATAGTGAAATCACACGTAGGACCTCGGTATAACACACAAAGTCACGCTAATGATGTAGCTATCACACACCCTGAAATCACGCAATTCCTCTCTATAACACACTGAAATCACTAATATAGAATAACACTAAGATAAATAAAAAATAAAAATAAATATATATATATATATAATATATATATATATAAAATGAACATAAAAATAAAATAAAAACTTGCTATAACATGCCGTAATCATACAATAGAAACACACAGAAACCTAGCCATAGCACACGGAGACAACACAAAGGGAATGTAATCACACATAGACTGAATCACTGGACATTAGTCACTGTAACTCTATAGTGTGCCGAATGAGAAAAGCACCATACGTGCATTGCTGAGTAACACCTTTAGTGGATTCTCAAGCAGCTTCACATGCTGGTCTTTTATGTGGGTTATGATTTACAGGGTTATTCAAAGAGCTGTGTGTTTTAAATAATGTTGGAGTAACCCCAAGGGCTAAGCAATAAGTTGATGAACAAATTAATTTGTATACTGTATTTAAGTTCACTATTCTAATTGTTGCAATTTTTAAAGTGACACAGCAGCAATGTACAATCTTTTGTTTTGAGCACTTGCTACAGTTGAGTAAATAATTATTTAGAACGGTAACTTTGTCTTTATTGAGGGAGAGGAAAGACTTATTTCAGGAATAGAGGAAACATGAGCAGTAACTCACTCTTATTTCACACTTGTACCATCATCATAATAAAGCCTGGGAGTGGATAAGTATTAAGTGTATTAATTCAGTGAATTTGAATCTATGTTGATAATATACTATATTCGTGTGTGGGTAATCTATTGGGTTTAATACGCACTAATTTACCCGTTCTAGTTATTTGCATTGTTAGCTAGAATATGCTCGTTGATATTTGCTTCACTTTGTAATACTTGATCAAACCTTATTATTTGTATAGTCTGTATGATCTTATAAACATAGGTAGTCAGTGACCGCATGGCTGGCAGCCATCTTAAACCTCAAAAAGTCACATGTTCTGCTGCCAATGAGGAAGTGCTGCAGCAGTAACTGTACAATCTGTTAAGCTTACATTTGCGCAACTAAATTAATCCAGATTGTTTCTGCCAGATTTATGAATATATAACAATTACTAACCAAATACACATCTAAATGTGTCTGTTATAATTTCTGAAGAGGTTTATCAACTAAACAGTGATTCTGTATGTTAGCAAATGCTGTGTCATTAGGTTAGTTCGGATGATTTAACTTCGGGTCTATAGATTAATATACTAAGCAAGAATCAGTTTCCTTGTGGACGGAGGTTAAAGACTTTCACATGTGCAGCTTGGTTCTATTGATAAAGGATTCCAGGGCTGAGGACTCATAAAATGGAGGACAATGCAGCCAGTAATGTACAGAACATCCTTGCTCTTTCTCAACTCAAAATGGAGACGGCGTTATTTACATTTCGCAAGGGGACACACACATACAGAGGGGGAAGGTGCACAAACAATGGAGTCACTCTCAGATGGGAACAATGGATCAGATAACAGTGAGCTGGTGACTGGGTGGGAGCTGGTGGGAGGGGAGGGGCTGATGGAAGCATGTGAAAACAAAAGGAATTCATTACTTACAGGGGGTGTACACTATACAAAGACTGGATCGTAATACAGAGGTTACGCTATACAGAGGGAATACAATATTCTACATGATACACAGAGCAAGGGAATGTAAGGAAAATACATACAAATAAACATTGGGATGGCCGTTTCTTTGCAGAGGCAATAAGTAGGGAAGATGTTTCTGTTAGCTACCATTCATTCAATCAGGTGGTGAATTTGGTAAGGGTAGATGGCGAGGAGACAGAGTTAGCTAAGCTTGATCTAGACACAACCTTCAGGCCGTACCGCTGTGTCCAGGGGGTTTTCTTTTAATGGGGTGTAATTTCGATGGGTAATTTTACCTAGATATCTGTTTGCCCATTGGGGTGGGCAATATCTCATGCTCCCTTTTTAAAGGCTTCCTACTTTTTTGCATTGCTTAGTGGAGAAGAGAGCGGGGAGGAAACGTATAGTACATTACTTGGACGATTTCATGGTAACGGGTTCCAAAGGGACTGGAGAATGAGGTAGGATCGGGGGCGGGGGGTAACAATATAAGTTTAGTTGATCGGGGAGAATTGTAGGTCGTTTGGGGGGGAATGGCCAGACATTAAGATAAAATGGTCTAGTGTAATTTCAAATGGTTAGCAGGCAAATGGCCCAGGAGTGGATTCAATGGATGGGTGCAAAGCTTGGTGTTTCTGGAATTTTTTATTTTCCAATCGTCGGGGCAATACCACTGTGGGGGATAGAATTAAAAAATAAATAAATAAAAAAGAAAAAGAAATAAATTAAAAAAAAATTTTTTATAAATTTTTTTTTAAAAAAAGAAATAAATGTAAAAAAAAAAAAACATCCCTCCCCCCCTTTTTTTGGGTCTGATATTCAAGGTGTGGTGCAAGTGCTGAATAACATGTCTGCATCATCACCGCAGGTTGTAGCCTATGTCAGGTATTTGGTGTTGATATGTTTGAAAAGCAATATTAATTTCATGGAAAATCACATACCGGGGGTAAGGAAGGTGGTGGCGGATACATTGTCCAGTTTCAGGTGGGATGTGTTCCGACATTTGGCACCGGGAGGGGGAGGAGGAAAGAAGGAAAAAAGAAAAAAAAAATAATAATAAAAATAAATAAATAAAAAATAAATAAATAAATAAATAATAATAATAATAAAAAAAAAAAATTCCAGGGTGAAGACTGCCCTCTGTTTCTTTGCCAGATGGGGAGCAGTTAGAGGGCATCAATGATTTTGTGAGGAGATTGTTGTTGCAGAAGACATGGGCACCGTAGAACAAGCAGTGAAAGGGTTGGATCGAGTTTTAAAGGGACAGAGGAGGTAGGGCAGAATGTTGTTTTCAAAATAGCTACTGAAGTTCGGCGGTAAGCCAATAAAGAAAGGACAGCTTGGAACTATTTAGTGGTATTTCATACTTTGCTCGGTTAAAGGAAGAGGAGGACTGGGCTAATCAATTCGTGGTGAGGAAGATCTTGACAGCAGAGTACAAGTAGGAGATAAGATGGAGCTGATAACAATCTTTGTAGGGCAGCATTTGTTTTAGTTTTTCAGCTGCCCTAAGGATTGAGGAAACCATTGCTCTAGGTGCCCATGGTGGGGAAGTATGCCCAGTGGTATGTATGAGGGGATACTTGGAGGCGACTCCTTCAAACAGTCGCATGTTCTGGGGGCACAAGGGTGGTACTAACTTGTCCGGGTATCAATTCAAAATGGTTCCGCAGCAGGCCACGGAGGGGCTTGGTTGAAAGGGGAGTTGCATTTGCCCCCATTCTTTCAGGATAGGAGCTGCTAGTACTGAGGCAGATTGGGTTACCCAAAGGACCGAATTAAAAAGATGGGGAGATGGAAATGGGAAGTGTATAGGAGATATGTGAGGTCATTAAAGAAATGAAGGGAAAACTTATGGGGAACAATTGTTTTGTTTTAATAATAATAATTTGTTTCCTTTTTTCTTTTGGTTTCTTTTCAGTTTGGGTACACTGTGTGTGTGTGTGCATTACAGTTAATAGTTTACATTTTGGTTATTTGCAGGACACGCAATGAGAGTGCGGATCCTGGGACACTCCTATGTGCACTGGATGGAGAGTCATGCTGCTGGCACCAAGAGAGGAGCGACCCCGGGGTGCAGCGTAATTGAAGTAGGGATTAGATGGATAGGGAAGCAAGGTAGGGGGTGGAGCAGTTATTGGGAATAGCAAAGACATCCAGGAGAAAGAGGGGTAAGCCAGATATTATGGTACTACATTTAGGGGACAGCTAGAGAAGAGATAGGTATTGTGAGTGGTGAAATAGCGGCCTGGCACGTGGGGATGCAATGGTAGGGGGAGGGTCTGCAGGGTACCGGGTGAGTGTGGTTTCGTACGGCCAAGCTCAGGTGCCTTCCTGGTTTGCAGATCCTCCCGGCCTGCTATTTGCGATATAAAGAGACCCCTGAGCAGACGTGTGGTCATCCTGCTTAGCCACGTGGGGCCGCTATTTCTGGGCAATATGTGTGGTGCATTGCATTTGCCGATGTTATCTGGCAATGGTTTTGGAGCACCCCGAAATAGGAGCAAGAAGTGAGGAGTTCATTGAAGGAGTGATAAGGCTGGGAACACACTCTTCATTGAAGGCGCGATAAGGAGCCTTTTGTGGGGTAAGAGGAAAGGTCACGGCTTTTTATTGGTGGCAGTAAAAAGAGGGTCCTCGTTTTTGGTGGCGGTGAAATAGGCGGCCTGGCACGTGGAGGGCGATAGTGGGGGGAGGGTCTGCAGGGTACGGGGTGAGTTGTGGTTTCATACGGCCAGGCTCAGGTGCCTTCCTGGTTTGCAGATCCTCTCGGCCTGCTATCTGCCATAAAAATACACTGAGCAGACGTGTGGTCATCCTGCTTAGCCACGTGGGGCGCTATTTCTGGGCAATGCTTGTGGTGCATTGCAGTTGCCAGTGTTATCTGGCTGCCAGTGTAATCTGGTGTAGGAATTTGGTATACGAGGATCGATAATAATAATTCTGCCTTAGAGGCAAAGAATTTGGCCTTAAGTAATAAAAGACGTGACCTTTTCAAAATGCCAATACTTTGTTGTGTTTTCATTCACGGGAAAAGGGAGGGGGGTCGGGGGGGCCTGGGGGGTTAGTAGGTTTAAGAAGGTAACTTACATGGGAGAAGCTGTAAGAAGAGGATAGGGGTATAATTCTTAATAGATAACTACACACGCGCTTGTATAAGACATATGTCTTATGTAAGTGCGTGCGTAGTTATCTATGTTTTTTCTTGGGAATATACCCCATAATACACTGCTTTGTCTCTTCTCCCAGCCATTTTATTGAAGAGTTAATTAGCGCCCCTCCCCCTGTGTAGGATGAATGCCCCCTGTCAGCTGTCGCCTTGCTAGTGCAGTGCAGACCTCTGAAGGGTTAATAGGAGCAGCCATCCAAGGAACTTGACAGTGCTGTAATAACGGGCTAAGTCACTAAAGCTTTCCCAGCTCCCTGTGATTGAAAACAGCAGCCAATGAAAGAGGATCAAGCAGGGCCCCACGTGGGAGAGCTCGTCTGCATGTATGTGGATGTGTGTCTGTATGTGGATGTGTGTGTGTAACAGTGCACCCGGGATATGTGGCGCTCTGTGAAACTCGTACACACGGCACGTTACTGTGAGTTTACTATGAGTTTTATTGCTGTGGAGCTCTGTGATATGCTCATACATGTCACGTGTTTTTTTTGGGGGGGGCAGCATTTCATCCTTCGCTCCAGGCAGCACAGTGGCTTGGGCCGGCCCTGGGGGGGGAGGGGGCAATTGCCCCGGTGCCCCTTCAAACTGGTAGGAAGCCAGACAGTAAGCCTTATGTTAGCCCTGTATATGTGGGGGTGTATCATCCCACGTACACACTGATACACCCCCGCGTACACACTGATACACCTCCGCATACACATTGATACACCCCCGCGTACACACCAATACACCCCGCATATACACCGATACACCCCGCATATACACCGATACACCCCGCATATACACTGATACACTCACCAGTGGTATCAGTACAGGGTATATAGAGGGTGTCAGTGCAAATGGGCTGTAGAACATATACTCTGACCCAGTGGGGATCTCAGGCTGTCAGGGCAGTGTATATGGAGGTGGGGTTTCAGTATTCTCTGCACTGTGACCCGGTGGGGATCTCAGGCTGCCAGGGCAGTGTATATGGGGAGTGGGGTGTCAGTATACTCTGCACTGTGACCCAGTGGGGATCTCAGGCTGTCAGGGCAGTGGGGGGGGGGCACTCCCAGGATGCACGTGTTTCTGCACACAGCGACTAATCCTCTCATTCATAAAGCTGGAGGTAAAGCCCCACCTCCGCTCAGCAATAAACCCCCTCTCACCAGCCGGACACGCAGCAGCGTGAAACAAAACCAGGAACCAGAATGGACAGACGGACACCGGTTGTCCTGTCCCCACTCCACGTACTCCCGGAGTCTATGCAGAGCTTAACAAGCAGCTAAACCTTTCCTACGAGTCAAATAAATGAGTCTGGTTTGAAGTCTCTATGTTTATTAACTCGTTGTAGGAACACAACTGCATGCGTGATGCGTGCGTGCACGATGCGTGATGCGTAAGTGTGTGATGTTGAGCGGTAAAACTGTGGAAAAGCAGAACAGTACAGTGTAAAAATACAGAATATACACGGACTTGTATAGCAGTAACACATAACATTACAAACAGGGTGTGTCAATATAAAGCACTAGGCCATGCTGCAACCATATGAAAATCAGGTGGCTGCAATGTAGAAGGAAACAAATACACAGTATATATGGCGTTTCTAAAGCTGGTAGGGACTGTGAAATAGCTAGGGAACGTTATGCTGAAGTCCTTACCGACGATGCTTCTCATAGAGGAGAGAGATGGCTGCCAGATGTGTCTTTCAGCTCCTGTGGTAAGGAAATTAGGTTCTTCTTCCCACAATCCCTTGCTGGAGCAAGGAAACATGTGACTAGCCAGCCTATAGGATTCTAGGAAGGCTGGCTGAATACCAGGGTGCTATAAAAATAAACTGCCACTAGATAACAACATTTCTAAACATTCTGCTGAAGGCAGCACACCGGTGTTGTGTCGGATCTGGTTCCTAGTCGAGAGCTGTTCCAAGCAGCCTTAGTATGAGGGTTTTATACAAATTATGTACAGTTTTACAGTGCAAAAACAAAGTATGTTCTTAATAAATACGGCATAACATTAAATAGGCTTAAACAAAACCACCCTTCAAACTGGTATATATATAAAAAAAACAAAAAAAAAAGGAAAAGGTTTTTATGCCTAAATAATAAACCAAATAATTACTAAATATATTTTACATTAACCGTTTCTCAGTTTAAAATAACATTTTATACAAATATTTATTTGTATTTTTAAAATATTTAAATATTTATATTTTCATACAAAACGTCTCCGTAAGAAATACAAACCCCAAAAACTGAGTGTCAATGGATGAGAAATGGCTGCTTGGAACAACTCTCGACGAGGAACCAGATCCGACACAACACCGGGAACCTGGAGGGAAAGGAATGGAGCATGCGCAGAGCCAGTGTTTTGGTTTTTGGTATAGGCTGGGAGGGGGTCTCTGGATATGTTTGTTAGGACAAGGCACTATCCCTCACGATGATGCATAATCTGATTGGAGGCTTCCTGTCACATGACCACATTCAGCTTCCCCCTTCATTAACCTCCTGACCAGCATGCATCTGTCAGGCTACTGTATATCACATAATAGACTCACACCCCCGGGCTCCCAATCCCCAGAGCTCTGCCTCTGTGGTGACATTTAAACATCACAATATGTATATATATATATTACAGGTTAAAGTGTCACAAGTGCTCCTCTGTAGAATGTGTCGCTGCTGCCGATAAGCAGAGATTTTTCTGCCTGTCGGGTTTTTCTTCTCTGAAATGGTAAATCTGTGACATTTACACCGGATTTTAGGGGATGATGGGAGTTGTATTCACTCCCAGTGCACACAGGTTTTAGATATATTATATATACCATATACTCGGGTTTTATTTTCCCCCTTTATTATGAGCATATGTCTCTCCGCTGTCTCAAATTGGATGGCTTCCCGCTTCCTTAAACTCTATCTTGCCAAAACTGAAATCCTTGTCATTCCTCCCTCCAAGAAGAACCCAATACCACCTATCTCTCTACAAGTAAATGGAACACCCAATAGCCCAACACCCCAAGCTCGCTGCCTTGGTGTCACTTTTGACTCTGTGCTAACATTCTCTCCCCACATCCAGACAGTGACCAAATCCTGTTATTTTCAACTCAAAAACATTGCCCGTGTCCGCCCCTTTCTGACACAAGATACCACAAAAGTGCTGGTTCATGCTCTTGTCATTTCACGACTTGACTACTGCAACTCACTCCTTATTGGCCCCAACTCCCGTATCGCCCCTTTGCAATCTGTAATGAATACAGAGGCCAGGCTTATTTTTCTCACTAAATGCACCTCGTGTACCTCCCCCCTCTGCCGGTCCCTCCATTGGCTTCCTGTACGTTTCAGGATACAGTTTAAAATACTGATTCTCACATTCAAATCGCTCAATAACTCAACCCCTCCCTACATGTCTTCGTTACTCCGCAAGCACGTCCCATCTAGACAACTCCGTTCGGCAGGTGATCTCCACCTGTCATCGGTCTACACAAGCACGGCCAAATCTCACCTCCAAGACTTCTCAAGGGCAGCACCAGTCTTGTGGAATGACTTGCCTCGCCCTATCAAACTCTCCTCTGACCTTCAGGCCTTCAAGAAATCCGCCAAAACCCATCTCTTCAGATTAGCGAACCACATCACTGATGCAACTCCTCCCTCTGCTCACCTACTCACACTTGATTGAAGCTGCTTGTATGGCCCCACCATTCCCAAACCACTGACACTAATGATCCTGCTATTTAGGAAAATTCCTCTTGTCTTCCTCAAATCCAATCCCTCTAGACTGTAAGCTCCTATGAGCAGGGCCCTCTACACCTCTTGTTTCCATCCTATGCCCGTTTATATGTATTTTGTTCCCTTTGGTTATTGTACAGCGCTGCAGAAACTGTTGGTGCCATATAAATGATGACAATAATAATAATGTAATTGCTTAGAAAAGCAGCTCTTGGTTTCATTAGGTGGGACCTACCTGACCCTGAGGTGCCGTGACATGGCGGCTGAGCTTACACTTTAATGGCCATTCAAGTAAACCAAAACCTCTAATTGTGTTTTGTTTCGTATGAGGCTACAGGGGTGACGCAAATGACAACCTTTTGTTTCTCTTTATGCCCCTGCCCAGTGACTCCTATTTCTAATAGGTTAATGGAGGATGATGGAAGTTTTAATCCAGCCAGGGACTGTGGATGATGGGAGTTGTATTCATGCCCAGTTTATATATATATACACCATATAATACATTTGTGTGTCCAGCCTGCCTAAGGAGCCAATAATAGATGTTACCAGCAATTGTCTCTGGGCACGAGAATGTATTGTGTGACATTTGAGACTGGAATATCGGTGAGAAGAAGACATGTCAATCAAATAAGGAAGCTCAACAATAATATATCAAAGTGTCAGCACGGGGTGGCGAGGATACGAGCCCAGGATGCGGTGACAGATGTGGAGCAGAGGTAGCAATGTGGGGGTAAACACATATTTATTATGGAGTAACACAACAGCAGGAATAAACCAAAGGGGGGGGGGACACTGGATAAGGTATAACAACGACTGAATAACACAGGACTAGGCCAGATAAAACACATACAACAGGACAGACCAAGCAGACAGGACAAGAGAGGAGGGCAGGGCTGAACACTGAATAAAGAGAATACTTTAAACAGACACAGGAACAGGACATGAAGAGGGCTGACTACGAAAAGAAACACAACACAAGGAGACGTACTGGGAAACAGAACAATGGGAAGGGACTGAGGGCCAGGAGGCACGGTGGGCAAAGTCCAGGTATGCAAGGGGTGATCATGGGTAAGTCCTGGCAACGCAAGTTTGACTTGGCACAGCAGGAACACTTTGGTGTTGCAAGAGTCTTGTGTAAGACAGAGGTATCCAGAGGAGAATCCAATTTGGTGGTCTATGGTAGGCTTGTGCACCGATTTTTTTTTCGGTTCGATTCGGATCGATTTTTCGGATTTTTAAACTTTTCGATTCGGCTCGTTTCGACCGATTTCGGTTTCGATTCGATTCGGTTCGGCCCGTTTTTCGGGTACATTTTTTTCGGAATATCGACCATTTTTCGTATTTTCGTGTCACTGTGCTCAGTTTTTGTATCGACTTTTCGTATTTTCGGAAATTTTCGTTTTTCGGAATTGCACATTTTTCGGAATATCGACAATTTTTCGTATTTTTCGTGTCATTTTGCTCGTTTTTTGTATCGACTTTTTGTTTTTTCGGAAAATTTTCGGTTTTCGAAAATTTTCGTTTTTCGGAAAATTTTCGTTTTTCGGAAAATTTTCGTTTTTCGGAACATCTGTTCTCCTCGTTTGACACATTTCAAGTCCATTCGAAAAATCCGAAAATATTTTGTTTCGGCTCGGAAAACATTTCGGATCTAACATTTTCGGATCTAAAAATTTTTGGAAATTCGGCCACATCCGAAAGCACGAATCGGGAAATTTCGTGAAAATTCCGAAATTCCGAAACCCGAAATGCACATCCCTAGTCTATGGCAAGCTGTGGGTCAAGGGTTGGAGAAAAGCGAGCTGGGCTTAGGGAAACAGATGGTCTGGCACACAGGAGTCACTGGAGCAAGCTGTTCAGTTTTGGACAGTCAATGGGAGTGGGGTGAAACCGGTTTAAATAGCCAGTTGGGGGCAAATTAGGGAGAACACCTGCTGAGCCTGCAGGAAGGCTGATACAGGTAAGGCATTCCAGGAAGGGGGGCTGCCAGCTATGGCGTAGCAGTGCTGGATTTGCTCTTCCTCCTGCGCCAGCGGCGTGAACCGTGACACACAGGTTGTAATTCGACGTGATAAAAGGGAAGATATTTGGCATGGAGTGTGGCATGATCCATACAGCGCACAACCCAACCCAACAAGTACTGAAACTGATCATCTAGAACAGTGGTTCCCAACCGCGGTCCTCAGGTCCCCCTAACAGGCCAGGTTTTGCAGATCACCTTGGGGGAAATGCAGACTGAATCCTGCAATCACTGAGCAGCAAATCATATCACCTGTGCTGTGCTTCACATATCCTGCAAACCTGACCTGTTGGGGTACTAGAGGACCGTGGTTGGGAACCACTGATCTAGAACAGTGTTTCTCAACTCTGGTTTCTCATCTCCCTCGCGAGATCCGGCAGGTCGGCGTAGTGATCCGCAGGGAGAGACTGGGGGACTTTTCCCCCAGTCTCTCCCGCCGGACATAGGAGGCGGTTCTTGCCGTGGGATAGGAGGGGAGTATCTGAATTTATTGGAGGGGTTTCTGGCTGGTGCTGCCGGATTCTGCAGCGGTGGAATCTGTTAGCAGCAGGTCCTGGCTGTGGTTAACTTTTCAGTAACCGCAGCCGGACGTTAGTCAGCGTTAGGACTTTGTAATAGTAACGCTAATTAACTCTACGCTCCCCATGTTAAGCATAGGGAGCGCAAAGTACAGTATCCTCGCGCTGAAAAGCACAAGATACCAATCACTAACGGGTTACTTAACCCGTTAGCGTTTGGATTGTAATATGGTGGGGCCACCAATGCTAATGTTGTTAACGCTCACTCAGGTGAGCGCTAACGTTAGCACCTAGAATGTGATGGTGCCCAAAATATTTACACTTGGCGTGTGTTGTTCAATAAGGTGACACTTAGCCACATGCGGCTGTATCCCTGGTGAGAACTCCTCGCAATCTCACCACACAAAATGTGATCACAAGTACCAGTATCTATATTTTTAACCATTTTTCCTTTTATATATATATATGCTGGACGTGAGTACGCCTAAACTCCGAGAGAGTCAAGTACACCAAAAATCCACTTAAATTAAGAAGGTACAGACGGATGTAATAGAAAGCTATGGAGGACCATAACTACCTGGGAGATTTGGGAAGTATACATGCGTGACGTCTCCATTCCAAACGTGAAAGAGCCGGAACGACGTGACGCCCATCCTGGGAGTATACTTGCTTGTTGTTAAGATGGGCTCGGAAAGTGACGTATCAATTCGCTGTCAGAGGAGATTCCGGAAGTGACAGATACGGATAGGACATAATGGATGGCTGGAACAGGAACAGCTGTACTCATTGAGTGCAGCGGGGCATTCGATAAGAGATCAGTATATAAAAGGACTAGGAACCGAGAGGTTCATATCAACTGAAGAAGCTTTTATAAGCGAAACGCGTCTCGATTGCCACTTTTGTTTTTGTTATTCTTAATAAATCTGTGCTTTTTAATCCTTGTTATACCCCGTTATTGCGGCACCGGTCAGGGAGAAGAAAGATCTGGATGAGTATCTACCTGCCCCTGTTGAGCACCAGTTCGGTTATAGGCTGGATCCAGACACCATCATTTCCTGGAGATGAGAGAGGGGTAAGAGTTGGCTCCGGAACTCCAACTCGTTGCGCTTAAAATGAGCCTATTATACTCTAAGGCTCATTGAAATGTGAGTAGGCATTTATTTTATTCTATATATTGCATTATCCGCGATTTTTTTATTTTTATTTTTGTCTTCCATACCCTGGTATTATTAAGAAAGAACCTGAGACGTTCTATTATACAAAGCAATATCCTCGTTATATATGAAATATTAAGGTGATGCCTTCTATGTCATTTTTGCCTTGGCGATATGTGTAAAGGAGACTTTTTTCACACTCCATGAGCGCTATTTTCACCACATATTTATTCACAAGTACTAAAAAAAAATATGTGTGCCTGTCCCCAATTAAAAGTTTCATTCTGACCCTGAAAGACCCCAGATCTACAGCCTCGTCTTATTTCTGGGGGATGCGAGCAGGCTCTCTATGTGTCACGTTCCTTAAGCTTTGTCGGAGGACTGGAGGGAGCCACTAGAGTCTGCCTGGGGGGTCCTTCAAAGAAGTGGTATGGGCAGGTGTGACCCTTTTGGGTACTGAGACCTGTCACAGAAAATATATATTTTTTATAAATGTTCAAATTTTTCAGATCAAGGCACCCCCCTGCGATGACACCTGTAGGCACGTGCCTACTTTGACTAATAGTAAATCCGGCCTTGTGACAATTGCAACATTCACCTATGCTTGGTACCGGGCAGACGCTGTGTCGAAACGGCTCATCGCAGACAGACCCTGTCCATGAGAATAGGTGCATCTGTAAGGAGAACCTCCCAGCTCAGAGTGGGAGCGCTCAGGTATTACAGGCCATAGGAAATGATTGGTAGGCCACGCAAATCAAGAAATAATCTGTATTTTATTTCAGACAATAGCAAATAAATACACGTGTATATCATTTTTGTTACACTTTAGTAGACGTATAGAAATGTAGGAAATATATTCATGTTTTAATGACATGTTCTAGCAGTGACGTTTCCTGATAAATCTGACAAATACATTAAACCAGAACTCTCTGATATCACTTTTTTAATTAAAAGGCAACTATACATAAAAAAATACAATACATTGCTATACAGAGATGTGAATAATTCTGTGATTAAACAAGGTTGAACACTTAAAGGGCCAGTACCACAAAAAATGCCCTTATTGTGTTTATTTGATGATGCTGATATCTTCCATGTGCTTTGTTTTTCTCTTATGTTTAGTTAAGAAATGGGCCAGTGAACTACTCACACCATTGTATTGTGTGGGATGTATTCAAAGGACATCACCAGGGGGTAGATTAGAAGTCTTTTAAACTCCCTGTTTTATCTCATTCCGCTGCCAGCTCTTATCTCAGCTAGCCTGAAGAACACAATACAACCCCTGCTATCCGGAGAACTGTTTTAAAATGAATGGCTACAATCCTGTGTGAGTCCTCTCATGGGCTGTAAGAGACTCTTTTCTTCTAAAACATTTCCCACATTCAGAACATGCAAATGGCTTCTCTCCTGTATGAATTCTCTCATGCTCAGTAAGAATACCCTTTTTTGTAAAACATTTCCCACATTCAGAACAAGCAAATGGCTTCTCTCCTTTATGAATTCTCTCATGTACATTAAGTGCACCCTTTGCTCTGAAACATTTCCCACATTCATAACATGCAAACGGCTTTTCTCCTGTATGAATTCTCTCATGTACAGTAAGCCCATCCTTTCTTCTAAAACATTTCTCACATTCAGAACAAACATATGGCTTCTCTCCTGTATGAATGCTCTCATGTACAGTAAGCTCACTCTTTTTTCTAAAAAATTTCTCACATTCAGAACATACAAACGGCTTCTCTCCTGTATGAATTCTCTCATGTTTAGTAAGCCCATCCTTTCTTCTAAAACATTTCTCACATTCAGAACAAACATATGGCTTCTCTCCTGTATGAATTCTCTCATGTACAGTAAGCTCACTCTTTTTTCTAAAACATTTCTCACATTCAGAACATACAAACGGCTTCTCTCCTGTATGAATTCTCTCATGTTTAGTAAGCCCATCCTTTCTTCTAAAACATTTCTCACATTCAGAACAAACATATGGCTTCTCTCCTGTATGAATTCTCTCATGTACAGTAAGCTCACTCTTTGTTCTAAAACATTTCTCACATTCAGAACAGGCAAACGGCTTCTCTCCTGTGTGAATTTTCTCATGTACAGTAAGATCACACTTTGTTCTAAAACATTTTTCACATTCAGAGCAGGCAAATGGCTTCTCTCCTGTATGCATTTTCTCATGCTCAGTAAGAGTATTCTTTGTTCTAAAACATTTCTGACATTCAGAACAAGCAAACCGCTTCGATCCAGTATGAATTCTCTCATGTACAGTAAGGCCACCCTTTGTTCTAAAACATTTCCCACATTCAGAACATGCAAACGGCTTCACTCCTGTATGAATCCTCTCATGCTTAGTAAGCTCACCCTTTATTCTAAAACACTTCTCACATTCAGAACATGGAAACGGCTTCTCTCCTGTATGAATTCTCTCATGCTCAGTAAGGTTATCCTTTCTTATAAAACATTTCTCACATTCAGAACAAACAAATGGCATCTCTCCTGTATGAATACTCTCATGTACAGTAAGCTCAATCTTTGTTCTAAAACATTTCTCACATTCAGGACATGCAAACGGCTTTTCTCCTGTATGAATTCTCTCATGTCTAGTAAGCTCACTCTTTGTTCTAAAACATTTCTCACATTCAGAACAGGCAAACGGCTTCTCTCCTGTGTGAATTTTCTCATGTACAGTAAGATCACACTTTGTTCTAAAACATTTTTCACATTCAGAGCAGGCAAATGGCTTCTCTCCTGTATGCATTTTCTCATGCTCAGTAAGAGTATTCTTTGTTCTAAAACATTTCTGACATTCAGAACAAGCAAACCGCTTCGATCCAGTATGAATTCTCTCATGTACAGTAAGGCCACCCTTTGTTCTAAAACATTTCCCACATTCAGAACATGCAAACGGCTTCACTCCTGTATGAATCCTCTCATGCTTAGTAAGCTCACCCTTTATTCTAAAACACTTCTCACATTCAGAACATGGAAACGGCTTCTCTCCTGTATGAATTCTCTCATGCTCAGTAAGGTTATCCTTTCTTATAAAACATTTCTCACATTCAGAACAAACAAATGGCATCTCTCCTGTATGAATACTCTCATGTACAGTAAGCTCAATCTTTGTTCTAAAACATTTCTCACATTCAGGACATGCAAACGGCTTTTCTCCTGTATGAATTCTCTCATGTCTAGTAAGCTCACTCTTTGTTCTAAAACACTTCTCACATTCAGAACATGCAAACGGCTTCTCTCCTGTATGAATTCTCTCATGCTCAGTAAGATGTCTCTTTGTTGTAAAACATTTTTCACATTCAGAACAAGCAAACGGCTTCTCTCCTGTATGAATTCTCTCATGTACAGTAAGATTACTCTTTATTCTAAAACATTTCTCACATGCAGGACATACAAATGGCTTCTCACCTGTATGAGTTCTCTCATGTATAGTAAGGTTACTCTTTTTTCTAAAACATTTTCCACATTCAGAACAAGAAAACGGCTTCTCTCCAATATGAACTATCCTGTGCTTACCAAGATTTGCACTTGTGCTTAAACATTTCTCACTTTCAGGGCACAGAAATGTCCCAGATAACAGTCCTGCATTCTCTGGTTCTTTTGTATTTTCTGAGTGTAAAGCTTCATCTTTGGTCATTATTTCTTCTTGCTCTTCTGGCAGAGGCTTTGTGATGTTTTCCTCAACATATGGCACAGGTCCTTCAAAAGCAATTCCTAAAGACATTTTAGGACTTTTTCTTTACTCCTGGGGGGATACGATAATTTATACTGTTACCAAACCAAATGCAGCCATATCAAAATTCACTTTTTGCTGGCATGGGTCTGCTTGTCTGACTACTCTCCTGGCTCATAACCCCTTGGCTCCCATTGTGACTATTCAAACTCTCTCTGGCAATACTGACCCCTGGCAGCAAACGGCTGACACTCTCTCTGGCGTTACTGACCCCTGGCATACGGCTGACTCTGGCGATACGGCTTGAAGGAGAAAAGTTACCAGGAAAGGCTTAATGATCTTAACATATACAGCTTGGAAAAAAGACGAGACAGAGGAGATATGATAGAAACATTTAAATACGTAAAGGGAATCCACAAGGTAGAGGAAGGGAGTATATTTAAACGGAAACAAAATAGCAAAACAAGAGGACATAGTCTTAGATTAGAGGGGCAAAGGTTTAAAAGTAACATCAGGAAGCATTATTTTACTGAGCGGGTGGTGGATACATGGAACAGTCTTCCAGTAGAAGTGGTAGAGGCCAAAACAGTAATTGAATTTAAGCAGGCATGGGATAGGCATAAGGCTATCCTAAACAAAAGATAAATCCAGGTAAAAGTATCCATGTAATTGGGCAGACTAGATGGGCCGAAAGGTTCTTATCTGCCGACATTTTTCTATGTTTCTATTTGATACTGACCCGTAGCATTCCTCCGTTAACCCTGTGTTAGTTTCCTATCTATCTTGTGTACCTGGTTACTGTTAACCTGAGTGTCAGGCTTTCACCTCGCTGTATTTGTGTGTACTGTTTATTGGTTTTGGCAATCGGAAGATGTAACGACCATTCAAAGGATCAGAGGGTTAGGATAGATTTGCTATGTATAGGGATCAGCTGCATAGATATCAGGGGGAATCGTGACATTTCGATTCTGACATAACATTCTCTCCCCATCAACTCAAGAACATTACCCACGTCCACCCCTTTCTGACACAAGATACTGCGAAGGTACTAGTTCATGCTCTTGTCATTTCACGACTTGATTACTGCAACTCGCCTCTTATTGGCCTCCCCAATGTTCGTATTGCCCCTTTGCAATCTGTAATGAATGCAGATGCCAGGCTTATTTTTCTCACCAGACGCACCTCTCGTACCCCCCCCCTCTGCCGGTCCCTCCACTGGCTTCCTGTATGTTTCAGGTTACAGTTTAAAATACCGACGCGCACGTTCAAAGCACTCAATAACTCAACCCCTCCTTACATGTCTTCGTTACGCTCATATCCTCAGCCCCTGCTGCACTGCCTGGGGGGTCTGGGCAAGGTCCTGTGCCAAGAGCTGGTCGGCTGCCAGCACTGCGGAATGGCCGAGCGGTGTCTGAGGGGGCGGGGCCTAGCATGGTCACAAGCAGGGCCGACGCTAACTTAAGCCGACATAGGAGGCTGCCTTACTGTGATGGCCTGGTGCCAAACTGGGGGGGGGGCACAATCCAGTTCCCCAGTCACTGCTGGCCGGGGATTTCCTTCTAGTGCCGCCCATTATGTTAATTATCCTCCTCCCCCATGCACAGCATTGGTGTCTTGGCTGCTCCCTCTCCAGCCAGGTGCCCTGTGTGTGCAGGCTGTGTGCACCCCCTCCAGGCAGGATCCAGGTCCGCCCCCTCCAGGCAGGATCCAGGTCCGCCCCCTCCAGGCAGGATCCAGGTCTGCCCCCTCCAGGCAGGATCCAGGTCCGCCCCCTCCAGGCAGGATCCAGGTCCGCCCCCTCCAGGCAGGATCCAGGTCCGCCCCCTCCAGGCAGGGTCTCCCTGGAGCTTCCCATCTCCTCTGCACTCAGAGAGGCAGATTCTGTGCAGCTTCCTGCTTCCCCGCCTGGCTCCTCCTCTTCAAGCAGCATCCTGTCCCCGCCAGGTCACTGTACCACATGCACACTGCACACACAGAGGCTGCTGAGGAGGAGACAGGGCACAGACAGACAGACAGACAGACTGCAGCTACAGAGGAGAGGCGCAGGAAATGTAAGTATGATTCCTTTTACATCTGCCCCAGCATCCACCTGTCACTGTGTGTGTGTGGGGGGGGGTGCTGCTCCCCCTGTAAAGCTGTCATTCCCCCCTCCTGTCTCTTTACTCTCCTGCCTCACATTCTTTCCTTTAACCCTTTCTCTCCCTCTTCCCAGTCTCATTTTTCCCCTTTTTGTCTTAGTTAAAATGCTGCTTCCACCCCCCTCCTGCCTCCCCCACTGTATCTCACTGCAGAGTCAGGCTTGGGGGGGGGCAGTGTTAATTTCTGGTCCCAATCAATATCTCCCATAATAGACATCTCTCCCACTCACAGCCAGTCCATACATTGCTCCCATCACTCACAGCCAGTCCATACATTGCTCCCATCACTCACAGCCAGTCCATACATTGCTCCCACCACTCACAGCCAGTCCATACATTGCTCCCATCACTCACAGCCAGTCCATAGATCGCTCCCATCACTCACAGCCAGTCCAGACATTTTTTTATAAATTTTACGGGATTATATTTAGGCAAAATTTTTGATTCCCTTTTTTTTTTTTCTTCAATGGCTTTTATTCTTCTGTAACAGACCTTTTTATTATTTTTTTAATAGGACCTTTTTTATTATTTCCATGCATTTTTTGTTTTAAATGCCTTTTTCTTAACATTGACGTTTTCAGATTTTTTTCTTTTACCCTCAGTTTGGCGGCTGATTGGCTTTTTTAGCAGCTGCGTTCGGCAGATCGTCTTCGGCGGGTTGATCGGTGGATCCCTTCACTTTAGGGAACCTCCGGTGAATATTTAATTTTCTGCAGGGTCGGCAAATTGAACTCATAGAAGTCCGCCGAACGAGAGAGCACCAAAATCTCAGTGCTCTCTGACTAACCCATTTAAATGCTTCTGTTGTGACACCCAGTGCCCGTCGTAGCGTTATGATGGATCGACTGGGAAAAGCACATGATGTAACATGTGTACTAGTAATGCACATTACTGCGGACGTGTTGTATTCCTCCCCGTCAAGCCAATACGACAGACAGCAGACGGGTCTACAAAGCGCGATCTTCCATAAGAGGCTTGGGCTTTGTAGAGCTGTGTGTACGAACATACACACAGCGAGGAAGTCACATGGGCATCTGTGCGGAAAGAAGTCCATTCTCATGGACATTCTTTCTGTGCTTGTATGGCTCCAGCCTAATGCACTAATCATATATAGCGCACACTGACACCACTCACTGGCAGCGCACACTGACACCACTCACTGGCAGCGCACACTGACACCACTCACCGGCAGCTCACTCATAACACTGGCAGCTCTTTCACTCATTCCACTGGCAGCTCGTTCACTCATTCCACTGGCAGCTCCCTCACTCACTTCACTGGCAGCTCACACACTCACTCCACTGGCAGCTCACTCACTCACTCCACTGGCAGCTCACTCACACACTCCACTGGCAGCTCACACACTCACTCCACTGGCAGCTCACTCACTCACTCACTCCACTGGCAGCTCACTCACTCCACTGGCAGCTCACTCACTCACTCCACTGGCAGCTCACTCACTCACACACTCCACTGGCAGCTCACTTACTCACTACACACGCAGCTCACTCACTCAACTGGCAGCTTACTCACACTCTCACTTCACTGGCAGCTAAAACACTCACTCCACTGGCAGCTCACTCACACTCCACTGGCAGCTCACTCACTTCGCTGGCAGCTCACTCACTTCACTAGCAGCTCACTCACTCCACTGGCAGCTCACTCACTCCACTGGCAGCTCACTCACTCACACACTCCACTGGCAGTTCACACACTCACTCCATTGGCAGCTTACTCACTCACTCCACCGGCAGCTCACTCACTCACTTCACTGGCAGCTCACTCACTCCACTGGCAGCTTACTGACACACTCACTTCACTGGCAGCTCACTCACTGGCAGCTCACTCACTCACTTCTCTGGCAGTTCACACACTCACTCCACTGGCAGCTCACTCACTCCACTGGCAGCTCACTCACTCCACTGTCAGCTTACTCACTCCACTGGCAGCTTACTCACTCCACTGGCAGCTCACACACTCACTCCACTGGCAGCTCACACACTCACTCCACTGGCAGCTTACTCACTTCACTGGCAGCTCACTCACTCACTTCACTGGCAGCTCACTCACTCCACAGGCAGCTCACTCACTCACTCCACTGGCAGCTCACACACACACTCCACTGGTAGCTCACTCACTCACTCCCCCCACTGGCAGCTCACACACTCCCTCCACTGGCAGCTAAAACACTCACTCCACTGGCAGCTCACTCACACTCCACTGGCAGCTCACACACTTCACTGGCAGCTCACACACTTCACTGGCAGCTCACTCACTCCACTGGCAGCTCACTCACTCCACTGGCAGCTCACTCACTCACACACTCCACTGGCAGTTCACACACTCACTCCATTGGCAGCTTACTCACTCACTCCACCGGCAGCTCACTCACTCACTTCACTGGCAGCTCACTCACTCACTTCACTGGCAGCTCACTCACTCCACTGGCAGCTTACTGACACACTCACTTCACTGGCAGCTCACTCACTGGCAGCTCACTCACTCACTTCTCTGGCAGTTCACACACTCACTCCACTGGCAGCTCACTCACTCCACTGGCAGCTTACTCACTCCACTGGCAGCTTACTCACTCCACTGGCAGCTCACACACTCACTCCACTGGCAGCTCACACACTCACTCCACAGGCAGCTCACTCACTCACTCCACTGGCAGCTCACACACACACTCCACTGGTAGCTCACTCACTCACTCCCTCCACTGGCAGCTCACACACTCCCTCCACTGGCAGCTCACACACTCCCTCCACTGGCAGCTCACTCACACACTCCACTGGCAGCTCACACACTCACTCCACTGGCAGCTCACTCACTCCACTGGCAGTTTACTCACTCACTTCACTGGCAGCTCACACACTCACTTCACTGGCAGCTCACACACTCACTCCACTGGCAGCTCACACACTCACTCCACAGGCAGCTCACTCACTCCACTGGCAGCTCACACACACACTCCACTGGTAGCTCACTCACTCACTCCCTCCACTGGCAGCTCACACACTCCCTCCACTGGCAGCTCACACACTCCCTCCACTGGCAGCTCACTCACACACTCCACTGGCAGCTCACACACTCACTCCACTGGCAGCTCACTCACTCCACTGGCAGTTTACTCACTCACTTCACTGGCAGCTCACACACTCACTTCACTGGCAGCTCACACACTCACTCCACTGGCAGCTCACACACTCACTCCACTGGAAGCTCACTCACTCCACTGGCAACTTACTGACACACTCACTTCACTGGCAACTCACTCACTTCACTGGCAGCTTACACACTCACTCCTCTGGCAACTCACTCCACTGGCAGCTTACTCACATACTCACTTCACTGGCAACTCACTCACTCCACTGGCTGCTTATTCACATACTCACTTCACTGGCAGCTCACTCACTCACTTCACTGGCAGCTCACTCACTCACTCCACTGGCAGCTCACTCACTCCATTGGCAGCTTACTCACTTACTCACTTCACTGGCAGCTCACTCACTCACTTCACTGGCAGCTCACTCACTCCACTGGCAGCTTACTGACACACTCACTTCACTGGCAGCTCACTCACTGGCAGCTCACTCACTCACTTCTCTGGCAGCTCACACACTCACTCCACTTGCAGCTCACTCACTCACTCCACTGGCAGCTTACTCACTCACTCCACTGCCAGCTCACTCACTCACACACTCCACTGGCAGCTCACTCACTCACACACTCCACTGGCAGCTCATTTACTCACTCCACTGGCAGCTCAATCACTCACTCCACTGGCAGCTCAATCACTCACTCCACTGGCAGCTCACTCACTCCACTGGCAGCTCACTCACTCCACTGGCAGCTTACTCACTCCACTGGCAGCTCACTCCATTGGTACCATGCCTCCTCGGGGTCATGTCTATCCACTGTCACAAGAAGAGAACAATATCATGGAGGAGTATATTAAAGAGAACCTAGCCAAAGGGTTCATTCGTCGTCCTTCCTCTCCTGCAGGAGCAGGATTCTTTTTCGTGTCAAAAAAGGAGGGGGATTTAAGACCTTGCATTGATTTATAGGGGGTTAAACAGAATCACTATACGAAATGCCTATCCCATCCCACTTATATCAGTTATCTGACCGTTTGAGGTGTCAAGATATACACCAAATTGGACCTTCGCGGTGCATACAACTTGGTAAGGGTCAAACAAGACCATGAATGGAAGACCGCTTTTAACACCAGGAGCGGTCATTATGAATATCTGGTTAAGCCATTTGGCTTGTGCAATGCGCCAGTGGTCTTTCAAGACTTTAGAAATGATGTCCTGCGGGATTTTTTACAAGTCTTCGTTATCGTATATCTTGAGGATATCTTGATTTATTCTCCGATGTTGAGACACACAATGTCCAGGTGCGGACAGTGTTGCAAAAGTTGCTGGAGAATAGACTGTACTGCAAGTTAGAAAAGTGTCTGTTCCATTATTTTAATTCCAAAGGAGGGGAAAGACCCGTCTTATCCACAAAATAATAGGCCTATTTCTCTTTTGAATGTTGATTATAAAATATTCACGAAAATACTTGCAAATAGACTAAACTCCTTCTTAGCTTCTATAATACACCCGGATCAAGTAGGGTTTATCCCGGGCAGACATGCATTTGCTAATACCAGACGTGCTGTGGTGCTGATGGAGCGTATGACGAGCACCCGACTGCCTTCTCTGCTTATCTCTCTGGATGCAGAGAAGGCGTTTGATCAACTAGAATGGCCTTTTTTGTTTCGACTTTTGACCACGTGGGGCTTCCCGATGTCCTTTATCTCGGTCCTCCGATCTCTCTATAATTCCCCTACCTCTGCGGTCATTACCCCAGGCACTGTCCCCACAAGTTTCTCTGTCGGAAATGGGACACGACAGGGATGCCCTTTGTCTCCCCTCCTCTTTGCCCTATCTCTCGAACCCCTTTTATCGGCCCCCATATTACAGGAGTGAAGGTGGGAAGGGAGGAATACAAGGTATCGGCGTACGCCGATGATGTTTTGCTCACTCTTAGCCATCCTTCCGCCTCCATTCCTCACCTGCTCTCCCTCCTGCGCGACTTTTCAGCAGTCTCGGGTTATAAGGTTAACCTAGAAAAGTCAGTTGCTATGTCATTTTCCCTGTCGGACTCGATCTGTCGGGAGGTTGAGCGGTCTTCAGGTTTCCGTCTTACTCGCTCCTCTTTGAAATACCTGGGAGTGTGGCTTACACCTGATGTGAATGGGTTGCACTCCTTAAACTATGAGGCAATGTTTAAACTTCTGGGGGAGGACCTGGAGAGGTGGGGGAGAGAGGGGGTCTCCTGGATTGGCAGGATCAATTGTATAAAGATGAACCTGCTTCCTAGATTATTATATCTATTTCAAGCCCTGCCAATCTGGGTGTGCCCCCGATCTCTTCGACAGCTGCAGTCCCAAATTGAAGGTTTTGTGTGGGCGGGGGGCAGGAGAAGGGTTTCTAAATATGTCTTATACTGTCCTAAAGAACTAGGGGGTTTGGGCCTTCCACACTTGTATAAATATTTTCAAGCGGATCAGGTGGCTCAGTTTGTGATGTTTCATCTGCACCAACACTCCCAATGATGGGCCGATTTGGAATCTGACCTATTTGTACCAGACCTCCCGCAATTTTATTTTTGGCTCCCCAAGGAGTTCCGCCCGTTATTGCGTTACACCTGCACAGCGAGTCTGACCTCACTGAGGGTATGGGACTCCGTTCGGGACAAATTCCATCTCTGCTCTTGTTACTCACCTCTAATGCCGTATTTACGCAACAGAGCTTTTGCTCCGGGATTGTCCCCCTCCGCTTTTGCAGCCTTTGAAAATATTGGCCTGCAGAGGGTAAAGCATTTCAGATCTTCAGGAGATGACTGGTTCTCTTTCTCGGACCTACAATCGAAGGGTGACCTTCGGACCTTTGACCATTTCAGATTTTTACAGGTCCGGGACTTTTTATCTCAACATAACATTTCACAAGCAGCGAGTCAGAAACTGACGTTTTTTGAATCCATGAGTGATTCCGGAAGGGCTCCGAAAGCCCTAATTTCCACCTTATATACTCATTTTTCATGCGAGGATGTCTCCTGGCTGACCCCAGGATTCATCGCCCGCTGGGAGGCGGATATCGGGGAGGAGTTGGAGGGGGAGGAGTGGCAAGATATGTGGGAAAATGTTGCAAAGGTGTCTATATGTGTTACGCTGAAAGAACAAGCATATAAAACGATGTACCGATGGTATACCACCCCGGTCTTGCTCTCGCATCTGCAGCCGGGTACCCCTGATGTTTTTTGGAGGGGCTGTGGTGCTAGGAGTACCTTGTTTCACATGTGGTGGCTGTGCCTGAAGGTGCGTTCTTTCTGGGATCAGATTGGTGACTTACTAGAGGAGGTGTTTCAACAGCCTGTCCCACTGGATCCTTGGGCCTTCCTGCTTCATAGGTCTCCGGCATCCCTTCAGGGGCCGGATGGTAAACTCTTTCACAGGATAGTGTTGGGCGCTAGGAGAGCTCTCGCTAAGCACTGGCGAGATGAGGATGTGCCTTCCGTTGAGGTGGTCCGGGCTTATATAGCCGAGGCGCATCACATGGATAAACTGTCAGCGGTGATCCACAACTCGCTTCCCTCGTTTTATAAGACCTGGAGTCGGTGGGAAGAAACTAATTAACACCCAATTATTACCTGAGGGAGGTTAGTTGAGTGAGGTTTTCCCCTTTCTATTTTTCTCTGTCCTTTTATTTTCTTTCCTTTTCTTTTCTCTCTTTTGTCTTACGTGGTTTAATGTTTGTCCCGTCTTTGTCAGCTGCGTGGCATGCCATGTGCTGGACATAAGGGCTTATCAGCTACATGCCCTCCGAACTCGACTCTTATGTTTAATTGTTTATACCTTGATTATGACAGTTGAGCTAGGTTATGTTGTATTCGGCTTGCCCTCTCTGCCCTGCGAGGCGATGTCACGAGTGGATGTTTACCTGTTTTCTGTGTATAAATCTTTTTCAAAATAAAGAATTATAAAAAAAAAGAAAAGTGTCTGTTCGACATAACTTCAGTCCATTTCCTGGGTTACATCATCACACCTGAGGGGTTTGAGATGGACCCAAAAAAGTTGTCTGCCATCGAAGAATGGCCACTACCTCAGGGCTTAAATGCTATACAGAGATTCCTTGGTTTCACGAACTACTATAGGAGGTTCATTAAGGGTTTCTGTTCCGTTGTCTCTCCAATCACTGCCATGATGACCAAAAAGGTGCCCAAAATCAGGTCTGGAGCGACCAAGCTCTGCAGGCATTTGAGTCACTCAAGCAGGCATTTGTCACGGCACCTATCCTACGGCATCCAGAACCAGGCTTGCCATTTCAACTTGAGGTTGATGCGTCCGAGATAGGAATTGGTGCAGTTCTGTCTCAAAGAGAGAGTCCTGAGGGATCTGTACACCCTTGTGGGTTTTTCTCCAGGAAGATGACACCTTCAGTGACATGTCCCCCATCTGCACCCCAGCCTCTGACGCTCCTGGCAGCATAACTTTCCATGCTGCCCCTGTTCCTGAAACCTGCATTCATGCATAACACCTGCAAGCAGTGAACCAGTTAAAACACAAAGCAAACGTAACACACATTCAAAATAAAGGGCTCCGCCCAGGTACTGCTTTGCTGTTCATTGCAACTCATTTCCTAACAAAGCAAGTTCACACTCTCTGTTAATCCTGAGTTATCCAGCTTGTCTGAGACCAAACCTTCTACCTGTTCCTGATCACCGGATTCTCACCATTTTACCAGATTCCAGCAACCTCCTTTCCCTCTGCAATAGCCATACCTGGTCAGTTCTCCATTTATCCATTATACTACATCCTTCTGTCTGTGCAGATCACTGCACCCTGGGCTCACCACATTCCAATACTCCCGGTGCCACCCCGGTACCATCCCCAACCCTGACATGCAGAGAGAAATTATGACATAGGGAACAGAGAGTTACTAGCAGTCATAGCAGCCCTCAAAGAATGGCGCTATTTGCTTGAAGGTACGAAAGATCCCGTGATAATAAAAACAGATCATAAGAATCTTATTTACATGGGAGATGCAAAACGTTTGAATTCCAGACAGGCCCTGTGGTCCTTGTTCCTGTCCAGTTTCAATTTCCTGTTGACATACCGGCCTGGGTCAAAAAACACGAAGGCTGATGCCTTGTCCAGGCAATTTGAGTCGTATGAACAGCATACATTCGACCACAGTCCCATCATTCCTCATGAAAAGGATATTGGGTACAACAGTTCTGACTGTGTCGTCTCCATTGTTGGAGAGAATTCAAGCTGTTCAAGGTGTTCCTCCTCTTGAGAAACCTCCTGGTAAGGTCTTTGTACCTGAGGGGAACGGGACCACCACGCTCCTTGCACTGACCAGTAGCAAGCTATATGTATTTATTTGGTAGAATTTAATATGGGCCATATATCCATAGCTATAGGTTTCGTTTCTTAGTAAGTTGCAAGTACTAAAGCAGAAGTACCGTTTCCTGTCTAAGGTGCATGATCTCTATCTAAACTGCAAGATAGTTCCGTTTCCCTGGGCAACCGCCTGAAGATCTTTTGTGAAATATTATGTGAAATATTACTGAATTCCCCGAACTGATGTTTGCACACATCATGGGACTTTCCAGCCACCGCCTCTCACTTCTCTATGCAGAAAAGTATAAATAATGTGTTACGGCAAGTGAAATATAGAGAAGCTGTTGACTGATACTTGACTCTGTGTCTTATTCAATCATTTAACTGCTTCTCTCCCAACGTTGAGAAACCTTAACCCAAGGAGTCCCATCGAGATAGGATCTCGGGGAGAAGGAGCGGGCAAGAGGGGCTACCATTTCGCCCACAGATTCTGGAGGCACTGCTGAGATCACCCGTCACCCCTCGTCTCGGTGAGTATTGTCTTGTCTGGACGAGGGCAATGACACTGGTGATCTGCGAACTAAATTAATGCCCAGGCTCCTTATTTTTGTTGTATCAGGGATACAAATAGACTAGAGGAGTGTATGTCAGGGACCACTCTTTAAGGATAGAGGCATCGGGGTATGCCACAGACTACCTTGGGTTAACGTTTGCAGAAACATATGCATATGGTTTAGAGTATATATATATTTTATAGAGTTATAAGTTAAAATAACGAACAATCCGCAAGGTGAGGCGGAAAAGTCGTTATATATATATATATATATATATATATATATCTGTATATGTATAGATGTTATAAGTATATAAAGTATTCTATAGAAGTCTTGTTTTCCTTTTCCGAGCATTCTTAAGACAGTATTGGTCATGCCTGTCTGAACCAGTTGAACCCGTGGACGCCCGGGCCAGTGACTTTCTCACATTTTGGGAAGACGCGCAGATTTATCTGCGGCAGTCGAGCACTGTGAGAAGCCTCCTTTGTCCTCCTTTTCTTATCTCTTTTGCGTACTAGTTAAAATGGATACTCAAAATACAAAGTTTAAAGAATATTCTTTGCCACTAGTCGGTGAATCTTGTAAAGATTATGTGGCTAGAGTAGGAGGAACAGACTATTATTTTATTAATCCATGGGTAGATAATATGTCCGGATGGACGGAGGCAGTCGGTAGTTTTAATCCATTCCCAAGACAGGGAAGTAACAGTCCTTTCCATATGGACATGATAAAGGGGTTATGCTTGGATGACACAGAAGCATAGCCCTATTACCGGGGAGATCCTCAGTGGGACATGAAATATATGACACTGAAGGAGAAAAAGAGGAAGTAAAAAAAAAAATGCAGAAGAATATATACCGGCTTTTGTTATTATGGCCACTTGCACATAACAAGGGATCCCTATTAATAAGCCCCTAAGATATGAGGATGACACCAACAAAACCCATTTCCCATTTATGACCGTGAGGGATAAGTTACTTAAAAAGAAAAAGAGGATATTAATAAGATTTTAAAACACTGTCCAAAACCAAGAGAAGCCCCATTAGGAGCTATTACATATTTAAAAAAGGCGTGTAATGGTCGCAATTTTACACAGGAAGATATGAAACTTATAATATTAATGGTGTATCTACCAGAACCTTTTCCACCCGCCCTCTAGCACTCACCACCCCTGATGGTAAACCACTACTGCATCATGCGTTTACAATTATAGAAGATTGTCCGATTAGTCTACTAGGTAGGGACCTCTTAGGGAAATTAGAGGTCACCATATACTCACGACTGGGGGGGCTGATTGTTGACTCACCATCCTTACCCCTTTTCCTTGATAAACACCATTTTTTAATGACTACGGAAACGCTCCCCACTGAACTCCAAGGTTTAGCCCAACTGTGGTCCACGGGCCCTTATGACACTGGACTGGTTAGCTGCACTCCATATAAAGCCAGGCTACATGACAATTGTAACCCTGTGTATCAAAAACAGTATCCATTGTCCAAAGAGAAAGAGGACGGATTGCGCCCCATGATTGACCAATTCCTACGAGACGGCATTTTACAACCAGTAGTGTCCCCATACAGCACCTCAATCAACCCCGTAAACAAAGTTGACGGGACTGTCAGGTTCGTTCAAGACTTGCGCGCAGTTAATTCCCTAGTGATTCTAATTGCGCCAATTGTCCCAGATGTCACGTCACTTCTGTCATCAATACCAGCGACACATACACATTTTTCTGTGATTGACCTCAAGAATGCATTTTTTAGCATCCCTGTACACCCTGACACGGCACTACTTTTTGCATTTTCATTCGAAGGCACACAGCTTACCTGGTCTAGAATGCCCCAGGGGTACGTTGATTCCCCGGTGGTCTATAGCATTGTGTTACAGGCCACTCTGAAATTCTGGCACCCCAGCCATGGTTCTGTCCTGCTGCAGTACGTGGATGATCTCCTCGTGTGCAGTCCTTCTGAGGAGGCCAGCCGGGAGGATGGTGTATCTCTATTAAAATGATTACAAGAATGTGGGCACAAGGTCTCTCTAAAAAAACTGCAATGGTGTAAAAAGCAAGTCGAATATTTAGGGTTTGTTCTCAGACAGGGGGAACGGAGCATCAGTCAGAAGCGAGTCCAGTCTGTCACGGGCCTGGTCACCCCGGAAACCAAGAAGGACATGCTGTCATTCTTAGGTATGATAAATTATTGTCGACAGTGAATCCCTGACTGCTCCTATTACGATAACATTCTGAGACAAGCCACCCTGTTGGGTCAATCCAATATGATAAAATGGTCAAACGAAATGTTAAATGCCTTTAGGGTTCTCCGAAATGTAATGATGACAAGCCCCGCGCTTGGCCTCCCCGATTATGTTCTTCCATTTCATTTGTTTGCAAGGGACAACTGTAAAACTATGGCCAGGGTACTGACACAAGAACATGGTGGCCGATTGCGCCCAGTCGCCTTTTTTCCCAAAATACTGCCAGTCACTGTTCAGGGAATGCCAGCATGTTTGAGGGCTCTCGCTGCATGCGCAATGGCTGTTAGTATGGCAGGCCAATACACCCTAGGCTGCGAGACCTACCTACACACAACACATGATGTTTTGGCTTTACTGAAAGGCATACACACCCAACATATGTCCTCCCAGCGCTTCAGCGGCTATGAGGTCACTCTGCTCAGTAACCCTGCCTTACACATAGAGTACAGCTCCAGTATTGCAGGCCCGGCACCTATCCTCAACGCACTACTGGGCCTTAAAGAACTTTCTGACTTGTTACCTGAGGCCCATGACTGCATTTTGAGTATTCAGTCTGAGACCGCACCCCGCTCTGACCTTCTGTCTGTCCCAGTACCAGATGCTGACGTAGTGTTTGTTGACGGATCCTGCACGCGTCCAAATGACCAGACATACCATGCTGGTTATGCGGTGGTTCAACTCCCTGACAAGATACTCAAGGCCAAATCTGTACCCTATCAATCAGCCCAGGCAGCAGAACTTATAGCCCTTACTAGAGCTTGCACACTGTATGAAGGAAAGCCTGTCACTATTTACACAGACTCCAAATATGCTTATGGGGTTGTCCATGACCATGGAATGATATGGGAAAAGAGGGGATTTATGGCAGCGGATGGAAAGAAGATTTCCCATTCATCCCTGGTCATGGACCTCCTAGCAAGCATCCTTTTGCCATCCCAGATAGCAGTCCTACACTGCAGGGCACACACTGGATCATCGGACCCAGTAGCAAGGGGAAATCATTTAGCTGACCAAGCGGCAAAGAGAGCTGCACAGGGTTCCACAGCAAATTTAATGATGCCTGTGTTGAAACCTCCAATGATAGAGGACGCTCATTTGTTCTCTACCCTGCAGAAACATGCATCCACAGAGGAAATCAAGGATTGGTGCTATCCCATTTTTCAAAAAAAACCACACACTGGCCTTATCTCCAAAAATGGCAAGCCGTGTATTCCCCAGAGTAGCGCACCTCTTTTTATAGACCATTTTCATGGGGTAGGTCACAACAGCATCTCCACCACCTGTTCACTAATTAGTCAGTATTTTTATATCACTAACCTTCGTGGTTTGGTGAAAGATTATATCTCCAGGTGTATCACATGTCTGAGGAACTACCCGAATAACCCACACAAAGTAGGCCACCAACACTTAGACTACCCTACCACGCCCTTCACACATCTGCAAATTGACTACACCCATATCCCACACACAGAAGGAAAGCAAGAATATGACAGGGGGAACATTTAAGAAATGGAAAATAGTGCTCCCAATAGTCCTGGCAGAAATCAGGATGTCAGTAAATAGGAACACAGATTATTCCCCTTTTGAGATACTGATGGGGCGCCCGTTTCCTTTGCCATGGTCACGGATACCCCTGGCACTGGAGACAGGGGACCTAGAACAGATAAGGGATGAGTATGTCAGGCAGCTAATAACCACTCTCGAGGAAACCAGAGACGAAGTTACTTTTAGGTCTCCTTCTCTTTCAGATACACCAACCCACCCGTTCAATCCAGGAGACAGAGTACTGGTGGGAAGGCTTCAGAAAGGAAAAAGGCCAGAGGACTTCACATATGGACCAGAGACCACGGTAGTAGCCGTTACCCGCACAGCCGTACTGTCAGAGGACAGCCCAGTCTGGATCCACGCATCTCGGATCAAGAAAATTCCAGGAGAGGCACTAACGGAGGCAGCTCATAGCCTTGGCCTCCAACAGGACAAAGGGGCACTAACGGAGGCAGCTCATAGCCTTGGCCTCCAACAAGAAGAAGACCAGAACCCTGAATCCGTCCAAGAGCAAACAGAGTCTCAAACGGGAGAAAACATAGACTAAAAGCAATGAATATGCAGTCCTGGCCCCGCCAGGCCCAGATCCACCTTTTCCCTGTAGTTTTAATCCTCTTGGGACTTGGACTCGGAGGAACAACTGGTTCCCAGGATGTGGCAATTACCGGCAAAGGCGGGTTAACGACTTTCTGGTATAATTCATCCAGCACAAACACAGCAGTGTACACTTTTGATTTTTGTAGTATAGGCTCCTTCTGCTCTACTGGCGGTATACTTTTTCAATGTACAATGTATAGAGCGCCAATGTATATATGTGTTACTGATGATTATTGGAAAGACAATTGTGATTATTGGGGTTCCGTTGGCTGGGATACCGGATATCTATCTGGCAGTAGCACGATCCCTACTCACTGGAATTATCGCCCCCACAGTGCCACACAACGGCGTAGCAGGGATGGGCGCACACTATTAGATAGAATGACACTGATAAGAGGAGGGCAATGTTCAGACAAAGGAAAATCACTCCAAAGTATGAAACTGATATTGACCATCCACCACCCCAGCTCCTCAGACTCTGGCGAATATATTATGGGATACTGGCTAGGATCAACTATATGCGGCCCACGATACAAAATTAGACTCCAAGATGTGTTCAATATAAAGGAAGGGGATGACAACCCATTTCTCCCTCTAAAGGGGGGTAAATTAGTATTGACTCCCTTATCAAACGCACGAGCATACTCCAATCCCACGTATGAAGACAGTTTAGCTATGGAAACAGGTTTTTCAGATGTAAATGTTTGGCTTGAATGGGTAAAATTTAGTGCCCTGGATAACAACCGTACCAATTGTTATGTATGTGGTGCTGCTAGGCCTCATTTAGGCACTGTACTTTTTAATATTCCGCAAGATGTAGAAGAATGTTTCCTTAGTCTGTATACTAACACCTCAACTAAGCAGGATTTATGTAATTTTTGGAAAACTAGATACCCCATACTTACTCGTCTCCCCCAGCCAGGAGAAGGGATACACATTTACCCAGGAGAATATACTTGCTATCGGTCTGTTGAGAGGGGTAGGAACCTTACCTTCTTCCCCGAGGGTTATTGCGCTAATTATAGCACTATCATCAGTACTAAGTTACAGAATCAGGTCTTTCTCATTGGGGATCTCTACTGGATATGTGGAGACCTCAGGATTAGGGCACACCTGCCCTCTCAATGGTCTGGTTAGTGTGCCCTATCCAAAGCAGTTATGGGATTCCATATTGTTTCAGACCCCGAGGAAATCTCATCCTTTTCCACTCGGCGCGCAAAGCGAGAGGCTCCAAGCCCCCAGGGAAGTCTCGACCCACACGTCTATATTGACGCAATAGGGGTCCCAAGAGGGGTTCCGGATGAATTTAAAGCAAGGGATCAAGTCAAGGCGGGCTTTGAGTCCTTCCTGGCCCCCCTTGTTACTATTAACAAAAATGTAGATTGGATTAATTATTTGTACTATAACCAACAAAGATTTGTCAATTACACCAGGGATGCGCTCCAAGGCTTAGCAGAACAGCTCCAATCAACCTCTATCATGACTTTCCAGAACCGGATGGCTCTGGACATGATATTAGCCGAAAAAGGGGGAGTGTGTAAAATGATAGAAGGGACAGGTACATGTTGCACCTACATCCCTGATAATGTAGGCCCCAATGGCAAGGTTACTCACGCCATAAAGAAATTAACAGAACTCTCAGAAGAGATGAAACGTAACTCAGGGGTTGACAATCCCTGGGACCACTATTTTGGATGGTTCAAGGGATGGCGCCAGGCCCTAACCCAACTAGGCATTATTCTACTGTTAATTATCCTTTGCATTGCCATCATTGTTTATTGTCTAATGCCCTGTTTAAAACAGATGGCAAATAAAGCCACCTCATCCAATATGATGCTTAGGCTTCCCTCTAACACCCCTGAGGACTATACTCAGTATGTGCAGCTGCATCGCATAACCCATAATAGGCAAAGAAATGGGATCCTATGAGGACAGTAGCGAAGACTGGAATTGGGAGACTGTCATGTGTTAGCCGTTCCGTGACAGGTACTACCCCCCTGGTTCTAATGCTTCTCGTGTGAGTAATGAGGTATTTGTTCCCCTGCTCACACTGTCCTCAAGGACTGCTCGAAGAATCATATGTTGAAACAGAATGATTCTAAGAGGGGATTGAGGGGAACGGGACCACCACGCTCCTTGCACTGACCGGTAGCAAGCTATATGTATTTATTTGGTAGAATTTAATATGGGCCATATATCCATAGCTATAGGTTTCGTTTCTTTGTAAGTTGCAAGTACTAAAGCAGAAGTACTGTTTCCTGTCTAAGGTGCATGATCTCTATCTAAACTGCAAGATAGTTCCGTTTCCCTGGGCAACCGCCTGAAGATCTTTTGTGAAATATTATGTGAAATATTACTCAATTCCCCGAAGTGATGTTTGCACACATCATGGGACTTTCCAGCCACTGCCTCTCACTTTTCTATGCAGAAAAGTATAAATAATGTGTTACGGCAAGTGAAATATAGAGAAGCTGTTGACTGATACTTGACTCTGTGTCTTATTCAATCATTTAACTGCTTCTCTCCCAACGTTGAGAAACCTTAACCCAAGGAGTCCCATCGAGATAGGATCTCGGGGAGAAGGAGCGGGCAAGAGGGCTACCATTTCGCCCACAGTACCTGAGGAGGAGAGAACACAAATGATGATGATATACCATGACTCCAAACCTTATGGGCATATGGGGATATTTTCTAATGAAAAAACGTTCTGGTGGGCAGGTATGCGAAGGGATATTAAGGATTACTGTGAAGTGTGCTGTAGAAGCAAGAATCCCCGGTCCTTACCTATAGGTCTATTGCAGCCGTTGTCGGTGCCTGAGAGATCTTGGTCCCACCTCTCTATGGACTTCATTACCGATCTACCTGTGTCCCATGGTCATACTGTGATCCTTTCGGTGGTAGACAGATTCTCGAAGATGGTGCACCTCGTGCCTCTGGGCAAGCTCCCTTCAGCTGTTGAGCTGGTGCCAGTATTTGTGCAAAATATTGTGAGACTTCATGGGGTTCGCCTGGGAATAGTATCCGACAGAGGAACCCAATTCATTTCTCGTTTCTGGTGAGGGTTTCGTGACAACCTCGGTATCACGTTATCACCCACAGACGAATGGGGCCGCAGAGAGAGCCAACCAGAGTGTTGAACGATATTTGCAGTGTTTTGTGTCCGAAAAGCAAAGTGAATGGGCAGAGGTTGCACTAAACAACTCAGTGAGTAAAACCACAGGTCACTCACCGTTCCATACGGGTTATGGTTATGATCCTCCCATGCTTCCCTCCATATTCCAAGGTACTGCGTTACCAGCCCTGGACGAACATCTGAATAACCTGAAAAAGACATGGGAGAGGGTTAAGGAAATCATGCAGGTCAATATTCAAAAGCAAAAAATAAAAGCTGACAGACGTAGAGGTCCTGCACCGGTCTATGCGGTTGGGGACAAGGAATGGCTGTCGACCCAAAACATCAAATTGTTGGTGCCATCCATGAAGATGGGTCCCAGGTTTATTGGTCCTTATAAGTAGGGATGAGCCGAACGCTCCCCGAGTTCGGTTCGAAGCCGAACCCGAACTTTCCAAATGTATGGATCTGAACCCGAACCCCATACAAGTCAATGGGGCTGAAAATTCGGTTTTTAGAGTGCCCTCCAAGAGGGCATATATGCTAGATATTTGCCATAAAAAGTGTATGGGGGTCTGGGTAGTTCCCTTAGGGACAGGAAACCAGGACAAAAAGTTAAAAAAAGTTTTTAAAGGGACAGTGAGTTTTCCATGAAATAAGGGATAACAATAAAAACGAAAAATTCCTTCAAATATCGTGCCTAGGAGGTCCCCATAACCTGCCCGTGAAGTGGCGGATTTCTAGGATGTATAGAAATATGTAAAAACCAAAAAATGACATTTCACGGTAAATGCTTTTCCTTTAATCTATCCATAAACAACTGCTTGGGGCGGCAGTCTGTATGAAAAGAGGAGACATTTTCGGACACGCAGAAAAAGTTTACTTATTTTTTGGCGGTGAAAAGCAGGAGAATGACTGGAGAATGGAAAATTCTAGACCAAATAGCCGATTTGGAAAGTGAGAAAAATGGGAGAATTTTTCTGGTTTGGCTATTTTGACCTAGAATTTTCTCTTCAGTCATTCTCCTGAGTTTCACCTTTCTCTGAATAACCCTGTCAGGGTTATTCAGAGAGCAGCGAAGAGCAGGAGAATGACTGGAGAATGGAAAATTCTAGGTCAAAATAGCCAAACCAGAAAAATTCTCCCATTTAGGCTGGGGTCAGACGAGCGCACTTTTAACGTGTGTTCTGGCGCACATAATTACGGCCGCACTAGCTCAGCGCTCAGCGCGTCCAACCAAGTGGTTCTCCTGTGCTATGGACGTGCTGAGCGCGTCCATGCACAGGAGGCAGCAATCCACCCCGGTACGGGCTGACATCTTGGATCAATGGGGGGCAGAGGGTTAATCCAGGCACCACCTTTGCCCTTCCAAACGGTGGCTGTGATTAACCCCTGGGGAGCCGGATCACGAATCGGCGCTGAAAAGCGCCGGATCGTGATCCTCTCCTGCAGCTGGCCGACATCTTGGATGTCGGTCAAGCCTCCAGGAACTCCCCCTGAGGACTGGCGTCATCGTGCATAGCATGATGACGCCAGTCCTGGAGTTAACCCCTAGCTGCCACCAATGGTGGAGATAAGGGGTTACAATGAACCCCCTATCTCCCGATCCGTGGCAGCTAGGGGTTAATGTTTGATATCGTTGGATCGGCCAGAGCATGGCCTTTCCAAGGATACCAAACATGAGCATGAAAAATGTTTTTTTTTAAAAAATTAAAACATAAAAATATTTTAAAAAAATTCTAAAAAAAAAATAAACAAGTTTGTTTTTGTTTTTGTTTTGTTAGTGCAGCAATATTGTTACCATTTCAATTATAATGTGAACAGTAATGCTGCACTAACGATTTTTGTATGCGGTGCGTTTGTTAAAAAAAGTGAAATTTTCCCCAAAAAAAATGTAATGAGACCCCATTTCTAATTTTTTTTACAAGAGCACCCCATACAAAATATAACCGCAAATGATCGCATGTTAAAATGTGAAAAAAAACACTTTACACATAATAAATTATTGAAAATTCAAATTTTATTGCATTTTTGTTATGATATACAGACATGACATAACGTATACATATAATAATGACATATTATGAATCTGCCAAGTCTGCCGGAACGATCGATATAGAATATGTCTGGGTCATATATCAATATATGGCTACAAAACGCGGTTAAACATGATGAGCGAAAGCGGTAAAAATGACCTCAGCACAGGTGTGAAAAGCCTCAGCAGCGAAAGGGTTAAATGCAGCATATTAGGATGTTTTAGGGAAATTAATTATCAAATCTCAATCAGAAGCAGACACCACCCCACCCTCAGTATGGTGTACAATGTATCAAATTGATTACCAGACTAAAAACACCTGGTGTTATGCCCGTTTGTGAACAGAGGTCATTTAGAGTTGATAATCTTTCCACGTACACATTAGTTTTTAATTCAATATCTAATAAACCGTTGCTTATAATATTCTGCAGTAAAGAGTCTCTGTATTTCTAGACTTTTTAGTATTTTTTTTAAGCATTTTCTATACTTTTTTCAAAATTTCTTTTTTTTTCGAACTCGAACCGAACACACCCAAAAAGTTCGAAATTCAAGAACTTTCGAACTGCCAAAGTTCGGGTCGAACTCCGAACCGTCAGAACCCGAACAGCTCATCCCTACTTATAAGGTGTTAAGACGCATTAACCCTGTCTCATATGCTTTGCCCCCATATCTACGTATCCACAACGTTTTTCATGTAAGCCTCTTGAAACCCCTTACCTGTAATAGGTACACCAGAGTCACTGCTCCGCCTATCAAGTTCCAGGGTGAGGAGGAGTACGAAGTCCGTGACATCTTGAGGTCCTGTGTGGTCCGTGGTGTCCTTCAGTACCTTGTAGACTGGGAAGGTAATGGGCCTGAGGATTGTTCTTGGCTCCCAGCCTGCGAAGTCCATGCGCCTCGTCTGGTTCGCCAGTTTCATGTGGCCCATCCTTCTGTGCCTGCTGGTTGTTCTGAGTCCGACCGTCAGGGAGGGGTTCTGTCATATCCTCAGCCCATGCTGCGCTGCCTGGGGGGTCTGGGCAAGGTCCTGTGCCAAGAGCTGGCCGGCTGCCAGCACTGGGGAATGGCCGAGTGGCGTACGAGGGGGCGTGGCCTGGCATGGTCATGAGGAGCCGCCGAGTTTAAAACAGGGCGCGAGGAGTTGCCTCGTCGCCCTGTCGTGGAGTCTGTTTCCCCGCATCGCTAACCATTCGTTTGTATTGTTTCTCTGTTGCCAACCCGTTTTCTGGATACGATCCCTGCTCCTACTTTTTGATCCGGCTTGTTTTTGACTATTCTCCTGCTGCTCGATTACGATTGCCTGTGTGGTGCTTTGGTGGTTTAACCCCATGCTTGCCACTGGGGTGTTTACACGTTACTGGGGAAGTGTCCCTTCTAAGCTGTGGGTATTGTCTGTGGCCTCATTAGGTTCCTATACCCAACCCAGGGCTCATGTTCTCCAGCCACACATGTTAATAAGAACTGCGATTGAAAGGTACTGTTTATATGCGGCTAATGTTCAGTGTGCTCTCATCATCAAAAATATTTGTTACTGTACTTACGACAGACCCCGAGGTGTATGTGTTGTCACTGACTATCTTAAGGTACCGCTGATCTGCTCCCGATTATCAGAAAACGTCAAAGCAGCTTATTCCCTGCAGTCTGCGCAATTCACCAACTGTCTTACATATCTGTGTATTTCTGAATGTGCTCTATCGGTCTCGAAACCTTTAGTACTTAGTAGCAATTCAGTGTTTTGTTCATCTTTGTTGCCTCAAGTGTATAATTCTGTGTATGCCAATCAGTGTTTAAACATCAAAAAGATTTATCAGTCCTTAAGGATCTCAACTCTGCTACTATCTAGTGGGCACTACTCCCCCGTTACAGTTACTCTGCAAGCACGTCCCATCTAGACAACTCCGGTCAGCAGGCGATCTCCACCGGTCATCTGTCTACATTCACACTACCAACTCTCGCCTCCAAGACTTCTCAAGGGCAGCTCCGGTCCTGTGAAATGACTTGCCTCGCCCTATCAAACTCTCCTCTGATCTTCAGGCCTTCAAGAAATCCCTCAAAACCCATGTCTTCAGATTAGCATACCACATCACTGATGCAACTCATCCCTCTACTCACCTACAACATTCCAAAACCACTGGCACTAATGATCCTGCCGTCCAGTAAAATTTGCCACGTCTTCCTCAACCCCAATCCCTCTAGACTGTAAACTCCTATGAGTAGGGCCCTCTACACCTCTTGTTACCAATAGGCTTGTGCACCGATTTTTTTTTTGGTTTCGATTCGGTTCGAATTTTCGGATTTTTAAACTTTTCGATTCGGCTCGTTTCGACCGATTTCTGTTTCAATTCGGTTCAGCTCGACTCGTTTTTCGTGTACATTTTTTTTTTCGGAATATCGACCATTTTTCGTATTTTCGTGTCACTTAGCTTGTTTTTTGTATCGACTTTTCGTGATTTCGGAAAATTTTCTTTTTTTCGGAATGTCTGTTCTCCTCGTTTCAAAGCAATAAATTTCGATTTGACACATTTCAAGTCCATTCGAAAATTCCGAAAATATTTAGTTTCGGCTCGGAAAACTTTTCGGATCTGCCGTTTTCGGATCTAAAAATTTTCGGAAAATCGTCCGCATCTGAAAACACGAATCGGGAAATTTCGTGAAAAATTCCGAAATTCCGAAACCCGAAACGCACATCCCTAGTTACCAACGAATGTCCATTTATCTGTAACTTGTTCCCTTTGGTTATTGTAAAGTGCTGCGGAAACTGTTGGTACTATATAATTGATGACAATAATAGAGTCCCCCCCCTCATACTAAGGCTAGGGTCAGACGAAAGCATTTTTACACGCGAACGTAAAAAAGTTCGTCCGAACGAATTGACGTATTTTTTCACGGAATTCGCAAAAACGGTCATACGATGCGCATTTTTCGTGCGTGTTTTTTTACGGATCGTCAATAATACTCTTTTTGCGTCTGGACGTTATGTAGGCTGGACATTAGCAGCATCTGACATCTCCTAATCACGCACACACGCCGCTATGCCGCAGCTGCGCACTCTGTACGTCCGTACTAGCGGTTCAGCGTTCTCGAAAAAATGCGTTCGTTTTCCACTTGCGTTGCGCGGCCGGACTTTCGTGCGACCGTACTTCGTATATATTGGCCGTCATTGCCCGTCATTTGCTGCTAGTGCGGCCGTAATTATGTGCGCCAGAACGCACGTTAAAAGTGCGCTCGTCTGACCCCAGCCTCAAAGGTACAAATGGTCTTGCATGGATTCATATAGAAATGAGATTATATCCTACGCCAGGCAAATTCTCTGTCTAGAGAGGTTACTTGGATCTAGCAGATAGTATAAATAAAGTTGGATGAAAAAAATCAGGATATATTTAATATGCAACATCACCCGGTCTGACAATCTGTATCTATTAAATATAAATCAGATAAAGCTGCATAAAATACCTTTTTTTGTTATCAATGATGAACTCCACAGGAACAAAATACTTTTCTATCAATAGCAGCAAATTAATGTGTCTTTAAATCTGCAACATATAAATCAACAAAACACAGAGGGTTATACACGAGTGCTTTTCATTTCAACCCATTTCCATTCCAGGTCACCGAAATTATGAAGCATTCATTATTCACCGTATTATGTTCACAGTATTTGCCAAAAAAGGTGTCACCGAAGCAGATGTCGGCATAACAGGGGAAAGATCTCTCTGATTGATAGAAATAAGTTTATGATACACATGGAAGCAGCCTTCCCAATGAACACCACACCAAAAGATCAATCAGAATTTAAACCGTGTTGATTGATAAATGCCCCATATAAAGCCCTTTGGACCCAATTCAGGACATAGCACCCCAATCAAGATGGAAAAGCATATATTGATTTAATGTGTCTGTAAGTTGTTTGAGTATCCCCTGCTGATTAATGTATATGTATGACATAGATACAATACTGCTTTCAACATGTGTCCTGTATAACTGCCACTAGACACCCTCGTCAGGAAAATCAGTAATGAGACCGGTGCAATGGATCATTTAACCATACAAACCCACATATATGTTATTCCATAATTGTGTCGAATACAAGCAGGTCTATATTGTGATCTTTTTTAACCCCTTCCCGCCGCAGGATGTTCTATGCCTTTCTGGCGGCGGGAGGGCTTTGAAGATGCAGGGCGTATGGGTATGCCATGCTGTCTTCAATGGGGCCGCCTCGACCCCCTCCCCACAGCCTGTGCACGCTGTCTCACAGTGAGCATCATTGGCTGCAGGGGGACGGCCTGAACTCAAACCTTCCCTCTGCAGCCAATGACGCACGCCACGCGTCGGCTGTGGGGAAAGCTGAAATTTGTGCTGCGGGGTCAGCACCTGTACGCCTCGCCGGCAAAAGCAACCCCCTATGGGTGCCAGGCGCGCATCCTTAAGGGATTAATGTGCAGTCATGCATGTGTGATTAATGTGTATTTAACACTGTAGATCAGTGTTTCCCAAACCTGTCCTCGGGACCCTCACCCAGGCCAGATTTTGCACATCACCTTGGGGAAATGCAGACTGAATCCTGCAATCACTGAGCAGCAAATCATATCACTTGTACTGTTCTTCATATACCTGCACACCTGGCGTATCAGTGGGTCCTGAGGACAGGTTTGGGAAACCCTGATATATAGTGTATCCGTTGTGACAGTGTGGTTAGGGGCAGGATGGAGGAACACAGATTAGGTGTATGGAGAATGCCATTTTTCCCCTACAGGGTTAATCCTAAACCAATGCCTAATTAAGTCTGCCCTGCCCATATCTGAGAGGTGGTCTCCCTCTGAGTGAGCAGTCTGTGTGCTGGCTACAGCAGGGAAGGAAGCAAAAGAAAACCCTGAGTTCGAAAGGGAAGGACTTTTCATTTTTTTTCATTTATTGGCAAGCAGCCTAGCTGCCCAATATCCAGTCAGGGCATCCTATATGTTTAGTCAGACTCCGCATAAAGGAGTAGGCGGTTGTTTTATATTCTGTTTCTTTGATGTACCCTGCTAATATTATGACTAAGAGGAAGTACTGATCCCTGCATCCAGTGCCTTTATCACACCGTGTATATAGAGTGCATCAGTGTATAGGTGGTGCGTATCTCCGGTTGTCAGGTCGGCCATATTTTCTTGGACACATAATATTGGTGTTGATGTGCAGTGCATGAAAAATGCCACCCCGCAGCATGTATAATCCATACGCTGCAGGTGAATCAGAAAAGAATCCCAGGTGACCCGCCTTGATTTCCTTCCTGCAGCATATGAATTATACATGTTGCAGGGCAGCACTTTCCCCTCTGCATGGGATAATATGTCCATGTAAAGATGGAGGATGTGGCAGACCTAGCCGTGTCTCCTCAGAATGCTGGGTCACAATACGGCAAATAGTAATATTCTATTCAGATTCCGGGCATTTCCCCGTGTAATGTTCCTACATGTTTTCATGCAAAGCTATGGGTTATACATTCCACAGGGCTCCCTTTATCTAAAAAACTCACACAGAGAACCGGTTTCTGTTTGTTTCCTTTAGAAAATGCAATTTCAAACATTTTTTTTTCTTCTTTCAGTTGTACATGATCATGTTTGGTATCATTGGAAATACCGGATTTACAGCTCAGAGGGACAAATGCGCCCTGTGACCCTTTACTGCATCCACCAGTGGTATCAGTACAGGGTATATAGGGGGTGTCAGAGCACATGGGCTGTAGAACATATACTCTGACCCAGGGAGGATCTCAGGCTATCCGTATACTCTGCACTGTGACCCGCAGGGGATCTCAGGCTGTCAGGGCAGTGGGGGAGACACTCCCAGGATGCACCTGTTTCTGCACACAGCGCCCAGTCCTCTCATTCATAAAGCTGGAGGTAAAGCCCCACCCCCGCTCAGTAATAAACCCCCTCTCACCGGCCGGACCCGCAGCAGCCGAGAAACAATACCAGGAACCGGAACAGACAGACGGACACCGGGAACTGGAAGGAAAGGAATGGAGCATGCGCAGAGCCAATGTTTTGGTTTTTGAGTATAGGTGGGGAGGGGGTCTCTGGATATGTCTGTTAGGTACAAAGCACTAGCCCTCACAAGGATGCATGATCTGATTGGAGGCTTGCAGTCACATGATCACATTCAGCTTCCCCCTTCATTAAAACTCCTGCCCAGCATGCATCTGTCAGGCTACCGTATATCACATAATAGACTCACACCCCCAGGGCTCCCAATCCGCAGAGCTCTGCCTCTGTGCTGACATTTAAACATCACAATATATATACAGTTGTGTTCAAAATTATTCAACCCCCAATGCTGTAAAGGGTTTTAGGGAATTTAGTGTACATTTGTAATTGTATTCAGAATGAAATCCTACAAGGACGTTTTAAAGAACCATATGCAAATAAAATGACATCAATTGGTTTTGTAATACAGTAGTAAATGTTTCTTTTGTGTGAATTCTTCATTGACACAATTATTCAACCCCTTAAAGACTACCACTCTGAAGAACAGAGGTTCATTCAAGTGTTTTCAATCAGGTATTGAAAACACCTGTGGATGTCACGGAGCAGCAATAAAGCCTAATAAGCACCAATTAGGCAGCTTTTAAAATGACTGTGATACTCAGCTCCTTCTAGACATTTACTAGTGTGGTTACAAACATGGTGAAGTCAAGAGAATGGTCCAGGAAGACAAAGAGAAGAGGTGATTACTCTTCACAGGAAGGGCAATGGCTATAAGAAGATTGCAAAGATGTTAAACATACCAAGAGAGACCATAGGAAGCATCATTCGCAAATTCAAGGCAAAGGGCACTGTTGAAACGCTACCTGGTCGTGGCAGAAAGAAGATGCTGACTTCGACTGCTGTGCGCTACCTGAAGCGTAGAGTGGAGAAAAGTCCCCGTGTGACTGCTGAGGAACTGAGAAAAGATTTGTCAGATGTGGGTACTGAAGTTTCAGCTCGGACAATACGGCACACACTGCGTAATGAAGGCCTCCATGCCAGAACTCCCAGGCGCCCCCCCTTGCTGTCTCCAAAGAATAAGAAGAGTCGACTGCAGTATGCCAAAAGTCATGTGGACAAACCACAGAAGTTTTGGGATAGTGTTCTGTGGACTGATGAAACAAAATTAGAACTGTTTGGGCCCATGGATCAACGCTATGTTTGGAGGAGGAAGAACAAGGCCTATGAAGAAAAGAACACCTTGCCTATGTGAAGCATGGCGGGGGTCAATCATGCTTTGGGGCTGTTTTACTTCTGCAGGTACAGGGAAGCTTCAGCGTGTGCAAGGTTACCATGAATTCTCTTCAGTACCAGGAGATATTGGATGACAATGTGATGCAGTCCGTCACAAACCTGAGGCTTGGGAGACGTTGGACCTTTCAACAGGACAATGATCCCAAGCCTACCTCCAAGTCCACTAGAGCATGGTTGCAGATTAAAGGCTGGAACATTTTGGAGTTTTGAGAACCTCTGGTGGGACTTAAAGAAAGCAGTTGCAGTGCGCAAGCCTAAGAATGTGACTGAACTGGAGGCTTTTGCCCATGACGAATGGGCGAAGATACCCGTAGATCGCTGCAAGACACTTGTGTCAAGCTATGCTTGACGTTTAAAAGCTGTTATAACTGTAAAAGGATGTTGTACTAAGTACTAAGATTGAATGTCACTTGGGGTTGAATAAAACCGATAATGATGTGAGCACAGAAAAGACATTTATTTATTTATTTATTTATTTATAAAGGATTTTACCAGGAAGGATACATTGAGATTTCTCTCGTTTTCAAGTATGTCCTGGGTTTGTGGTTATTTCATTATAAATGTTATGTTATATTTGTCTGACCTACACGTGCCTCTTTGATTTAATTGTAAGCAAGATGACTGAATGATCAAAATCAATGTCAAACTGGCCAAAACACTCAATTTCAGTGGGGGTTGAATAATTTTCAACACAACTGTATATTACAGGTTAAAGTGTCATTTCACGTCTTGCTGCTCCTCTATAGAATGTGTCGCTGACGATAAACTGAGATTTTTCTGCCTGTCGTTTTTTTGCTCTGAAATGGGAAATCTGTGACATTTACACCGGATTTTAGGGGATTTATTTATTTATTTATTTATAAAGGATTTTACCAGGAAGGATACATTGAGATTTCTCTCGTTTTCAAGTATGTCCTGGGTTCAAGAACATTAAAATGTTACAGTGTTACAGAAATACAAAGTAATAAATGCAAGATATAAAAAAAATCAAAAAAAACACATAAACAGATTAACAGAAAATAAATATGTAGGAAATAGTCACTGTGTTACATTTTTACAGGCGCATTCTGTATATAGTCACTATGTTACATGTTTACAGGCGCATTCTGTATATAGTCACTATGTTACATGTTTACAGGTGCATTCTGTATATAGTCACTGTGTTACATGTTTACAGGCGCATTCTGTATATTAGTCACTATGTTACATGTTTACAGGTGCATTCTGTATATATCACTGTGTTACATGTTTTACAGGTGCATTCTGTATATAGTCACTGTGTTACATGTTTTACAGGCGCATTCTGTATATAGTCACTATGTTATATGTTTACAGGTGCATTCTGTATATAGTCACTATGTTACATGTTTACAGGTGTATTCTGTATATAGTCACTATGTTACATGTTTACAGGCGCATTCTATATAGTCATTATGTTACATGTTTACAGGCGCATTCTGTATATAGTCACTATGTTACATGTTTACAGGTGCATTCTGTATATAGTCACTGTGTTACATGTTTACAGGCGCATTCTGTATATAGTCACTATGTTATATGTTTACAGGTGCATTCTGTATATAGTCACTATGTTACATGTTTACAGGTGCATTCTGTATATAGTCACTATGTTACATGTTTACAGGTGCATTCTGTATATAGTCACTGTGTTACATGTTTACAGGTGCATTCTGTATATAGTCACTATGTTACATGTTTACAGGTGCATTCTGCATATAGTCACTGTTACATGTTTACAGGTGCATTCTGTATATAGTCACTATGTTACATGTTTACAGGTGCATTCTGTATACAGTCACTATGTTACATGTTTACAGGCGCATTCTGTATATAGTCATTATGTTACATGTTTACAGGCGCATTCTGTATATAGTCACTATGTTACATGTTTACAGGTGCATTCTGTATATAGTCACTGTGTTACATGTTTACAGGCGCATTCTGTATATAGTCACTATGTTATATGTTTACAGGTGCATTCTGTATATAGTCACTATGTTACATGTTTACAGGTGTATTCTGTATATAGTCACTATGTTACATGTTTACAGGTGCATTCTGTATATAGTCACTATGTTACATGTTTACAGGTGCATTCTGCATATAGTCACTGTTACATGTTTACAGGTGCATTCTGTATATAGTCACTGTGTTACATGTTTACAGGTGCATTCTGTATATAGTCACTATATTACATGTTTACAGGTGCATTCTGTATATAGTCACTATGTTACACGTTTACAGGTGCATTCTGTATATAGTCACTATGTTACATGTTTACAGGTGCATTCTGTATATAGTCACTATGTTACACGTTTACAGGTGCATTCTGTATATAGTCACTATATTACATGTTTACAGGTGCATTCTGTATATAGTCACTATGTTACATGTTTACAGGTGCATTCTGTATATAGTCACTATGTTACACGTTTACAGGTGCATTCTGTATTGAGGTATGTTAATAGGGAGCTCTTGAGTGACTTTAGACTGGGGGAAGATTTGATGGTCTCTGGGAGGTTATTCCATATTTGCGGTGCTCTGTAGGAAAATGAGGATCGAGACACTTTCTTTTTATATTGCGGTATTGTAAGTAAGGTGCTGGTCCTGGATCGGAGGTTATAGGATGAGGGAACTGCTGGGGGAAGCAACATATTCAGATAGGGTGGCAGCTTCCCAGGGATGATGGGAGTTGTATTCACGCCCAGTGCACAGGTTTTATATATTGTATATACCGTATACTTGGGTTTTATTTGCCCCTTTATTATGAGGACATGTAGTCACTTATAAAGCAGCTCTTGGTTTCATTAGGTGGGATCCACCTGACCCAGAGGTGCCGTGACGCGGCGGCTGAGCTTACACTTTAATGGCCGTTCAAGTAAACCAGAACCTCTGTGTTTTGTTTCGCCTGGAGCCACAGGGGTGACGCAACCTTTCTTTCTCTTTATATGTCCCCTGCCCGGTGACTCAGATTTTTTTTAGTAGGTTAATGGAGGATGATGGAAAAATCCCTTGAATCCCGTCTCTTCAGATTATGTACCACCACATCACTGATGCAACTCATCCCTCTGCTCACCGACTCACACATAATGATTAAAGCCATTTCCACGGCCCGACCATTCCCAAACCACTGGCACTAAGGATTCCCCTTGTCCTCAACCCCAATTCCTCTAGACTGTAAGCTCCTATGAGCAGAGCCCTCTACACCTCTTATTTCCATCCTATGTCCATTTACCTGTATCTCGCTCCCTTTGGTTATTGTACAGCGCTGCGGAAACTGTTGGCGCCATATAAATAATGATATATACACACACCTTATAATACATTTTATATCCCGCCGCGATCGTTGCTAGGTTGGGGAATGATGGGAGTTTTCCAGTTTGTTTTTCAGCAACAACTGCCCAATTTATTTCAAGGAAAGGGGAAGGGGGTAACATTTTAATAGAGTGTCCCTCTAACATCCAAAAGCTCCCGACAACAACGGGACCGACTCCATCAATCACGGGAAAACTCCCATCATCCCCCAACTTACTAAAGAGCAGGAGCATTGGACAGGGTGGATATAAAAACGCAGCATAACTTTCATATATAGAAAAACACTGTGAGATGACGACACCCATCATCCAGAATCACTGTTTGGAATAACACTCCCATCATCCTCCATTAATTAACTTACTAAAGGATGGGTTACTGATGGTTAAGAATGGTATAAAAGTTGAGTGTATGTATAAAACCGATGGGGCGGCTTCAACCACCAAATGTATCCAGCCCAACAACATGTATAAAACATTACAAGGAGAAATAATGTCATCTGCGCTTATTCCCATTATACCGTGTGAAACTAAACACAATTAGAGGCTTTGGTTTCTATTAATGGCCACCTCACCCCTCCTGTACTATGTGTGTTTTATTGTACCTCCAGCCAGGTCATCATTGCAGCCTTTCCGCTCCGTGTCTTTGTTTTTTGATCCCAAGGTGGATTTTGTTTCTGGGGGAGCTTAAATAAAAGCCCACCAGTCTACCTCATGACTGAAAAGCAGCATGGGCAAGTTATGGTTTGCTATACGGCAGCCTGTGGCTTAATTTTTTGGATAGGACTCACCCCACTAGAGGTGCCTTGACGTTCGGCGGTGAGCTTAATCTTTTAATGGCCATTAATAGAAACCAAAGCCTCTAATTGTGTTTTGTTTCACATGGTATAATGGGAATAAGCGCAGATGACATATTTTCTCCTTGTGATGTGGTGATTGTGCCAGTCATCTTAAGACCGCACGTGTTACCCTTACGGGCGTATGCCATGGCGCACAAAGCCAGCGGGTGGTCTGTCGGCCAAAGCCAGGGGTGTGCATTTAGTTAAAGAGGTCATGGTTAGTTAATGGTCCAGTTATGAGTTGCGGTGAAATAGGCGGTCTGGCAGGTGGGGCTGGCGATAGGGGGGAGGGGACGACTGAGGGTAAGGGGGTTGTGGGTGGTGGTCTGTCGGCCCTTCTTGGTCCTTGGATCGTTCCAGCCTGCTATCTGCCAATTACAACCCTTGGGTAGCGCGGGGTCACGCCGCTCTACCACAGGCCGGCTATCTGCCAATTACAACCCTTGGGTAGCGCGGGGTCACGCCGCTCTATCACAGGCCGGCTATCTGCCAATTACAACCCTTGGGTAGCGCGGGGTCACGCCGCTCTATCACGGGCCGGCTATCTGCCAATTACAACCCTTGGGTAGCGCGAGGTCACACTGCTCTGTCACGTGGGGGGCGGCTATTTCGTGGTAAATGCTGGTGCATTGTGGTTTATAACGGCCTGGAAATCTGTTCCGATTTGGCCTTATTTGATGGTTATAACAAAATAGAGGATCGCTCTTAATTCGGCCATAAAGGCAATGAATCCGGCGTAATTAATAAACCGTGACCTTTTCAAAAACGCCGATTACTGTGTCTGTGTTTATTTATGGGGTAAAATTATATCCAAGGGAGGAAGGGATGTAATGAAGGAGTGAAATCCTTACTTTCCCTCCAGGTTCCCGGTGTCCGTTCCGGTTCCTGGTTTTGTTTCTCGGCTGCTGCGCGTCCGGCCGGTGAGAGGGGGTTTATTACTGAGAGGGGGCGGGGCTTTACCTCCAGCTTTATGAATGAGAGGATTGGGTGCTGTGTGCAGAAACAGGTGCATCCTGGGAGTGTCCCCCCCACTGCCCTGACAGCCTGAGATCCCCACCGGGTCACAGTGCAGAGTATACTGAAACCTCACCTCCCATATACACTGCCCTGACAGCCTGAGATCCTGTACACTGCTACATCCCACATATACACTGACACCCCCCACATATACACTGATACATCCCACATGCACACTGATACGCCCCACATAACACTGACACCCCCACATATACACTGATATCACATGCCTGATACGCCACATACTACACTGACACCCCCACATATACACTGATACATCCGCATATACACTGACACCCCCACATATACACTGACACCCCCACATATACACTGATACATCCCACATATAACTGATACAGCCCCCACTATACACTTACACCCCCCACATATACATGATACATCCGATATACACGGACACCCCCCACATATACACTGATACACCCCCGCATATACACTGATAAGCCCCCCACATATACACTGACACCCCCGCATATACACTGATACATCCCGCATATACACTGACACCCCCCACATATACAATGATACACCCCCCGCATATACACTGATAAGCCCCCCACATATACACTGATACGCCCCCCGCATATACACTGACCCCCCCCCACATACACTGATATGTCCCCCGCATATACACTGATACATCCCGCATATTTATTTATTTATTTGCAAAGTATTTTACCAGGAAGGATACATTGAGATTTCTCTCGTTTTCAAGTCTGTCCTGGGCATATACACTGACACATCCCGCATATACACTGACACCCCCCCCCCGCATATACACTGATACACCCCGCATATACACTGATACATCCCGCATATAGACTGATAAATCCTGCATATACACAGATGCATCCCGCATATACACCGATACATCCCGCATATACACCGATACATCCCGCATATACACCGATACACCCCGCATATACACCGATACATCCCGCATATACACCGATACACCCCGCATATACACCGATACATCCCGCATATACAATGATACATCACGCATATACACTGACACCCCCCTCCACCCCGCATATACACTGATTCGGGACGCACTTGAAAACGAGAGAAATCTCAATGTATCCTTCCTGGTAAAATACTTTATAAATAAATATACACTGATACACCCTGCATATACACAAAAACACCCCGCATATACACTGATACGCCCCCCATATACACTGATACACCCCGAATATACACTGATACACCCCGTATATACACTGATACGTCCAGTTTTGCTTAGAATCGCTTCTGAACAAGGGTTCTTTTAGATTGATCAATTTAAAGAAATTAAAGACACATAAATAAGTTGATTATTTGACTAAGATAAGACAATTAAAGAAACAATAATATACCTCACCTTTCAGATTGCTACACTTAGGTCTGTCTGAGAGTCCCCTCGCAGCACCCTGGGCAAAGCGTCTCCTTTCCGCAGGCGAAACCTCCTCTTCTAGTGTCTTATAAAACCCCTCTATTGTACAAAAACGCTAAGCTAAAAAAAAAATACTGCTCACAGATGTATGACATTTGGCCAGGGTCGGTTTCCGCTCGGGCGATGACGCACGTTTGTGGTTTTCACCGCCCAACATTTTCTCAAAAAAAAAAAACCAAAGAACAAGGAAGTCAGATCATATGTCAGATCAAAAAGGGAAGTTAAGTAGAACAAGGAGTTATAGCAGAATAAATCCTCATTTTAACCATTACATTACACGCCCCGCATATACACCGATACATCCCGCATATACACCGATACCGCCCCGCATATACACCGATACCGCCCCGCATATACACTGATACATCCCGCATATACACCGATACACCCCGCATATACACCCCGCATATACACCGATACATCCCGCATATACACCGATACCGCCCCGCATATACACCGATACACCCCGCATATACACCGATACACCCCGCATATACACTGATACATCCCGTATATACACTGATACATCCCGTATATACACTGATACACCCGCATATACACTGATGCACCCTGCATATACACTGATGCACCCCGCGTATACACTGATACACCCCACATATACACTGATACATCCCGCATATACACTGATGCACCCCGCATATACACTGATGCACCCTGCATATACACTGATGCACCCCGCGTATACACTGATACACCCCACATATACACTGATACATCCCACATATACAATAATACACTCTATATACACTCCGCACCTATACTGATACATCCCGCATATATGGAACTTGTTAGGAGTAAATTTCAGCTTTCAGTCCAACTCACCGATGTTGGAGCCTAGATTTTCTCAGGCTCGGCTTAAAGGTGATTTTGTGTGGTTTTAGGACATTTTAAGATGAACATTTAAACTAATAAGAGGACATTTTTATGACTTTCTGTAGATATCACATCAACACTTTTTGTGTATGCACTTTACAAATAGGAAGCGCTTATGAGCACATGCACTTTATCTGCATTTACACATGTAGTTTATTATACACCTTGTATTATAAGAACAGATCTATACGTATGATATAAGAATATATCACTGTCTTTTTGGTACATGTCTGTGATTTTTGCACAAAATGTTGCTATTTGCACTAGTTTTTGGGAATTACTGATCCACTGAAGTAAATCCTCCTCCCACTGAACGATCAATATATTTAAAGTCGAACTAAGTCATACTTGTAGCATTTATAACCGTGTAGATTTATCTACTAAAATCCTTCCATATTAGGAACCATTCACTGCGCCACTAGGACCCCTATCAAGTTCCATATATCATATTTACAAATTTTTGTTGAGATTTATGTGCAACACCTTGAAAACAGCGACCCCAGAAATCATATACTATTAACTAAAGCGCCTCCACAGATACCCATTTTTGTACATCCCGCATATACACTGATACACCCCACATATACAATGATACACTCTATATACACTGATACACCCCACATATACAATGATACACTCTATATACACTGATACACCCCCCCACTTCAGGGCCGGCCCGACCATGGAGTGGTTCGGAGCAACCGCTCCAGGCGGCAGATTTTGGGGGAGTAGCAGATTTTGCTGCCGATCCCCTGCACTGTTTGCTAAACAGCACCGCTGCGCCGGCATCTCATGGAGGCCGACGCAGTGGCTGTTCCGCGGCGAGTTTCTGGACTAGCTCGCTGTCTGGGCGCCGCCTGCTGTCATCACCGGACCATTGCATGCTGGGAAGTGTAGTTCTAGCCTGGTTTACTACATATTGCAGAGAACCAGTTTAGAACTACATGTCCCGGCATGCAATGCTTTTTTTTTGGGGGGGGCAGCATTTCATCCTTCGCTCCAGGCAGCACAATGTCTTGGGCCGGCCCAGCCACATATACAGTGGCAAGAAAAAGTATGTGAACCCTTTGGGATTACGTGGAGTTTTGAATGAATTGGTCATAAAATGTGCTCTGATCTTCATCTAAGTCACAACAATTTGAAAAACACAGTCTGCTTAAAATAATACAACACAAACATTATATGTTTTCATGTTTTTATTGAACAGAACATGTAAACATTCACAGTGCAGGGTGGAAAAAGTATGTGAACCTTTGGACTTAATAACTGGTTGACCCTCCTTTGGCAGCAATAACCTCAACCAAACGTTTCCTGTAGTTGCAGATCAGACCTGCACAACGATCTGGAGTAATTTTGGACCACTCCTCTTCACAAAACTGTTTCAGTGTAGCAATATTCTTGGAATGTCTGGTGTGACTCGCTCTCTTAAGGTCATGCCACAGCATTTCAATCGGGTTGAGGTCAGGACTCTGACTGGGCCACTTCAGAAGGTGTATTTTGTTTTGTTGAATTACTTGTATGCTTTGGGTCATTCTGTTGCATCACCCATCCTCTGCGGAGCTTCAGTTGGCGGACAGATGGTCTTACGTTTTCCTGCAAAATGTCTTGATAAACTCTGGAATTCATTTTTCTATCAATGACAACAATCCGTCCAGGCCCTGAGGCAGCAAAGCAGCCCAAACCATGATGCTCCCTCCGCCATGTTTTACAGTGGGGATGAGGTTTTGATGTTGGTGTGTGGTGCCTTTTTTTCTCCACACATGGTGTTGTGTGTTTTTTCCAAACAACTCAATTTTGGTTTCATCTGTCCACAGAATATTTTGCCAGTAGTGCTGTGGAACATCCAGGTGCTCTTTTGCAAACTTCAAACGTGCTGCAATATTCTTTTTGGACAGCAATGGCTTCCTCCGTGGTGTCCGCCCATGTACTCCATTCTTGTTTAATGTTTTCCTTATTGTAGATGTGTCAACAAAAATGTTAGCATGTGCCAGAGATTTCTGTAAGTCTTTAGCTGACACTCTAGGATTCTTCTTTACCTCATTAAGCATTCCGCGCTGTGCTCTTGCAGTCATTTTTACAGGACGACCAGACCTAGGGAGAGTAGCAACAGTGCTGAACTTTCTCCATTTGTAGACAGTCTGTCTTACCGTGGACACATGAACATCAAGGCTTTTGGAGATACTTTTGTAACCCTTTCCAGCTTCATGCAAGTCAACAATTCTTGATCGTAGGTCTTCTGAGAGCTCTTTTCTGCGAGGCATGGTTCACATCAGGCAGTGCTTCTTGAAACCAGTAAACCCAAAACTGGTGTGTGTTTTTAAAGGGCAGGACCGCTTTCAGCAACACATCCAATAATATCACACTGATTGGACTCAAGGTTGGCTCACTCCTGGCTCCAATTAGCTCTTGGAGAAGTCATTAGGCTAGGGGCTCACATACTTTTTCCACCCTGCGCTGTGAATGTTTACAAGTTCTGTTCAATAAAATCATGAAAACATATAATGTTTGTGTTGTATTATTTTAAGCAGACTGTGTTTTTCAAATTGTTGTGACTTAGATGAAGAACAGAGCACATTTTATGACCAATTCATGCAAAACTCCACGTAATCCCAAAGGGTTCACATACTTTTTCTTGCCACTGTACACTGATACATCCCACCTATACACTTATACACCCCACATATACACTGATACATCCCGCATATACACTGATACATCCCACATATACACTGATACACCCCGCATATACACGATACACACTGCATATACACTGATACATCTCGTATATACACTGATAAATCCCACATATACACTGATACACTCTATATACACTGATACACCCCACATATGCACTGATACATCCCACATATACATCCCATATGTACACTGATACACCCTGCATATACACTGATACACCCCGCATATACACTGATACACCCCGCCTATACACTGATATACACACAACTTTTGAAAAAGTTTGAATTTGAACGAGAACACGATTCGAACTCATTGCAAGTCTATGGGGTTCAAAAGTTCGAATTTTAAAGTGCCCTCCAAGAGGGCATATATGCAATATATTGGCCATAAAAGGTGTATGGGGGTCCGGGTACAGCCCTGGGGGACAGGAAGCAATGAAAATAAAGTAAAAAAAAACAAAAAAAACTAAAGAACTGTGCACCGATTTGGATATCGACGAACTATCAAATGGATATCCATTTGATAGTTAATTTCAAATGTTAAAAAAGGTGTGTAAAATGTTTTACCCCATAGGCTTCAATGTTAAAGGTGTGGGAAATGTTTTACCCCATGTTAAAAATATTCCCGTTTTAATTAAATATCTAATAAACCTTTGCTTATAATATTCAGCAGGAAAGAATATCTTTATTTTTAGATTTTTTTTAGGATCTTTTGAGCATTTAAAAAAAAAATTAGATTTTTTTTAAAAAAAAAAAATTTATCATGTCGAATCGATCTGAAAAATTTAATCACCAAAACGACCCAAAACGAAAAAAACACCTGGGGAAAAAACAAAACTAAACTAAATTTTTAGTGGTGCACATCTCTACTTCCATCCAACCCCCCAGAATCTGGTTTAAACCAGATTTCTCTGCCCCTTTCCCCAGCCATGGTCTATTACACAAGTGTGTATGTGTGGGAAGGAGGAGGCTATTCTGTATGGAAAAGCTGGGGCGTGTTTTACCATTGTATTCTGCACATCCCACTGCTTGTGTTTGTAAACGGAAACCCTAACTAAAGACATTTCCAGTTCTGGTTTCACTCTACAAGGAGCTCTGGCTATTGACTGGGTGGGTTTGGGCCAGATTCGGTACTCCTTCGGGACAGTGACAGCAAGGGAAGCTTTATGCACATAGGTACGGTACCCCATGTTACATTCACTGGTGTATCTTGGCCTAGGCCAACAAGGCCCAGGCCTAGGGTGGCACTTTCCAGGGGGCGGCGGCCCGCTGGGTGGCCCCACCCCTAAAAAAAAAAAAAAAAAAAAAAAAATTTTTTTTTTTTTTTTTTACTTTTGAAAACTATTTTACCAGGAGGGAAACATTGAGATGTCACTAATTTTCAAGTATGTCCTGGGTAGGGAAGGCCTAGGCTTTCACTTTCCAGGGGGCAACAAAAAACCTCACCACTAATTGGGTTACTCACAGAGCACCGTAATGACGCCAACATTTTGGTGTTCTGTAGTTCCCTGCACTTCGGGGAATAAAATTTCCCCACCCTGCAGTGAATTCACCATTCACTGCAGGGTCCCTAAAGTACATGGAGTCGGCCGCTGAATGCTGCCACCGCAAACCCATGGCCTGCTGTTTTCAAAAGAACTACTGAACGAAAATGTCTGGAATCTACATATAAGATCCTATGATTGATAATAAAAAGTTCTGTTACAGAAAAAGACGAACCGCTATTAAAAAAAAGGGGGGAATTTAGCCCAAAAAATTCTGAAAAATCACTAAAAGGTACAAAAAAAAAAAAAAATAAATAAAGACTTTTTACTGCAGATTAAAATAATAAATGGTTTATTAGATATTGCATAAAAAACGGGAATATTTTTAACATTGAAACCTATGGGGTTCGCCTGAATAAACCTGCTGATTGAAACCACCGAACATCAGGGCATTTCACTGACATTTCTCTGCTGTTTGGTGTTCTCTTAATAGATTAACCATTACTTCTCTATGGGGATTGGCACTGCCTTCAAACAGCACCGTACTTGCTGGCAGTTCGCCAAACTTGTGTGTGAGCATATCACCAGAGCAGTGGTGTACTTAGAGTGGCGGAGGTGGGCTGCCCCAGGTACCAGTGATTATTGGGGTGTCATTAGGGGTACTAGGAGGTGCCACTGTCACTGTGTGTCAGCTTTGAGCTGTGTTCTCAAACAACGAGCAGCGGAGCATGGCGTTTGCATACGGAAAAAAATCGAATAGAATAAAAATCCCCCTCTCCTCCCTCCATAGCTCCTCCCCTGCCCGCAGCAGCTCTAGGAGAGGGGGATGTGATTTGTGTCCAGAGAGAGAAGATGACAGTAAACGGCAGGTAAAGGGGGGGGTTATCAGCAGAATATGAAGCCCTGTCTGCTTACTGCTGTTTAAAGTGGACCTTTCCTTAACCAGCACTGCAGTGATAGAAATTTATCATTGAGCTGCCTGGCTCCTGTGAGGCTGCTTGCGTGCAGGTCACACTCGGTCTGGCCAGTCAGCTGGTACTGAGTCTCAGTACCACCTGACTGGCTGAACCACGTGACACGCATGCACGCAGCTGCCCGCCCTTTCGTTAACATGGACTGTCACTCTATTCTGGACTGAACACCCACCGGGAAGGGAATCAAAGCCACGGTGCACCCTCTGGCAGTGGCACCCCACTGCTGACAAGATGGCTCCACGCACAGGCACAGCCGTGATCCTAACGTGGCCTGAGAGGACCTCCTGCTGAGTCTGTACACAGTCCCTGCTGACTCTGCACACAGCCCTACTGCGGACAGAGGCTGGTAAATGTAGAATAAATAATTGCTGTGTGCTCGTATACACTCGGTTCTGGGAGTTTTATTGCAGTGGATTCTGATGCACTCATACACACCACACATTGCATTGCTGGGAGCTTTATTGCTGTGGATTCTGATACGCTGACACACACCACACATTGCATTGCTGGGAGTTTTATTGCAGTGGATTCTGATGCACTCATACACACCGCACATTGCATTGCTGGGAGTTTTATTGCTGTGGATTCTGATACGCTGACCCACACATTGCATTGCTGGGAGTTTTATTGCTGTGGATTCTAATACACTCATACACACTGCACATTGCATTGCTGGAATTTTTATTGCTGTGGATTCTGATACGCTGACACACACCAAACATTGCATTGCTGGGAGTTTTATTGCTGTGGGTTTTGTGATACACACTGCATAGTACTGTGAGTTTTATTGCCCTGGAGCTCTGGGATACACTCATACACACTGCACATTACTGTGAGTTTTATTGCTGTACAGCTCTGTGATACGTTCATATGCAGTGCACGTTTCTGTGGATTTTATTGTTCAACCAATTAGAGAGGCTGTGTTCCAGTATACTTGACATGCGTGGCTGTTCTTTGTAAAAATGCTTGAATTTAAACATTTCATAATTTTATTTCTCAATAGATACATTTGAAATGGTATACAAAATATACAAGTAGGCACTTGGTATCCACTTTTAATATAAAGAGAGGAAAAGGCGGAGCTCTAAGAGGAAAAGGTGGAGCTTAAAGAGGAAGGGTGGGGATTAACCAGGAAGAGGTGTGCCCTTGACAGGAGGGGGTGCCTCAAATTTAAATTAGGGGGTGCACGAGTTTAGTCAGGCCTAGGGCAGCACAAAACCTAAATACACCACTGGTTACATTACTGAATTCAGGTGTTTCAATCCGAGCCTTTGCCTCTGGTTTATAAAATCGAGCCCCCAGCCCTGCAGTCTGCATTTACAAACATTTGTGACCAAAATGGGTCGTTCTGAAGAGCAGTAAAAACACAAAATAGAAAATAAGGATTGTGTCCAATACTAATACACAACCAGTGGTGGTATATAGAACTATAAAAAAAATCACTATTAGATCAAATATAAGTATTAATAGTTAGAACAATTAAAAACAAGGGGCTAAATTACGATGTGAGCGTTAAAACGAGGGCACAAGAGAGGAAAAACTGCGACTGCAGTTTTCCCCCTTGCGCCCACATTTTAACGCTGGACTACAATGCAGGCGCAAAAAAATGCTGCCTGCATTGTTATCGCGCGTAAAAATCCTAGATGCTCGCGGCAGCGCTGAGTTCAGCCGCGAGCATCCACTCGATGGAGTTCATAGGACTCCATTGAGTTACCCCCTGCCGGGCACATGACCAGCCGGATCTCGCCTCGCGAGATCCGACCGGTCCGCGTAGTGATACGTAGGGAGAGACTGGGGGGACTTTTTCCCCCAGTCTTTCCCTGCTCCCGCCGGCCAGAGGAGGCGGTTGGAGCTGCTGTCCTTGCCGCGGGACAGAGGGTGAGTATAAGATTACATTTTTTTATTTTTTTAGGCTGGTGTTAATGGATTCTGCAGAAGCAGTATCCGTTAACACCAAGTTCTGGCTCTGGTTAACTTTCCACTAACCAGAGCCGGACGTTAATCAGTGCTGGGACTTTGTAATCCAGTGCTGAATAACACTTTGCGCTCCTCATGTTAAGTATAGGGAGCACAAAGTGCAGTAACCTTGCACTGAATAGCGCAAGATACCAAACGCAAATATATCCACGTGTGAGATATTTGAATTGATTCAAGTCCAGAAGGAAGATCTTTGCTGTAGTAGATGCCACTGTCCCAATGAAAATCAAATGGATGATGTCACAAATGCCTCCTAGGTTTCATTTTTATTGTCATAATAAGCATCATAGGAAACGTACAGTACAATGCACCTTGAGTGTTGACAATATCAAGGCAGTGATAAGTGCCAGCTTATAAAGAGCTGATTTCCCAAAATAAAGGCAAGATAATGGAAAAGAAACCAAATCAGCCAAAACAAAATTATGAAAAACATAATATCAAACATGCTGTTCATTGATGTACAAAACAGACTACATGAAGTATATGCAACAAGCTGTCCAAGAAATGGGAAATGGCCGAGACATGGAGAAAAAATGGGTGGCGGGGAGGACTCTAAAGTGATAGTGGGCTGGCCAGCATCTCTCTGGTGAAGAACCAATTCAATTTTATATTTGTTGTAGAGTAGCTAAAGAATCTATGCAGGGCTGCCACCACAAGGATGTCCATTTTTCAGATTTAAGAACAATACAAATTTTCATAACAAGACCAAAAACGTAGAGATGCTTGATGACCAACCTCCTCTGACTTCCCAATTCCAGTGTCCGCTAATCAAATCGATCAGTCTTTAACATGTCTCTTTTACCCTTGAATACGCATAAAAGAGTGTCACAATCTGCACACATACCACTTGCTCTCACCTCAATGCATTAATCTATATATGAGCTAACCGAGGCAAACTGACCCTAGTCACCATAACCCCCTTTTAGTTTCGCTTTCTCTTCCTTTGTTTCTCTTGACTTCTCTCGTCCCTTAATCTCAAGGTTTATATAATTCAGCTGACCAATACCTTCCGCAAAAATTTTAAAACATGAGTCCAAATGAAAGATGTCATCAATAAAGCAAAAGTGTTAAAGTAGGTCGGTGCTCACTCTATGCCCATGATGGTGCCTTTTATTTGGTGCCACCCTACCATAATTTGCCGTCAGTGATCTAAGCTTCTGATTTTTATAAATTCATCCAAAACCCAGAATATAAGATGTAGCGGCTCTCTGAATCTGGTTGTAAAAGTGTGTAGATACTTGTCTGGGTTGCCGCGTTCATAAAATGATAGTTGGCCAGCGTCATAGTTCAGATAAATCCCTAAAATGCCACTGGTTGGACAATGAGGTAAAAGGGTTGCTGCATTATTATGCACAGCGATATACTGAACATCAACTCTCTCTAAACCCCAAGATTTCTCGTTCTGTCCTACGAACGAGTGGTCTCCTTTCCTATCTATACTGGGGTAGGCCACCCCTACTCTAACATGTGCTAGTTTAGCCGTCTCCACTTCCCAGTAATGTCGTCCTGAAGAGAATCTATTCCTGCTTAGAACCTGAGGACAATAATTCTGAAATCTTTTAGGTGTCTCCGTACGGCCCTGGTGTTTATTCGTGTTCAAAAACATTTTCAAGTCGTTCGATACAATGGTATCGTTGCTGGCCGTATCTAAATCCAGTATAATGTCATCTGTTATTTTTATATCTTTTATCGTGTTGAAATTTAGGTCGGCTTTTAGCAATTTACCGGAATACATGTTCTCTTGTCGATAGTAGTCTGAAGCCTGTACAACTTGATCCCATCTTTCGATATTTAACTTCATACTATTCAGGCCAGTAAATATCCTCCTGGTGTGGAGCCACAAATCCAGATCCCATTTACCTTCGAACTTAAAACCATCTCTCTCGCTGCCTTCCTCTTTTCCTTTCTTGGCATCGGAAGTGTTTTTACCATTTGATTCCTCTCCTTGTAAGACAGTCAGTGGGTCGGCCGTGTTACACAACTCCTCGATATGACCTATCTTCTTGGACAGCTCCTCCTTCTTCAAGTCCAGCTTCTGAAGTTGATCTGAGATTTTGAGAGTCAGCTGGTTTTCCTGCTTGGAGATATCAATTAGGACTTCTTTTTGTAAGTTTTCTAAGCGATCTTTCATGTCCTCAATTAGGTTGTTGAGAAGTTCTTTGACAACATCTACTTCTTTATGCACTTCTTGCCTACGCACCATGAGATTCTGGGCTTTTTTCTCAGTCGTTTTTCTCTCCGTGGTCAGTTTCTCCAGCATTTCTCTCAGTTTCTTCTTCTTCTTCTCAAAGGCTTCATTCAGAGGCCTCCACCTGGTGTCCCTTGTGCTGTCCATCCAACCTACAGGACACACAGATGCAGACAGCATCCTTGCAGCAGTAATATTTTAGTATTTCCTTGTGGACGGAGCATTTTCTGTTCTCAAATGATGTGGTGGGCTCCATTAAGACGTGTTCCACAGACTTGCTGTGGATGTTCAGATGTCTGTCACATAGAGAAGCTTCACACATCAGGCATGTCCTAACAGCAGGAACAGGAGCATGAATACAGTAAGTACAGGGGATTCCGATCTCTTTCTGTTCTTTGTGTGTAGCTTGGAATCCCTCAACTATTTTGGAGAGTCTCAGGTTTCTGTGAAGTTTGGGTCTCCTCTTGAACATTTGTCTGCATTCGGCACAAAAGTATTCTTTCTTCTCCTTGTTGTCCCATGTTTTTGTGATGCAAGCCCGGCAGAAGCTGTGTCCGCATGCCAGGGTTATAGGGTCTGTGTAAATGTCTGTGCAGATGGAGCAGGTCAGCTCGTCTCTCAGGTCGGCAGACGCCATGGCTGGAAGACAAGGAAGACATAAAAATCAAACTCTTTTTTTACTCCCAAATTTCAATTCTGTTGTTACAAAGGACAAAATAAAATATGTTGCTTCACAGGCTTCAAGACATTTCAAATTATGTACCAGACCTTGGCCTTTTCCTGGTCACTACCTCTGGCTTGCTCTTCTACTTCTACCTGTGTACCAGACCATGGCCACTTCCGGTCACTGCTTCTGGCCTGCTGCTGTACTAATGCCATCTGTGTACCAGACCATGGCCAGTTCCTGACACTGCCTCCAGCCTGTTCCCATTCTACTACCACCTATGTAGCAGACCCCAGGCCTCTTCCTGTCACTGACTCCATTTTGGTACTCTAGTATTGGCACTCATGTACCAGACCTCAGCCTGTTCCTGACACTGCGTACTGACACCCATTTACCAAACCTAGGCTTGTTCCTGACAGCTTCCAGCTTGCTCCTATTCTATTGCCACCCATGTCCCGTACTTCGGCCTGCTTCTGACAACGCCTCAAGCCTGCTTTTCCTTTGCTGAACAGCCTGCTATATCCTCCCATTGGGTTCTATACTTTCCTCCTGCAGATGTCACACCACTGTCCTGACATATACATGGTATTAAAATTCTGTATTAAATTCCCTGTTTAGTGAACAAACCCCAAATGGTTTAGCTTATGAATGTCAAAATCCTGACCCCAAGATGTTAATAGCCTAAAAATCCCAGAAATCCTTGAATGCAATAGATGGCCATAGATTCATAGGAGTTGTAGTTCAGCAACATCTAAGAAGCCGAAATGTGACCTTACCTGACTTTAGTTGGTTCTAGAAAGTGTCAGCACGTTTTTCTGCTTTACACACACAAAAGGCAGAGATCTCCGCATGAGGACTTCAGCTTCTAGATCGAAATCTATAACTCTGTCAATTGCTATTTCATTATTTATTTTTCCTGTTCTTTATTGACCATTGAAGAAGTCAAAAGCTTGTGTAGCGCTCACTCCCAGAGGAGCCGCTGAATTTAAACCTCGGATCAGTCTCCCCACACTAGGGAATAAATATACACCAGCACTGTTGTGGATTTTATAAGTTATATAGTTTACTGGTCTCAAATAAGCTGGCATATAAAGCAGCATGGTATACATATATATTTACAGAAGTTCGTAATGCGAGAAACGCGCAGCGGAAAAGAAAAATGAATATTAACCCCTTCGTTGTTGGAATGTGAGTCCCGTACAGGTTGTGTCTCAAAAAAGTTGTACGTGTATGCGTGTGTTGGTACCCGGGTACAAGATTCAACTGTGTCTTCGACTAGTCACGTTGGGGCCTGTAGGTTTAAACAAACTTGCAGCGTGCTTTATTAGTTTTTACTGTGGCGGAAGGCCTCTCACCCATCCGCCAGATACTCTGCGCTCTGCTCGACCCAGGACGTCTCTCTGCTTTACTTGACTGGGACTCTGTGCCACCGGATCCGCTTGTCTTGCTTGTCCGTTTCTGCCACAAGATGCTTCAGCTCACCGCCTGCACTCCCATTAGGTCATCTGCGGTCTCCTAACTCGGGGTCCTTCAGCTACTCTGTATCTGTATAAACTTATCAGCGGTTGATCGCTAGGTCTCTGGCAAGTAATGTGAACCGATCTCCAGCTCCGCAAGGCCGCACCTGCGCTCCAGCCTGGTCTCGATCGTTGTCTGTCTCACGTGCGTCTTGCTCTCTTCACTCCTCGGAGCGCTCTGGGCTTCCTTTGCACGAGGCTGCGGATGTCAGTCTCTTCTTCCCACCCACTTCCTGTTCCCGGCGCAAAGCGTGCTGGAAAACGTAGTCCCATTGTCCAGTGTCTCTTACATTGCGCTTGTCTCCCTCTGGTGGCCAAAAATAAGTACTACAGCAACAGTGTTTTAAACCAGCGCTACACTTGTGCAGCACATCTCATTACTATGTGTATGGGGGAATGGGGATATCATGCTCCTTCACATCTGATCTTCACATGGCCAGGTGCCCCGCAGATCCTCTTTCTGTTCTCCATTTCCATTTGTCTTTCTGCTTCACTACTCACTTAGTGTTACTGTGACCCACAGCCATTAGTGTTTCAGTGACCCTCAGCACCCCACCATCTCTTCCTGTGCCCCAAATATCACTTTCTGCTCATCACAACACCCCACCATCTCTTCCTGTGCGCCAATTGCCCCTTTCCTTTGCTCCCCAGTACCCTCCTCTCCCTGTGCCCCAACTGCCCCTTCTCTGAACCACAGCATCCCACACTCTCTTCCTTTACCCAAAAAGCTTAGTTTTGCCCCAACGTGTTCTTATTTATCTTCCTGTGCCTCAGCTCTCCTTCTATGACCCAATTGCCTCTTCCCTCTGTCCCATAGCACCGTCCCTGTGCCCCACAGCAGCTCTCCACATGCCCTACTACCACCAGTTCCCTTATTAGGGCCTGCTAGCATTTCCTCACCTGTAATATCTTCTCAGACTACAGAATCAGACTCAGAATTACATGATTTATAGCAAACGTGAGGACATCAGGCAGTGAGGGGGGACCCGGGGTTGGAGCCGCCATCCAAGATGGCAGACCCCACCGGAGCTAGGCCGCACTTCGGCGCCTTAAGGCATCTCTATACACAGCCTCACAGCATCTCTAAACACAACCCCATCACCATCTCTAAACACAGCATCACAGCATCTCTATACACAGCCTCACAGCATCTCTATACACAACCTCACAGCATCTCTATACACAATCTCACAGCATCTCTATACACAGCCTCACAGCATCTCTATACACAACCCATCAGCATCTCTATACACAACGTCAAAGCATCTCTAAACACAACCTCACAGCATCTCTATACACAAACAGCATCTCTATACATAGCCTCCTCACGTCCTCCTCAGCATACAGCGGGAGTAACTGAGGACGTGTCCCACACTTTGACAGCAGCGAAGGGGTTAAAAACGTCTTTTTTTAAAACTTTTTGTCCTTGTTTCCTGTCCCCCAGGGCACTACCCGGACCTGGACATTGTTTTTAAATGTTTCTATACATCCTAGAAATACGCCACTTCACGGGCAGGTTATGGGGACCTCCGAGGCACGATATTGGAAGGAATTTTTCATTTCTTATTTTTACCCCTTATTTCATGGAAAACTCACTGTCCCTTTAAAAACGTTTTTATTTTTACTTTTTGTCCTTGTTTCCTGTCCCCCAGGGCACTACCCGGACCCCCATACACCTTTTATGGCAAATATCTAGCATATATACCCTCTTGGAGGGCACTCTAAAAATCTAATTCTGAGTCCCATTGACGTGTATTGAGTTCGAATGCGAATCGAACTCGGGGGTGTTCCGCTCATCCCTACTGACCACTCCAACACTGTGTTCACTTCCCCAGTGAACTCCCTGTTGGCATGGATTATTCTTGACGTCTTTAAATTTGACCAATCTCGATTGTCTTCCGACCCTTTTCCCTTATTTTGTGTCCCTTAAACCTTCTTTATGAATAGACTTTGAATTGGTGGACATCACTACTAGGGTTGAGCTGTTCGGTTCAATGTGTTCGGAGTTCGATTCGAACTACTGCGTGTTCGCCGCATGTTCGCCCACAATGGACCACAATGCACTTTTTCCACTGGCCTGAAACTTGTAATTGGCTACAGCCTGCACCTAGGGATGAGCCGAACACCCCCGAGTTCGGTTCGCATTCGAACTTTCCAAACTCAAACTCAATACAAGTCAATGGGACTCAAAATTCGATTTTTAGAGTGCCCTCCAAGAGGGCATATATGCTAGATATTTGCCATAAAGGTGTATGGGGGTCCGGGTAGTGCCCTGGGGGACAGGAAACAAGGACAAAAAGTAAAAAAAAAAAAGTTTTTAAAAGGGACAGTGAGTTTTCCATGAAATAAGGGTTAAAAATAAAAACAAAAAATTCCTTCAAATATCGTGCCTAGGAGGTCCCCATAACCTGCCCGTAAAGTGGCGGATTTCTAGGATGTATAGAAACATTTAAAAACAAAAAATGACGTTTCAAATGATGGTAAATGCTTTTCCGTTAATCTATTCATAAGCAACTGCTTGGGGCGGCAGCCTGTATGAAAAGACATTTTAGGACGCGCAGAAAATGTTTAGTGATTTTTTTGGGCTAAATTGTGGTGAAACTTATGCAGGCTTTGGATGAAAGTAACAATAGGTGCTTTAAAATTGGGCCTTTAGCGTCTGCAACAGTGCCGTCACATAGTAACCCCTCTGAGGATATGAATCTGGTACAGGCGTCAGTGGCAGTGCACCCAGATATTGTGCCTTTGGTGCCAGACTGCCAGCAAGTGCCATCATACAGTAGCACCTCTGTCGTATTGTGGAAGAGTGCAGGGGTGGACCATGCGGTCCTAATATTAAAAAGATATGCATCTGGTAAAGGCGTCAGTGCACCCAGATATTGTGCTTTTGGTGCCAGGCCAGCAAGTGCATTCATACAGTAACCCCTCTGTGGTTTTGTGGAAAAGTGCAGGGGTGGACCACGCGGTCCTATATTAAAAAGATATGAATCTGGTAACCCTTTTGTGGTATTGTGGAAGAGTTCAGTGCTGGAGGTTTTGTGACTGCAGAAGAGATCCCCGATCTATTCCGTTACGTCAGCATCAAGGGATTGATAGCTGCTGATCCAGGACTGATTCATTTTTATAAATGTCAGCCGGTCTACAGAGTCGGTGGACAGACGCACTCTTTTGTCTGTGACAAAACCTCCAGCGGCACTGAACGTCCTTTCAGAAAGCACGCTAGATGAAGGGCAACCTAGTGTCGCTTTAGAGCGTCCTCAAGTTTTTTCATCCAGTGCTCCCTCTGTGCGGGCAGGATGAGCTCTGCAACTTTACCCTTCTATCGTGGATCAAGAAGGGTTGCCAACCAGTAATGATCCTTCTCCTTGATAGCACGAATCCTGGGGTCCTTTAGCAGGCTTTGCATTATAAGGGAGCCCATGCAGCGTAGGTTGGAGGTGGCATTAGCTTCCGAGTCTTCCTGGTCAATGAGGATGACCGTATCGTGCACTTCCTCCTCCCAGCCACGTACCAGTCCTTGTGTTTCTGGGCACACAAAATCCTCCCTTGAGGAATCCCCACCTTCAATGCCCCCACTACTCAAATATTCCTCCTCCTCATCCTCCCCCTGTCTGATCTGAGGCGGACCCGATGGAATGCTGTCTGCGGAAAGACTGGGGCCTTCAGAGCTAGGGAAGGCCTCCTCTTCCTCCCACTGCTCTGCCTCTAGAGCCACATCTATAATTCCCCGCAGAGTGTGCTCCAGCAGGAACACTAAAGGAATTGTGTCACTGATGCATGCACTGTCCCTGCTCACCATCCTCGTTGCCTCCTCAAATGGTAGCATTTCTAATGTCGAGTTCCACCTGGTGGGCATGTCACAGACCAGACGGTTTGTGGGAAGGTGGAATTCTCTTTGAATTTCTGCCAGGCGAACGCTTGCTGGGAATGCCCGTCTGAAGTGGCTGCAGACTTTTCTGGCCTGGCTGAGAAGCTCTGCCAGGCCTGGGTACCTGGTTAGGAAACGCTGTACCACCAGATTTAGGCGTTTGCTAGGCATGGTACATGCGTCAACTTACCCTAGCGTAGGGCGGAGAGAAGGTTGCTGCCATTATCACAGACGACCATTCCCAGCTGAAGCTGGCATGGTGTTAACCATCTCTGCACCTGCCCCTGCAGAGCTGACAGAATTTCTGGCCCGGTGTGGCTCCTGTCCCCTAAACAAACCAGCTCAAGCACAGTATGGCATCTTTTTGCTTGAGCCATTGCGTAGCCCCTCCACGCATTGGTTTAACTGCTACTTCGCCAGAGACACAGAAGGAGGAGGAGGAAGAGGGAGAGGTGGTGGTGGAGCAGACAGACCTCATACAAGCAGCTTTCTAGAGGCGTGGTGGATGAACAAGCTCCAGCACAGAGCCCCGTCTTGGATCCCTCCCAGCTGCAATCAGAGTTACCCAGTGTGTAGTGAAGGAAATGTAACGGCCCTGTCCATGCTTGCTGGACCACGTGTCTAAAGTCACATGCACCTTGCTGCTGACTGCCTTTCCCAATGACTCGATAACATTGTCTTCCACGTGCTGGTATAGTGCTGGAATGGCCTTCCGTGAAAAGTAATGGCATTTTGGAACATGCCACTGTGGTACAGCACATTCAGCAAATTCACGGAAGGGAGCGGAGTCCACCAGCTGGAAAGGCAGCAGCTGCAATGCGAGTAATTTTGCTAAGCTGGCATTTAGACGCTGTGCTTGGGGATGGTTGGGACTATATTTTTTCTTACGCTGCAGCAGCTGGGGCAACGTAATCTGACTGTGTAAATCTTCAGCTGATGGGATGCTGTCACATTGTGAGGAAGGAGCTGGTACATCCATTACTGTAGCATCATCCCTGTCAGTGGAGGTTGTAGGCAATGACATGGCAGGACATACAGTGGGGGTAGAGACAGATGAGGAGGAGGAGGACCTACGCAAAGTTTTGCACCAATGGGATGTGTGGTAGGTGGTCATAGGTCGCCTCAAGCACGTGGTACCCAAGTGTCCGGTGTCTTTCCCATGCTTGAGCCTCATCTGACATAGATTACAAATAGCGACGGTGGGGTCTGCTGCACATTTCTTAAAGAACTCCCAGACAGCAGAGTTCCTGGATGTGTGCTTTGAGACAACAGCGCTCTGCACCTGAGCAGCTCTGACATCTGATGCCTTGGACTGGCTAGTGCTACGGTTGGTCATAGAGGATGTTGTACCTCGTGTTTCTTGTGCCTCCTCCTCCTCACTTGACTCCTCTGTTCGATCAGGCACCCAGGTGGAGTCAGTGACCTCATCATCATTGTCATCATCACCCCCTATCTCCTCGTCACTGGAGCCAACTTGGCAGTATGCTGCAGCTGCTGGGGCAACATGAGTGCCAGTTATTTGTGTGTCATTACTGGCACCTCCTTCCTCTAGGTTGATTATACTTCCTTCCTCAACCTCAGAGATTGAATCAGAGCACTGTACTTGCTGCGCATCCTCAAGCAGCATGTCACTGTCATTGTAGTCAAACAAATCAGCTGACTCCTCCGTGTGTGATAGCAAGGCTACGGCAGGAGTAGCTGTGGACATGGAGGCTGCATTAGATGCTTTGGCAGCTGAGGTGGACTGTAAAGCACTACAAGCCTGGCTGGCAGAGGAAAAGGCTTCAGTCCAGTGGAAAAGTGCATTGTCGTGCATTGTGGGCGAACAAGCGGTGAACAGGCAGAAATGTTCGTAGTTCGCGAACATGCGAACAGGCTATGTTCGATGCGAACTCCAAACCGATCGAACCGAACAGCTCATCCCTACACCTGACCACAGTTTAGGTGCAAGACAGATGCAAGACTATGCCAATCATGGCTCAGAGTCCTGATTGGGCAAATTTTGCCCAATCATGGGCTCACAGAGCGAAGTCCCGCAGCACACTATATAAGGCGTCCCTTGCAGCCCCAGCACGTGTTTTTTGAGAGGACATTGTTGTGTTAGTGTATGTTCTCACTGCCAGTCTGCCACCAGCTATTTGGGGGGGGGTCTCATTTCTACAAAATATCTGGGAATTGTTGTAATCTTTGTGTTCTCACTGCCACCAGCAATTGCGGGGGTCTCAGTTCTACAAAATATCTGGGAATTGTTGTAATCTTTGTGTTCTCACTGCCAGCAGCAATTGTGGGGGTCCAACCCTGCACTCTTCCACAATACCACAGAGGGGTTACTTACACCCCCCTTGTTTCTTACTTACAGTGTGAAGGCACTTGCTGCCACCAAAGGCACAATATTTGGGTGCACTGACGCCTGTACCAGATTCATATCATTTTAATATTGGACTGCAGGGTCCACCCCTGCACCCTTCCACAATACCACAGAGGGGTTACGGTGTGAAGGCACTGTTGCCGACACTAAAGGCCCAATTTTAAAGCACCTATTGTTACTTTAATCCAAAGCCTGCATAGGTTTCACCATAATTTAGCCAAAAAATCACTAAACTTGTTCTGCGTGTCCTAAAATGTCTCCTCTTTTCATACAGACTGCCGCCCCAAGCAGTTGTTTATGAATAGATTAAAGGAAAACCATTTACCGTCATTTGAAATTTCATTTTTTTTGTTTTTAAATGTTTCTATACATCCTACAAATCCGCCACTTCACGGGCAGGTTATGGGGACCTCCTAGACACGATATTTGAAGGAATTTTTTGTTTTTATTTTTAACCCTTATTTCATGGAAAACTCACTGTTCCTTTAAAAAAGTTTTTTTAAAAAAGTTTTTGTCCTGGTTTCCTGTCCCCCAGGGCACTACCCGGACCCCAATACACCTTTTATGGCAAATATCTTGCATATATGCCCTCTTGGAGGGCACTCTAAAATTCGAACTTTTGAGTCCCATTGACTTGTAATGAGTTTGGTTCGTGTTCGCATTCGAACTCGAACTTTTGAAATTGTTCGAATGCGAACCGAACACAGGGGTGTTCGGCTCATCCCTAATCACTACCCCATGGGAAAACTTTTTACCCACATGTGTAACAATCCTCACCTAGGTCTTACACAGCCGTGATGTCGTCCTGCAGCTGTGGATACGTGTGTTCTGCAATCCTAACGATATTTTCAGGCAATCGTCCCCAAAGATTCTGCAAGGGACCCGCAACGTCGAACGCTTTCTGCACTAATCAAGCAGGAAGATGAATGAGCCACGTATGCACTTCCCCTCCCAGTCCCTCACCACACCCTGGAAATTCTTCTGCTGAACCTGCGTCACTTCTCTGTTGATTGACAGGGTTTTATTGACACTGACCTCCTACCTGGATTCCAGCAAGTCACAAAGGTGTTATTCACTAAACAAGGTGTTTTGGAGAAATAGCAAGGAAAATGCAAGTAATACGACCAAAATGACCCGAATTTGATAACTGTTCCTATAAGCTGGGATAGTATCCTTTCACCACTATCAGTTCCTCAGTTTTCTTGAGCTCTTCCTGCCAAAATTAACTTTTTTTTTTCTTCCATTTTCTCTCTTGACCCCTTGTTTTTGCCCCCTCCCTCATCCAGGATTGATTCCTTAATAATGTCCGTTATTAATTAATAATGTTAATAAACTCCCCTTTTCAAAGCAAATTCTAAAAAGCGTCCCACCTTTTACTGTTGTGTGTAACATGTCAATTCTAAAGAGCTCAGAATGTCATGTGACCACAGGGGGGCTGAGCACTCCAGCCAATCCAGTGGCTCCCAGGAAGGCTTTGATCCCATTGGATGGGGCTGGTACCCAAAATACTCCAAGTCCAGGAAACCTGAGCTGAGGGTCTGGGCACAGCTAAGCCCTGCATATGGATGGCTGAATCAGCCCTCTGAGCCTCCCTCAGAGAGGGAGCAGGCAGATCACAGAATTATGACCAATCAGATAAGATGGAGCACTCACACTGTGTGTTGTGTCCATTTAAATATTTTTTTATACAATAAAACAATATTTGATGAGCAGGTGGTAAATAGCGATGAAGAAAAGGAGCTTATGGCACATACATATGATGGTGATAATGGTACCCAATGTAATATATCAGATAAAATCTCTGTGAAGTGATAAATTACATCAAATATATGTACAGTTGTGCTCCTAATTTTCCATACCCTGGCAGAATTTATGATTTCTTGCCATTATTCAGAGAATATGAATGATAACACAAAAACCTTTCTTTCACTCATGGTTAGTGTTTGGCTGAAGCCATTTATTTGAGAGATTTCTTGAAGGCCCGAAGGTCAGGGGAGAGTTTGATAGGGCGAGGCAAGTCATTCCACAGGACCGGAGCTGCCCTTGAGAAGTCTTGGAGGCGAGAGTTGGCTGTGCGGGAGTAGACCGATGACAGGTGGAGATCACCTGCCGACTGGAGTTGTCTAGATGGGACGTGCTTGCGGAGTAACAAAGACATGTAGGGAGGGGTTGAGTTATTTAGCGATTTGAACGTGAGCGTCAGTATATAAAGAAGGGTCTCCTTGAGGAGCTGTGTAACATGACCGGCCCAATAACTGTCTTACAAGTGTTTGATGCAGATGCTAGTGACTATTTTCATGATGAGGAAGATGATAATGAATCCAGGGACAGGAATTGTGATCCTGTTCATGTAGTGGGTGATCTGGATGAGAACCTGATCTCAATGACTTTAAACACTGGGATTACTGAATTTGTGAATGGGATAAAGGCACAGCTTGGTGCGCTTGTGGCTTCTGACATATTACTGGACGTCAACACGGCAGCCGGCAATGTAAATTTATTCCAGGTCAACAAAACCATTTCTTGATCAGAAGAACAGAAGCAGATTCACCCGGAATCGACAGATTTCAGGACTATTAAGTTTTGAGCACCAGGACTTTCACCTCTGGTCAGCATTACTGGGAAGTGGAGACCAGTAAATCCGAGGAATGGGGGATAGCGGTGGCCTGTCCCAGAATGGCTAGGAGAGGAGATTAGTTTTTCCTGCGACAGAATAAGAAGTCATGGTGTTTGCAGAGATCGGGTAATCAGTACTTGGTGAGCCATGACTGCACAGAAAATCGTTTTGCATTCACACCCTTCCGCTCAGCATTTAGGGATATCCCTGAACTACGAAGCTGGACGTTTGTCCTTTTATGAGCTGCGTGACCCCATCAGACACTTACATACACCCTCATATCCAACTTCACTGAGCATCTTCATGTAGGTTTCTACATTCGTCATAATGCTTGGGTAAGAGTAAGGAGCTACCAGTGGTGATATGTGCGTCTTTGATCTGAATTATGATGATGGATCAGAATTGTCCATGGAATATGTGCTAAGTCCGATTTTAGGACAATCTGTCCTATTTTTTTGTCACTTTATGCAGAGATTTTATGTATGGAAGGGGCAACCCATCTATTCGAATCCGATGAATGGAAAAAAAAAGAGGTATAACGTGTTGCCGATTGAACCAACTGGTGAAGATACAGTATGAAACGATTACTGTACATGGTTTGCTGTGTGGGTTGTAACTCAATAATTAAGCGTATTGCCAATTTTTGGGAAACATTGTGTAAATTGCCTCAGGGATTGTCTGTGGATATATGTACTTTTTTAATATACATGTAGGTCCATATTGCATAGTTGGTGCTAACTTAACCAGAGCTGTTGTAAACTTAAAACCTCCATAGGCTATAATGGCTCTGGGAAGTTTACAACAGCTCTGGTTAAGTTAGTTAGCACCAACTATGTAATATATTATGTAATCAATCCCAGAAAACAACAAGAATCATATAGACCCAAGCACAAAGTCTTTGTTATAGATCATAATCTAATAAAAGGAAATCGATGAGAGTTTCAGGAAACTTGCCTCCTCTTATGTTGAGCGCATGTTGGATGTGATGAGAATTGTGAGGGGGATGCATGTGTCTTGAGAGGAGTGTGGGGTCTGTATGTGTGTGATGAGAGTTGTGTGTGGTTGTGTATGTGCGTGATTAGGGTTGTGGGGGCTGTAGGTGTGAGGAGAGGAGGGTGGGGTCTATATGTGTGTGATGAGATCTGAGTGTAGGTGTGTAATGTGTATGGGGTTAGAATTGTGTGAGGGGGCTGTATATATGATGATTAGAGGAGTGTGGAGTTTATGTGTGTATGTGTGTGGGGTGATTTCTGTGTGTGATTGTGTATGTGTGAATAACATTGTGTTGGAGGGCTGTATGCCTCTGATGAGAAATGTGTGTGATGAGAGCTGAAACAGAATTCCAGGACGTGGGATATGTTCTTAGAAGTGGGAGGTAGTGAACACATTCATAGGAATTGGGTGTTTCTGCTGATGTTTTACAACATATCTGGAAATTCCTCCCCATAGTGTGACAGTGGTTCTGTGTGTTGCGATTGGGAGTAATTTCTAAATATAGTGCTCTTTCTTCTACTCAAACCTACTACAGAGAGGAAGAAGAAATGTCGTTGCGAGATGATAGCCCCGACTTTAGCGGCCCGACACAGAATATTTGGGGGCAAGTCATAAATACGGTTGCTGGTATCGGTTCCATAGGATGCCATGGAGTGAAGCATGACCTTTCCCAAGCTCACAGGTGGGGTCGAAATGAGGCCACAGAGGAAGACTGGGAACTATTTGTGCATGCAGCAGAGGATCCGCCTTTAACGTACAGTAAGGAGACACTAATTCCGAGCTGTGGCTCCGGATGTTACATTAAGCTCAAGGCTTGTGATGAACTGAGACGTTGCCTTTCTATGTGCCGCCAGTAAATATAATGATAAAACATGGAAAGGAAAGTTACATACATCCCCCTGATTTACCTGAATGTATAGTGTAATAAACGTAACACAAAAATCAGCAATTATTACTGTATATTTTCATAAAATCTTTATAAATCCTGGATGTTTAACTTAGTGGATACAGTTTACTCTTATCGCTGCTAATGATCTAGTCCAGATATTATATAGGAAATAAAGAAAAGATAGTAAAAAAACAGGGTAAAAATCCATTCGCTGCCTAAAAATGATTTAAATAATAACACCCTCCCTTTATAATATAAGTAAATGTATATGTTTGTTACCTGTACAATAAAAAGGTAAATCCTATCTATAAATATCTATTTTTCCCAAAATTTTATTATTTTTTTTCTGAATTTTTATGAATTAATGTGCATATATGGTCATAAGGAAAAAAGAATCCTGTATTCTCCAATTTATAGGTCAATTTACATCAATACATGTAGGTTTTAATCAACTACACATTGGGCATCATTATCCTCAAAGTGTGCCCTCCTCCCGGGGTGCACATACACCCAAACTGATCAAAGACTTATACTTGTGAGGAATATAATATTATGCTGCTTCCCTAAGCAAAGCTGTGAGGTGTGGATGCTTTAGACTAGCGAAGTCTGTATTTGACCAGTACTCACACGATGAAGTTCAGTAGATAGCTTCAACTCAGCAAAACTGACACGTAGAAAGATGAATCCAGTTGAAGAGTTTAACGATCAGACTGACAATCTTGTAATAGTGTACAGCAATGCAGGTAAAAAGACATTAGATTCGTCCAGCAGTGAGCACAGAATGGCTGCTATGTGACCAGGAAGTAACTAACAACAAGACACTGAGCAGAGGGGTGGAAACCTAGTTGGATACAGAAGCTAGGGATGCCCAGCAGAGACAAAATCGCTATGAAATCAATAGCATGTAAGCAGCAAAGGCAGATTCAACACAAAACAGAAAACATACAATAAAACCTAAATCATGGGGCATGACAAATCTATATATATATATATGATGCCCCAATCCAGTATCTAACTTGGGGGGGATTGGAGTCTTAGTGCGACTCCCAGCTGGAGTTCCGCTGCCTCGGCATTGAATCAGGAATCTTCTCGCAAGGCTTAGGGTTAGGCCGCAGCTGAATTCCAAAACAGTGGCCCTTTTAGAAATGAGAATAAGGATCGAAAAAATTGATTGATTTGCTGCCTGAAATTGTCTTGATTTAACCTGGTAATAAGCATAACCCTAAAAAAAAAAAATCAAAAAAAAAAAATCACCCTAACCTTAAAAGAAATCCTATGGGTTTTAGGATTTAGGGTCAGGACTATAGCTAAAGTTAGGATTAGGGTTATTTATAGGGACAAGGTTAGGGTTGTTTTTAGAGGTTAGGGTTGGTTTTAGGGATAAGGTTTGGGTTATTTTTCTGATCAGGGTTACTTTTAAAGTAAGGGTTAAGTTCAGGGTTAGCACTATCTTAAGGGCTAAGGTTAAAATGTTTTTAGGGTTAGAGTTAAGGTACGGTTTATCGTTAGGGATAGAGTTACGGTTAGGGTTATATTTAGAGTTTTTAAGCACTACACCAACACTGATATTAGAATTGAGGATTTGTGTGGTTTTTCCCCATTTCCCTCCCCCAAACGACCATTTATCAACCCATGGTATTTTTTTCCTTTAAAAAGGAGTATTGGAGCCAGCACCAATAATTGAGCCAAATTTTTAACCAAAATAAAAATGCCAGTATGCCCCTAATTAAATCCTCTGAACCAAAAGATGGCTGTACTGTGGTCAAATATTTACTAAATTCACGATTGGGCTAAATTACATTGAACCCGCTGTATTGGCTTATACTCATACATAGCACCAATCGTCAGGATTCTGGAGAATGGGTACATATTGTTGCACCCTATCAGGTACATCAGTCACTGAACAGACGTGTTGTACCATTTGTCATTAAGTCTAACTCCTAATTCTTACACAACTTTTTGGAAATACCCAGAAGGCAGCATGAAGTGGCTCAGTGAAGGTGGCATTGAAGGTGTGTAAGTGTCGAAGTGGGTGACAAAGTTCATAAAAGGACAAACGTCCGGCCTCGTAGTCTAGGAATAACCTCAGTCTCTCACAGGAAGGAATCTGTGCTAACAAGGTTTCATTATGGTCGTGTCTCACTGAGTATCGATTGCTCCACTGGCACAAACTCCAAGACTTGTTATTATTTCCAAGCCACGACTGGTGACCTTTCCTTTCTACACTTGGATATGCTACACCGACCATCCACCCCCCTGATTTACTGCACTCCACTTCCCAGTAATGGAGTCCTGATGAGAATATCCCAGAACTTAAAACCTGAGGATAATGAAATCTCCCTGGTGTTTTTGGCCAACTCTGGTTTAATTCTTCTGACCCGGATACAGACTTAAAGTCAGTCGACACAGAAACCGCTTTACTAGCTGTGTTTATATCCAGAAACACGCCAGAATCTTTGTTTACATACACATTGACGCCTGAAGTCCCAGTTTCATCCCATAATGTGTCTGAAGCCTTCACATCACGGAACCTTCTCTTCACCCAACTCGCAACTTCATCTACGCCTTCATGTAATATCAGTGAGATCAGACTCCTATTCTGATCTCCCAGAGAAAAGAGCTTTTCATAATGTGTCACAGTAACCTCATCATCTTGCTCCTTTGGGTCAAAATTGTCAGATTCCTGTATTTGTAGGATAGTTAATGGGTCGGTCATCTCATGCAGCTCGTCGATACGACCAATCTTCCTGGACAGTTCCCTACTCTTCATTTCCAGCTGATGCATTAGATCTGAGACTTGGAGTAAGACCTGCTCTCCCTGCCTGGAGACCTCACCCAGAACTCGTTTCTCCAGGGCATCCATCTGTTCCTTCATGTCCCTAATCAAGACAGTGACTCTCTCTGTGTCCCAGTCTGAATTTTCTTGAGCTTGTCTTTTGAGTTTCTGCAGACATTGGAGTCTATTCTCGGCCTCGTCCCTCTCTGAGGTCAGTTTCGGTAGAATATCTTGCAGTTTCTCTTTCTTCTTCTCCGAGGCATCATTCAGAGTCTCCGCCAGGTGTCCCCTGTGCTCTCCGGCCAGGCAATACACACAGATACAGGCTGAGTCCTCACAGCAATAATACTCCAGGACCTTCTTATGGACTGAGCATTTTTTATTCCCGAAGGAAGTGGTGGGTTCACTTAAGACGTGTTCTGCTGACTTGCTGTGGACGCTCAAGTGTTTTCCACAAAGATTAGCTTCACACAGCAGACACGTTTGAGCAGCCGGTACTGGAAACTGGATACAATAAGTACAAAGGATCCTGACATCCCTCGGGTCTGGCTGAGTAGACTGGAAACGCTCCACTATATTGCACAGCTTCCAGTTCTTCTCCAGAGTCGGACACTCCAGAAACTCTGCTCTGCACTCGGGACACTTATAGGCACCAGGTCTATCCCATGTATCCAGCATGGCCTTGATGCAGGTCCTGCAGAAGCTGTGTCCACACGTCAGGGCTACAGGATTTGTATAAAGGCCCATGCAGATGGAGCAGGTCAGATCCTCAATCAGATCAGCAGACGCCATGGCTGAAAGTAGAATGAGAAATGAAACTTAATTTTTCTTGTTTTTCAGGCAGCAGGGTGTGTCCATCTACATAACACCGGCAGGGCACCAACAGCTTATCCCAATCACTTCCTGACAATAACCTGGCGGTTGCTGTTTTTTATGTTTTCATTATCATAAACATGCAAATTATGTGTATGCAAAGACATTTCGTGACAGGCCCCAAGGAACTCAACCACCGATTGGAGTTTTTTGAGGTACTCAACAAACTGTGAATATTAGTATATTGAATTGTATGTCATGGCCTTCACATCCCACGTAGGCACGTAGTTACACATTATCGGGGCCCTGCTTGCAAGTGGCCATTCTTATTAGATCCACATATTTCTTCTATCATTCTATGCATCCTTCAAGAGATACTCTAGGGTTGGGGGCAAACAGTGAAGGTACAACATTGACCTTTTCAGACCAATGGTGGAGTAAAACATTTTCCTTTTCTGATCCCCTTACGAACCACTCTTGTTTAAACCCTCTAGATCAGGGCTGTCAAACTCGGGCCACATCAATGTTTCTGATCTACCACTCCCATGATTCCCTGGCCATCTATTGTATTGAAGGAACTCTGGAAACAGTAGGTATCAACATCTGGGTGGGGGTTGTCAGTTTGACAGCCCTGCTACAGATGGAATTCAAAGCCGGTCTACCATGGCAGTTCTCCTGATGTGACATGCTGCCGATTTCCTGTAAACTGCAGTAGTCACGTGACCATGGCAACACTGGACTCCCCAGCCAGCGTCCAGTCAGTAAAATGGCTCTTGATGTAAGGTCAATGATGTGACCTAGGTCTGGTAAAGAGCTATAATGCCGCATGCGAAGAGCTGAATATATATATAGAGGTAGGGGGTAGGTAGGACATTATTAAGTAGGATATGTAGTGATACATGCATATACACAAGTGGTGGTATAGGTACGGCGAATACTTAGGGGATATGGTGTTTAAATGGAGGGTAAAGGTAAGGGAGTGTACATATGGGGTATTGGCAGGTGTGTATATGCAGATGTACCAGAAACTGGATACAATAAGTACAAGGGATCCCAATGACCCCCTAACCTAGCCTGTTCTCTTATCTGTATTCTAGGTAGGGTTGCCAGATCGGCCTTGTTGCCCTGGATATGTATAATTTATGCATGCTGATGAGCAGTGCCTGAAAAATGCCACCCCACAGCATGTATAATCCATACGCTGCAGGCAAGAAATCAGAAAGGAATCTCGGGTGACATATATATATATATATATATATTGCTGTTGTGCCGTAATAACAAACAACACAGGAGAAACTGGAAACCTCTGCACGGCTATACCATAGCAGCCCTGCTCTGACAGGACGGACCTTAGAATGGCCGGATCTGCTCTAAATGAAAAGTTACCTTAGTAGCCGTGCAGAGTCTTATGACAAACACAGATTACAGGGTTCACTGGAAACAGTACAGATAAAGGATAATCAAAAAAAACTTAGTCAAAAAAGAAGCCAGAGATCAGAACCAGAGCGAGAACATCAGAGAGATATAGGGATAAAGAACCAGAAGAGAAATCAGCCAAGCCAGAAGATCATAACCAGGGAATCAGTATAATGTATACACATATAAAACAAACCACAGCAAGGAAAACTAAATAACACAAGAATGCTAGAAACAAATCAGGAACACGTTAACAGAAATACACACAGGGAACCAAGACTAACAGGGTTATTCAGAGAGCGTGAAAAGCAGGCGAATGACTGGAGAATGAAAAATTCTAGGTCAAAATAGCCAAACCAGAAAAATTCTGCCTTTCATTTTACTTTCCAAATCGGCTATTTTGACCTAGAATTTTTCATTCTCCAGTCATTCTCCTGCTTTTCACCGCTCTCTGAATAACCCTGTTAAGGATAACAAAAATATCTACAAACGAAGCAGGAGAAATAACAGGCAGCTCTCAGGAACAAAAACACTGGAAACCAGGAAGTGAACAATGACAGAGCAATGCCTTATGGGACCATTGCTCTCTTATGGGGAGTAAATTAGGACAAGGGTAAACACCTGAGCAGGGAGAACAGAAACCCATTAACCCCTGAGCTGCAACACAGGAACAGCAACATGAGACCTGAGCAGGAAAACACATATACAGAGGGCATGGAGACAGGACTGGATGCAAGGAATTTGATAGGGAGTTGCAGTTCAGGAACATGTTGATTGGCTGGAGTTTGACACTCTTGCTCTAGATATCATAAAACGTCACCTGTAGTCCAGCTCCCTTGGCAACTGTTCTGTTGTGACATGCTGCCATCTTCCTGTGAGCTACAGCAGTCACGTGACCATGCAGAGACGGGTGACTAAATTAATAAGTGGGAATGGAAGGTTTAAAGCCTGTGTCAGAAGAATGCAGTGATCACGTCCGTGTCGCTGCACAGTTTAGGCTGGTGTCAGACGAGCGTAGTGTTGTAATGTTCACATCCGTGATGGCGCCTAAAAGTACGTCCGTGATAGCATGAAAGAAAGCTCATCGGAGCCCGAGACACGAAGTACGTCCGCACTGAACTGCAGACGCACAACGGCCGCGGCCCACGGACGCAAGGCAGGCAAGAACGTACAACCCCTAGAACGGCCGCACAAAGTGCGCTGCGTCCGCAACGTCTGCATAGCTTTGTGTGTGAGTGATGGAACGTGGTCAGACGGACTGCATTCATACGTCCAGCATTTTTCACGCACAAAATGGTTTTGCTTTTTAATTTATTTTCCTGCTACATCCGTCAAAATATACGTCAGTTAAAAAAAAGCGGACTGTGTGGCCACTACTGCGTCTTCCGTACTAACGTACGTCCGTACTGCACGGACGTACAGTCCGTAGAAATCACGTTCGTCTGACCCTAGCCTAAACGTCAGTCGCAGCATAGAATCATGAGCAATAGAGACCCACACACGAAGTACGTGCGCACCGAACTACGCACGCACAACGCACGTGGCACCAGACGCAATTTAGGCAAGAACGTAAAACCGCTAGAAGCGACGTGCAGAGTGCGCCACATCCTGGTAGCGTTGTGTGTGTGATGGAACGAAGTCAGACGGACCGCATTTGTGACGTCCAGCACATTGATGCACAAAATGGCTTTTCAAATCATGTATCATTTTTCATATTAATTTTGTTTCCCCATAATGCCCTTTTTTATTCTACGTCCGTTAAAAAAAACAAAAAAAAAAAACGGATCGTGTGGTGTCTACAGTATCTTCCGTCAGGATGTCTGTCCGTTCTACATGCACGCACAGTGCGCTCAGAATGCACTTGTCTGACATTAGCCTTAGTTATGAGGAAAGGCTAACAAGCTTAAAGGGACACTCTAACAAAAAAATCACCCCCCGTTTTTTAATCCTAACCTATCCCTATTCCCTTAATAAATTGTTATTTTTTGTTTTTGTTTTTGTAACTGTAATACTTACTCTTGTTTCCAGCAGTGTTTTTTTTTTTATATATACTCACCTCCCTCCTCTTCCGCTCCCGTCCTTCTTCTATCCGACATGCGCGCCTCTCACGTAAGCCAGCCAATCGGCAGGCTTCCTCCCGGCTCCCTCTGAGGATTAGTGTTGCGCGCAAGAGGATGCGCGCAACACTAACCCTCAGAGGGAGCCGCCAGCTTCTGCGGTGAGTTGGAGACGTCATCGCGCTGAAAGCGCGATGACGTCTCCTACTCGGCAAAAGTCGGCAGAAGCGGGAAATATGATTCCCGCTCTGCTGACTGACAGCTGGGAGGGCGGAGTAAAGTTCTCCGCCTCTCTCAGCTGTTTTCAGCATTTACAGCTGAACCGCTGAGCGGAGGGAGGGGGGACAGAGGGCAGGATACTCCGGGCATCATGACCACCTAAAATAGCTTAGATGGTCATGTTGCTTAGAGTGTCCCTTTAAATCTGTTTAGAGAAATGGCGCCTTAGAGGGGATCTAATAACCTTATATAAATATATACGGGGCCTTAGAGGGGATCTAATAACCTTATATAAATATATACGGGGCCATTATAAACCAGTCTGGAAACCTATTCATTAACAGGACTATACACAGGACACGAGGTCACCCATTTAGACTGGAAGAAAGAAAATTCAGCCTAAAGCATAGGACGGGTTATTTTACGGTGAGCACAATAAAGCTGTGGAATTCTCTGCCTGTTGAGGTGGTTGGGTCAGAGTCTGTACAGACTTTTAAAAAACGACTGGATGACTTCCTGCAGACACAGAATATTAAGGGTCATAATATTTAATACGTGGGTAAAAGCTTCTTGATCCAAGGAGAAATCTGACGCCATCTGGGGGCAAGAAGGATTTTTTTCCCAGTGTGTTGCATATTGGCGAGCGCTTCAGACTGTTTTTTGCCTTCTTTTTTAATGGTCACGGAGGAGCGAGCATTGGCAGCATATCAGCGTGTATTGAGGTGTGGGCATTGCCGGGTAGTGATCAGGAGGCATTAAGTATTGTCAGGACAGCGGGGGTTAAATGAGTGGACAGTGGCAGTTCATTGACCATGGATGGTTGGGTAGAGCTCAAATTTGGGCAGGATGATATGTGGCTTGTATCGGATGCAGTTCTACAAGGCTCCATGAGGTGGCGAGCTCCTGAAACTACTCACCCTTCATAGCTGTCATTTTATTAACCCTTATCACGCCATGTGCAGAGGTGAAGTGCAGCTTCCATTATCACCAGGAAAATTACTTCTAAAGAATTTTAAAAAATCATAATGAGAATGCTTTTCAGACAAAAGGCTTCCTCGTGTCCTCGTTCTGTCCAACGCACTCTTATCATTTGGACGACTGTCAACATTAATATGAGCCGCAGACGAGTAACAATTATTTAATAAATCTACACGAATTTCTTACAGTTTGTCTTCCATTACAGAAATATTACAGGCCTGAAACGTTCTGGACCTGTGATGCTGGTCCTTGCCACCCCAGATGGTTTGGAACCACATGTTCCATGTTGCTCAGTCACACATATGGCTGATTGAACTTCATGAGACGCGTAGTTCGGAAACATCTGGGGTGCCTGGGTTTGCCGTCACAGTATTAGTGTCATGCCCCATGATTTAGGATTTATTGTATATTTTCTGTTTTTTGTGTTGAATCTGCCTTTGCTGCTTACAGGCTATTGAGTTCATGGCTATTCTGTCCCTTCTGGGTTTCCCTAGCTTTCTGTATCCAGTTAGTTCCCACCCCTCTGCTCAGTGTCTTGTTGTTAGTTACTTCCTAGTCACATAGCAGCCATTCTGTGCTCACTGCTAGACAAATCTAATGTCTTTTTACCTGCATTGCTGTACACCATTACAAGATTGTCAGTCTGATCATTAAACTCTTCAACTGGATTCATCTTTCTATGTGTCAGTTTTGCTGAGTTGAAGCTATCTGCTGAACTTCATCGTGTGAGTCAAATACAGATGTAGCTAGTCTAAAGCATCCACACCTCACAGCTTTGCTTAGGGAAGCAGAATTAATTAGGATCATGGAAACAGATTTTTTTTATCTTGTTTGATGTGAATTCAAAGCGACAATCGTAAATAATTAGAGTCAAATTCGGTTCTTCTGGACGAGGAACGTGACGTGTTTAAAGGAATTTATCTTCCAAAATGCCGTCAAACTGCAAAAATAGCATGTACAGTATATCTGTGCAATACTGTTATTATCAGCCTATTAGATTTCAGAACCACTCATAACCCTGTCAGCATTAACCCTTTCACCAAAAGGGGAGTTCTCAATTTTGCATTGTAATACACTGGAAAGCCATCATTAGCATATCAAAACCCAATTTGCACATTTATTTAAGGAAGGGTTAGTCACCCCCGTGGAGAAATGCAATTCACTGTGAAAACTCACTCCTGTCCCCTTCTCCTACTGTAAAACAGGCTCCAAATAGCAGCCCCATACCTCACTGTAACAAAAAGCTCAATAAACTTTACTGCAGAATTCCAGCAGCCAGGGATGTGGCAGAATACAGGGAGAGCTGTGAGGTCAGTCACTGCTATACAGGGATAAGATTCAGGTAGTTATAAAGGAGTGTAAATCCCTGTACAGTACAGATACAAGGTGTTGCTGTAATTGCCACACACAGGCATTATGCAGCACATACAGATACAAGGTGTTGCTGTAATTGCATACACAGGCATTATGCAGCACATACAGATACAAGGTGTAGCTGTAATTGCATACACAGGCATTATGCAGCACATACAGATACAAGGTGTTGCTGTAATTCCCATACACAGGCATTATGCAGCACATACAGATACAAGGTGTTGCTGTAATTGCATACACAGGCATTATGCAGCACATACAGATACAAGGTGTAGCTGTAATTGCCACACACAGGCATTATGCAGCACATACAGATACAAGGTGTTGCTGTAATTGCCATACACAGGCATTATGCAGCACATACAGATACAAGGTGTTGCTGTAATTGCCACACACAGGCATTATGCAGCACATACAGATATTGCATTGCTAATAATCTCAATCTGATCACTACAAATCCCCATAAGCAGGATATCTCACCATTTTATTACCTGTCTGCAGCACATTTACTGACACAAAGGCCATTTCTGCCTGTATGCTGATAATGCAGACCCCATGTGACACCGTGCCAGATAAGGGTTTAAAACCTTTCATCGCAGCAAGATTTCTGTAAAGGATGAACCGATAAATGAAAAACTATAAATTAGCAAATTTACGTTATTTTAATTTTTTTAATTATTATTATGAGATGCCGAGACATTGACCGGAAAGAGACACTCAGTATGACTTTTAATAAAACGCAAGGCTAATTAGTGCAGAAATCTGTATTTTTGTCTCCGGATTCCCACCCAGATGGGTTTCTGTACTGAAGGACTTGGTTAAGGAGGCAGTATGTGTCAGATGGAGTCAACTGACCAGCACCATAGTCCAGGAACATCCATACTCTGAGATGAAGTGCTGTGATGTGACCAGGAGTCAGAAATCAGCAATTTGGAACCAGATTCTCACCCAGGTCGTTTTCCATTTGCAAATGAAGGTGAGAATTTGTTGAATAGGGTCAAACAACTCACGAGAGGACAACCAATCAACACCGTAGTCCAGGAACATCCATATTCCTCAAGATAAAGTGCTTTAATTGAGAACTCTTGACCCTAGATTCTCACCCAGGTTTTTATCCGTACATAAGGGCTTGGTAAAGGTGCTAGTGAGGGTGTGTGTCATATGAACCAGGCATTGTACGCGGGTGTGAGCCCAATATGCAGTGAAGCATGCGATAGACAGGTTGCAGGGCAAAGTAAGGTCTTTATTTAAATGACAAAACAGAACAGAAGAACTGAATCAAAGAGGTATAGAGGGTGAGGAAGGCAATGAACTAAAGCAGAGGGAAGGCACAGGAAAAGGGACTGAAGCAATAGGATGGCTAAGAGTAGTGGGAGAACTGAATCAAAGAGGTATTAGAGGAGGAGGAAGGCAATGAACTAAAGCAGAGGGAAGACACAGGAAAAGGGACTGAAGCAATAGGATGGCTAAGAGTAGTGGGAGAACTGAATCAAAGAGGTATTAGAGGAGGAGGAGTGGGCGAGGCAGTCAATCAACTAAAGCAGAGAGGAGACACATGAAAAGGGCTGAACTAAGAGGGATGGCTGAAAGTAATGAGAGTGGGAGTAGAGGTGAGAAACGAGATACTATAGGGAGCTACAAAGATAATGAAAGGATTAAATACAGGATGAAAATAGGAAACACAGGAGGGAACTGAATATAAACAGAACTAATAGGGGCAGACACTGGATAGATAACAGCGAATAATAAAAATAATGATGTCCGTGGCAAAGGTATCCAGATGGGGCAGGCTATACCGTGGTCAGGTTTCAAGCAGAGGTCGTAGTAGGCAGATAGGAGAATAGTCAAAGTTGGTAGCCAGGGGTCTGATACACTAGTAATCCAGCAGATGGGGAACAACAAGTAATGGTACCGGTAAGTATGGAGTCCAGATATAGCTCACATGAGGGTAGACAGATGGGTACTCGAAAGGGGTTGTCAGATGGGAACTTCCAGAGGTTTTCCAGAGGGTAGTCTTTAGACTCAGGAGCAGGGAGCTTTGCAGGTAACAGGTCAGCTTGGTTGCACAGTTCAGACTTCAATGAGTATGACTCATTGTGCTCAGTAGAGGGTGCGGCTTCCTCATGAGGAGTCCTCAATAGCAGGAGATCGGCGGAACCTATGGTTTCTTCAGGAGTACACAGGTTACAGGCAAGTCCACAGGAACCTGTATTAAACAAGTGTGCATGGTTTAAAGTGGCTGCCAGGATTTAGAATATGTGGTTCTTCCTGACAGTGTGTTTCTGTCCGATGTGGTCAACCAGGACATCTTACCAAAGCCATAGTCCATCCAGGAACATCCATATTCTTCGAGAGGGACTGCTGTGAGGTCAAGGACGTCCCAAAAAATTGTGCTGCCTGAGACCAAGGATGAAATGCTGCCCCCCAGGAAAACAAGCCCACCAAAACACCCACGCATTTCACAGAGCTCCGTAGCATTAAAACTCACAGCAATGAGTGGTGTGTATGAGCGTATCACAGAGCTCCACAGCAATAAAAGTCACAGCAATGAGTGGTATGTATGAGTGTATCACAGAGCTCCACAGCAATAAAACTCACAGTAATGTGCAGTGTGTATGAGCGTATCAGAGCTCTACAGTAATAAAACTCACAGTAATGTGCAGTGTGTTTGAGCGTATCACAAAGCACCACAGCAATAAAACTAACAGTAATGTACGATGTGTATGAGCGTATCACAGAGCTCCACAGCAATAAAACTCCCGATAATGTGCAGTGTGTATGAGCGTATCACAGAGCTCGACAGCAATAAATCTCACAGTAATGTGCAGTGTGTATGAAGGTATCACAGAATCAACAGCAATAAATCTCACAGTAATGTGTAGTGTGTATGAAGGTATCACAGAATCCACAGCAATAAAATTCACAGTAATGTGTGCTGTGTAAGAGGGTATCACAGTGCTCCACAGAAATAAAACTCACAGTAATGTGCGGTGTGTATGAGGGTATCACAGAGCTCCACGGCATAAAAAACTCACAGTAATGTGCAGTGTGTATAAGCGTATCAAAGAATACACAGCAATAAAACTCACAGTAATGTGCAGTGTGGATGAAGGTATCACAGAATCCACAGCAATAAAACTCACAATAATGTGCAGTGTGTATGAAGGTATCACAGAATCAATAGCAATAAAACTCAGAGTAATGTGCAGTGTGTATGAAGATATCACAGAGCTCCACAGCAATAAAACTCAGAGTAATGTGCAGTGTCTATATGTATCACAGAATCCACAGCAATAAAACTCAGTAATGTGCGGTGTGTATGAGCGTATTACAGAGATCCACAGCAATAAAACTCACTGTAATGTGCAGTGTGTATGAGCGTATCAAAGAGATCCACAGCTATAAAACTCTCTCATGCATCATAGAAGTGGCTTGTTGAAGGTGTCAGTTAAGCAGCATACTGTATGTGCCACATGGTCTCAACCAACTCATGAAGAACAACTGCACAACTCCGTAGTCCATGAACATCCTTATTCTTTGAGATGAAATGCTGTGAGATGAACAGGAGTCAGAAATCAGCACTCTTGACTCCGTATTCTCACCCAGGTGTTCTTCCATACGCAAATCCCAAGATGAAGGGGTTCGGTGAAGGTGGCACTGAAGGTGTGTATGTGTCGGATGGGGTCTCCCAGCTCATAAAAGGACAACTGGCCAACCCCGTAGTCCAGGAGCATCCCTATTCTTTGAGATAAAATGCTGTGAGGTGACCAAAACACTTTATTGTCATGCCTGATTGAGTACTGGTTGTAGCTCCCCTCAACACACCAGGATTTTTTGTTGTTCCCAATTGCCGACTGCACCCCTTTCCGGTCTATGGTGTCATAGGTCAGTCCTACACCCCAGTTACCCGATTTACTGGTCTCCACTTCCCAGTAGTGTCGTCCTGAGGAGAAACTCCTCGTGCTCAGAACCTGAGGGTAATCCTGAAATCTCTCGACTGATTTTGTGCGTTTTTGCTTTGTTTCCGACCAGAATACAGTTTTCAGGTCACCAAACACATCGACGTTATTGGCAGCCGTGTTCAAATCGAGCAAGATGGTCAATGCGGTGTTGGAGTTTAATAAAATATCTGAAGCTTCAGGTACGTTTTGCTGTCTCCTCGAACAAGCCACAATGTCATATAACCCCGTGTGTAAGATCACGGATATCAGACGCACATCCAGGGAACCCATGGCTCGGACTTCTTTGTCGTACCTCTTCTTGTCTTCACAGTCTCTGCCAATGGTTTCAAGACGGTCGATTCTGTCCGATTCCCACTCTTGTAAAAAGGTTAACGGGTTGGTCATTTTCTGCAGCTCCTCAATGTGGCCCATCTTCATGGACAGCTCATCCTTCTGTTGTTCCAGTTGCTGGATTAGTTCTGAGACTCTGATTGAGACCTCCTCTTCCTGCCTGGAGATCTCGCTCAGGACTTGCCTCTCCAGAGCGTCCAGCTGTTCACGGATATATCTAATAAGGTACATAGATTTCTTGGTCATCAAATCTGCCTTTTCTTGCACTTCCCTCCTGTGCTCCTGCAAACTGAGGACTCGCTGCTGGGCTTCCTCTCTCTTGATGGTAATTTTTTCAAGAACATTTCTAAGTTTCTCCTTCTTCTTCTCACAGACCTCTTCTAGAGTTTCCAACTGGTGATCACAACTCTCATCATCAAGTCTACAAGACGAGCATTGGAAGGTAGCATTCTCAGAGCAGTAATACTTGATGACCTTGTTGTGAAGAGGACATTTAATGTTCTGTAAGGAAGTGGTGGGTTCAGCTAAGACATGTTCTTCTGCCTTGCTGTGGACTTCTAGGTGGTCACCACACAAGGAAATCTCACATAGGAGACATGTTTTGATGGCAGGAACCGCAGAATCACAATAAGTGCAAGAAATCTCAACCAAGCCCTCCCCTGGGTTTGGAGGTACACAGCCCTCAGGTATCGGATGCATCTGAATCTCTGTCTTGCACTCAGGACAGCTACGAGGACCAGATCTCTCTTGCGTGTCCAGCGAACGGTCAACGCAGAGGCGACAGAAGCTATGTCCACACGACAGGGTTGCAGGATCTGTGTAAATGTTCTCGCAGATGGAGCAAGTCAACTCATTGTTCGGTTCAGCAGATGCCATGGCTGAAATCATTGAAGAGGAATAGAGATCGAAGCTCATCATTCTGGTTTGTTATCTCATGGCAGGCGCTGGGCGGGTAGGAATGATCTCACGGACTTTAGATCACTGCAGGTTAACTCTTTTGTGGTGCCTGCTACATGTCTACACTATCACTTGCCTCTTGTTCATTGGAAACTCAGGTTCACAAGTTAGGTCTCTCAGTGACTCAGTACGTATACACCACATTGCGGTCAAGCTGCCCAATGACGCCCCAATACTGCCCCTTATCCCACCTATGGGGGGGGCTTGCTTCTTGGTCATCCTTCCTTTCAATCAGCAGCTGCAGGATGTGGATAGTGCCATACGTGGTGCTCAAACCACTTGGAAGAGGTCCATGCACCACAGGAATGCACTCCCCCTCTATCCCACCTATTACATATGCTATTTGCATAGCCCTAAAAAATTCTGCAGCACTTTACAATGGAATATACTGACAAGTCGTACAGATACGCAGCGAGCAGAGCCCTGCCCCGGGTAAAAGCTTGCGACTACAGGTCTCTTCAAATGCTCTGCCAGATGACCCGTAAGCTTACACTCTAAAGGAATTAAAGGGACATGAGGCAAAAGGGAGCAGAGGGAAGCTGGGGGCAGAGAAACGGTAACAGGCGGGTACAGAAGTACAGAGGTAGTGAGGATGAAAAAGAATCAGGCACCTGGACAGCAAGCTTGAGTGGGGTGACCTGTCAAAGAGATAGGTAGGTAGACAGATAGATATGGACGCAGAGATAGATAGCACATGTATTGAGAGGCAGACACATAGGTAACGCAAATGAATGATCAGCAAGTAGTGGGGGACAGCCCTTCAGCTGGGGGAAGGGGAGTGCTCTTGCCCTTGTGCACCCCCCTGGATCCACCGCAGGTGAGTATTTCAAAGGAACCGCTGTGATATTTCCACCTTATTCCCGGAGCTCCACAAGTACTAGGGTTGCACGATTCCTACGTTGACGTTCCTTGTATGATTTATGGTGTCTGTGGAAATCACACGTTACCTACATGGCATATGTCACCTCAGTGGTCCATCCCAGTGAACGTTGCCTGGTAGACCATGAAGACTCCAGAAAAACCTAACCGGTTCAAGCCAAAAAATAAACAAAATTACAAGGTCATAGGGGTTGAGGACAAACGGAAAAAAAAACAACGACGACCTACAAGACGTTTGTAATATTAAACTTGGCCTACTTGGCCCAGAAGCCCAGAAGAAAGTACTTGGACTATAGACTTCACTAATAATCCCTGAAACATCTCAAGTATGTATCAATAAATTCGAATCAGAGGACTAACAGGTCTTCTCGTGGAATCCCTCACCTAATATTCATGCTATGGAGATATTGGTCAGACTGTGTCCCACGATTTTTGAACCGACATGGTTAACCATCAGAATGTTAAACTCTGTTACTCTTTAATCCAGTTGCACTTTGATCTTCAGATGAGACACCAGTTATCTTTATGAGACCAAAGGAACTTTGATTCTCATTTCTTCTTCCTGCTTCAAGAATGGCGCTATCTGATCTGAGAACCGAGCTGATCTGCTCCATCTGTATGGACATTTATACGGATCCTGTGACCCTGATGTGTGGACACAGCTTCTGCGGGATTTGTATCACCAAAACATGGGACAATCAAGAGGCGAGAGAATATTCCTGTCCTGAGTGCAGGCAGAGGTTTAGAGTACGGCCTGAGCTTAAGAAGAACCTGAGGCTGTGGAACATCGTGGAGACCTTCCTACCTACTTATCTGGAGCATGAGGAGGTCAGAATCCACTGCACATATTGTGTTCGGTCTCCTGTACTGGCTGTTAAAACATGTCGACATTGTCATACGTATTTGTGTGATTACCACCTGAAGATCCACAGAAAGTCACCAGAGCATGTATTCGAGGAGCCCAACTTTCTAGCATTGAACAGAAAATGCCCTGTCCACAAGAAGGTTCTGGAGTATTACTGCTGGGAGGACACGGCTTGTATCTGTGTGACCTGCAAGTTGGATGGAGAGCACAGGGAGCACCAGGTGGAGACTCTGAATGAGGCCTCTGAGAAGAAGAAGCGGACACTGAAAAATATTCTGTGGAAATTGACCTCCCAGAGAGAGGAGGCCGAGAAAAGAGTCCTGAACCTGAGGGAGCTCAGGAGACAAGTGCAACTTAAAGCAGATAGTGTAAGAGACCAAGTCACCGCCCTGATTAGAGACATCCGAGAAGAGCTGGAAGCCCTGGAGAAACGAGTCCTGACTGAGATCTCCAGGCAGGAAGAGCAGGTCTCGCTCCGTGTCTCAGATCTAATCCTGGAGCTGGAACTACAGAAGTATGAGCTGGCCAGGAAGATGGGTCACATTGAGGAGCTGTGCCGCAGAATGGACCCATTAACCGTCTTGCAAAAACGGGAATCAGGTGGAGTCAACTCTTATGACATCGAGGAGGGAGATCATGAAGACAGAGAGCGGCATGACACGCAAACTGCAGGGGATTTGGATGTTGGACTTATTGCGGGGATCTTGCATAGACAATTAAATGATTTCATGAATGGAGCGAAGAGACACCATGATAAATCTGAGGTGTCAAACTCCATACTGGATATAAACGTTGAGTTTGACGTGTCACTGGACGTAAACACAGCTAGCAGTTATGTAGCTTTGTCGGGCGACTTGAAGACTGTGTCCAGGCCAGAGGTAAACCAGAAACGCCCAGAGACACCAGAGCGGTTTCAGTATTACCCCCAGGTTCTGAGCTCCAGGTGTTTTTCCTCAGGACGACATTACTGGGAAGTGGAGACCAGTGAAACAGGGGGGTGGATTATAGGGGTGACCTATCCTAGCATAGACAGGAGAGGTCCCCAGTCATTGATAGGACACAATGAATTGTCCTGGGGTTTGGAAATGTGTAATGATCATTACTCTGCATTGCATGGCATAACAGACACTCCGTTACCTGCCCTCCCTTCCTGTCGGAGATTAGGGATATCCCTAGACTACGAGGCCGGACGTTTGTCCTTTTATGAATTGAGTGACCCGATCAGACACTTACACACCTTCACCGCCACGTTCACCGAACTGCTTCATCTCGGGTTTTGGGTAGAGGTAAATACATGGATACGAATCAGATGATGTGATGAAGTCTGGGGCCAGATGAGCGAAGTAAGCGTGACCATTATGACGGACATACTTCTGCACAGACATATTTGTGGACACCACACGATGTGCATGAATTTTGACATTGAAGATAAGAAACTAGTGAAATATGGCAGCTCTACTGTAGAAGCTGTTGCGTTTTGTTGTCAGATGTCAAATGAGCTCTGGTCTGATGTCCTTTATTCACACCAGTTTTGAGAGACAGAAGGTGGAAGGAAACAAGCTGAAAGTGCAGGTTATTTAATTAGAATATTATAATTATTAAGATAATTATTATAATGACAAAGTAAAAGGGGATCATGGTGCAGCATCTTAACTAATCACACTATGGTGGGACATGGTTCCTCAGCTGGAGTATGTTGAAGGGAACGTCTCCACTATAAATATTCTTGTTATCTTTTTTTTTTTTATCACTATAAGGTGGTCAGCCCTCCGTTTCAGATTCTTATTGTTTATATGTGCTTCTACTCACATTTTTGTATTTGTTCCTTAATAACATTAACCCTTTACACGTAATACACAGCAAAGTATTCTACGTACCTTGGGACACTCTAAGGGCCCTATTACAATCTTCGCGCATACGTTTGCGCGCGCGCAAAAACGCATTAACACGAGGGGAAAGACCCTTGCGCAGAACGTTGTATTACAATGTCAGCGCAACAAACGCGCGTAATACGTCTAACGCGGGTGAACCTGCGCGACCGCTGCGTGAGTTTACTGTACTGCGCGCGTCCTATACTTAACATTGTGAGCGCAAATGCGTTTGTGCGCTGGTACGCGGATGGTATTACAATCTATGCGCAGTTTGTAACGCACAGCCTTTGCGCGCATAATTTTAGCAACTCCTAAAAGCTGGTGTTAATGGTAAATTCTATCAACCTGGCCGAAACCAAATACACCAGCCCAAAAAAATACGCAGCAAAGTACAGTTACACATTCTACACATACCCAAACAATAAAATGGAGAAGTTGTGCGTGCATTTATTATTGCTGCAACATATATGCGCAGATTGACTTTGACAGGCGCAAAAACTTAACGTGAGACAATTATGATTCTTAATTGATTGGCTGAATCGTGTGAAAAAAACAGTCCGCACACTGATTTCTGCACGCAACGTTGCTGCGTGCGCGTTTGTGCACTTCCGTTTTACGTGCGTTATTGCTCGACGGATGAAAAAATGCACGAGGATTGTAATTCCAGCGTTGATTTACACGCGTTAACGTTTAACACTTCGCGCAACAATTCACGCGTTGCGCGAGCGTTTTTGTGTGAAGAATGTAATAGGGCCCTATATATGGAACCAGGAGATGAAAACACTAACTTTATTTTTCCTTTATACATACAATTACTTCAAACAAAAGAAAATGAAAACATCAGCATATTTTATAATGTGTGTTATAATGTGTTCTATAATGTGTTTTATGTTTTTTATAATGTGTTCTATACTGTAATGTGTTTTTATAACGTGGAAACTTCAATAAAACGTATATATATATATTGAAATGTTCGTCTGTGTCTAAATAAATATTGAGGAGAAGCTGCAGTGTGCAGAAAACAGAAACCGAATCCCACTTCTGCCACCAATACATTGATGGGCCGTCACGTGCCAGGTATGTGAAACACTAAAACGTATAACCTGCTCACATTCTCTGGATACACAGTGTTACTAACGCTTCAACTTGCAGATCAGTTACTATAAACCTTCCCAACACTCTGAGCGTCTCAAACGTGTGTGGACCATGTACCAGAGAAATGTTTAGCCTCACTATAACCCTGTTTGCACGTTTGCTGTTCCGAAAACTATGGAGAATCTGCAAGGGTGCTGTGGATTCTCTGATACGCTCTTACACACTGCACATTACTGTGAGTTTTATTGCTGTGGATTCTGTGATACGCTCATACACAGTGCACATTACTGTGAGTTTTATTGCTGTGGATTCTGCGATATGCTCATACACAGCACATTACTGTGATTTTATTGCTGTGGATTCTTTGATACGCTCATACACACTGGCCATTACTGTGAGTTTTATTGCTGTGGATTCTGTGATACATAGACAGCGCACATTACTGTGCGTTTTATTGCTGTGGATTCTGTGATATGCTCACACACAGCACATTACTGTGTTTTTTTTGCTGTGGATTCTGTGATACGCTCATACACACTGCGCATTACTGTGAGTTTTATTGTTGTGGAGCTCGCATACGCTCATGAACATCGCACATTATTGTGAGTTTTATCACTGTGGAAAAGTATGAGCAATGCGTAAGCAGACATTAGCTGAATATCTAGTGTACCAAAGGTCACGAGTGCGATCAGGCCCATATTCATTACTTACTCAGCTCAGCACAGGCCCTAATATTCCAAAACTGGGAGAAGCTCAGGAGTGGAACAGCCGCAGTTGTATCTCGGTAAACTGCTCGCGGCTGCTGTCAATCACACTGTCGTACTGCAGCCTCGGCCCTTTCACTTGACACTGCCTGCTGCTGGTCCGCTGCCTATGTGTGACAGCCACGCACTGTAGGCATGGCAGATGGTATGCACATGCAGCTAATCAGCAACAGAAGTGATCGATTTGACTCCTGGCTCACTTATTAGAATGTGATCTGTGTGTGCATTGTGTGCAACTCCCTGCCCAGCGTGCCAAGCCCAAAACCCCAGGCTTAGAGCGGCATCTCAGCCATGTGTCACCTTACTATAGCGTGAGTGACTTAGATTGCAAGCTCTTGAGGCTGTTCCGTACATGTTTTAGGCACCTTGCAGGGAATGCCCAAAAGCTTAATCTAAGATAGCATTCCAGTAAAGTGAAAAACCGAACAGGCCGGCTCTTAATTCATTTTACAGAAATGAAGATTTGAATTAGATTGCAAGCTCTTTGGGCTGTCGCTGTACGTCCTGGTCTCTGCATGCAATGCTGCAGTCAGTGAATGGCTCCAGGCAGGGCCGGCCCAAGCCACTGTGCTGCCTGGAGCGAAGGATGAATTGCTGCTCCCCCACCCCCCAAAAAACATGGTGTGTATGAGCATATCACAGAGCTCCACATATCACCGGGCCCACTGTCCCACACATCCATATACTGTCACACACACACACTTCCACATACACACTTACATACTTCCACAGTCACACACTTGCAGTCACACACATATAACACAGCCGGTAACGGGGAGACGCAGAGGATTAATGTCTCTGGAGGGCACAGAGTCACTGTTGATTATATTTCACCGGGTGTTCCTTTCAATAGGAAGCGCCTCACTGAAGGTATGAAAGAAATTAGGAAAATGCTTGTTTTTACACCATGATTTAATAATTCAGGGAATACTGGGGGGGGGTGGGTAAAAGCCATAAAGCGGCATTAAAACATGCGGCGTCCCAGTCATTTCTGTAATTCCCCCATCAAACCCCGGCAGCTCCATACTAACCCCCCCCCCCTCAGTTTAGAAAGGTAAAAATTTGATTTATTTATCTTAGCAATGTCACCCAGGCCTTGCCAGGCCAGTGAAAAGAAGATCCCCCCGCTATTAACAACTAACTACAGCTCCCATCATGCTGTGCGGGCTGTAAGGGAGCTGCATATTGTCTTCAATCTGGGCCCCGTGCAGCCCTCAATCGGCAGCTCCCTCAGGATTCTGGGATAGGGTCCCTCAACCAGGACAGAGGAGCTGGCAGTGCTTTAAGGGGGCAGCAACATGTCCCTGTGAGGAGGGAAGGGTGGGAGGGGGACCTCCATAACACACAGGGGGGGGCACAGAGTCTCCTGTATGAAATCAAGCCAGGCCTAACTCCTCAGCAGCCTCATGGTTCCCCGGTATTCATTTAAAGGCGCGCACTTGCCTATGCCATCAGAGCCCTGCTGCGCGTGTCATGTGACAGGCTCTAAACACCGCGTTCCGTCTCACAAGCGCACTGCGCTGCAGGAGAGACCACAGCCAGGCTGCATCACTGGTAAAACTTAAGCTGATGGTCTCCATGCCTGCTGAAAGGGCGGGCGCTGGCCGGCTGAAAGGGGCAGTTATGGCTTGGTTTTCAACGGAACACTGTCCCTGCAGCCGTGTCCGGGCTGACGGCCTTTGAAAGAGCAGCAAAATGCTCCCCCTGACAAACTGCTGCCTGGAGCGGCTGCTCCACCCCGCTCCATGGACGGGCCGGCCTTGCACCAATACAATGATGAACCGTCACGTGCCAGGTATGTGAAACAGTAAAACGTATAACCTGCTCATATTCTCTGGATACACAGTGCTACTAACGTTTCAACTTGCAGATCAGTTACTATAAACCTTCCCAACACTCTGAGCGTCTCAAACGTGTGTGGATCTGACCATGTATCAGAAAAACGTTTTCCTCACTATAACCCTAATATTTGCACGTTTGCTGTTCCGAAAACTATGGAGAATCTGCAAGGGTGCTGTGGATTCTGTGATACACTCATACACACTGCACATTACTGTGAGTTTTATTGCTGTGTATTCTGTGATACGCTCATTCACACTGCACATTACTGTGATTTTTATTGCTGTGGATTCAGTGATACACTCATACACACTGCACATTACTGTGATTTTTATTGCTGTGTATTCTGTGATACGCTCATACACACTGCACATTACTGTGAGTTTTATTGTTGTGGAGCTCTGTGATATGCTCATTCACACTGCACATTACTGATTTTTATTGTTGTGGATTCTGTGATACGCTCATACACACTGCACATTACTGTGAGTTTCAGTGCTGTGGATTCAGTGATACGTTCACACTCCACATTACTGTGATTTTTATTGCTGTGGATTCAGTGATACACTCATACACACTGCACATTACTGTGATTTTTATTGCTGTGTATTCTGTGATACGCTCATACACACTGCACATTACTGTGAGTTTTATTGTTGTGGAGCTCTGTGATATGCTCATTCACACTGCACATTACTGATTTTTATTGTTGTGGATTCTGTGATACGCTCATACACACTGCACATTACTGTGAGTTTCAGTGCTGTGGATTCAGTGATACGTTCACACTCCACATTACTGTGATTTTTATTGCTGTGGATTCAGTGATACACTCATACACACTGCACATTACTGTGATTTTTATTGCTGTGGATTCTGTGATACACTCATACACACTGCACATTACTGTGAGTTTTATTGATGTGGAGCTCTGTGGTACGCCCATTCACACTGCACATTACTGTGATTTTTATTGCTGTGGATTCTGTGATACGCTCATACACACTGAACATTACTGTGAGTTTTATTGTTGTGGAGCTCTGTAATACACTCATACACACGGCACATTATTGTGAGTTTTATTGTTGTGGAGCTCTGATACGCTCATGAACATTGCACATTATTTTGAGTTTTATCGCTGTGGAAAAGTATGAGCAATGTGTAAGCAGACAGTAGCTGAATATCTAGCGTACCAAAGGTCACGAGTGCGATCAGGCCCTAAAATTCCAAAACTGGGAGAGGCCCAGGAGTGGAGCGGCCGCAGTTGTATCTCGGTAAGCTGCTCACTGCTGCTGTCAATCACACTGTTGTGCTGCAGCCTCAGCCCTTTCACTTGACACTGCCTGCTGCTGGCCCACTGCCTATGTGTGACAGCCACACACTGTAGGCATGGCAGACGGTATGCACATGCAGCCAATCAGCAGCAGAAGTGATCGACTTGACTCCTGACTCACTCACTAGAATGTGATCTGTGTGTGCATTGTGTGCAACTCCCTGTCCAGCGTGCCAAGCTCAAAACCCCAGGCCTAGAGCAGCATCTCAGCCATGTGTCACCTTACTATAGCGTGAGTGACTTAGATTGCAAGCTCTTGAGGCTGTTCCGTACATGTTTTAGGCACCTTGCAGGGAATGCCCAAAAGCTTAATCTAAGATAGCATTCCAGTAATGTGAAAAACCGAACAGGCCGGCTCTTAATTCATTTCACAGAAATAAAGATTTGAATTAGATTGCAAGCTCTTTGGGCTGTCGCTGTACGTCCTGGTCTCTGCATGCAATGCTGCAGTCAGTGAATGGCTCCAGGAGCTTACAATCTAATTCAAGTGATACATTCATACACACTGCACATAATTGTGAGTTTTATTGCTGTTGAGCTCTGTGATACAGTAATGCGCGGTGTGTATGAGCGTATCACAGAGCTCCACAGCAATAAAACTCGCAGCAATGTGCAGTGTGTATGAACGTATCACAGAGCTCCAAAGCAATAAAACTCAGAGTAATGTGCTGTGTGTATGAGCGTGAGTTTTATTGCTGTGGAGCTCTGTGATACGCTCAAACACACACTGCACATTACTATGAGTTTTATTGCTGTGGAGCTCTGCGAAACAGTAATGTGTGGTGTGTATGAACGTATCACAGTGCTCCACATAAACAAAACTCACAGTAATGTGTGCTGTGTATGAGTGTGTCTTTTATTGCTGTGGAGCAGCGTGATATCGCAGAGCTCCACAGCAATAAATCTCAGTAATGTGCAGTGTAAGAATTCAACAAACAAGCAGCATGTGTAGCGATATCAATGTCCCATCAAAGGGTTAGCTCCAATGGATTCCTAGAAATTCTCCTCTTCTTTCATCAAAAGTCCTCAAATATGAAAAAGAAAGAATCAACATAGCGTGACCTGTGCATTGGGGAATTAGCTATTTCCTTGTAGTAGGTATCACTAAAGAGCCCACCTGGCTCTGAGTGGAGGGCTTCTGAGCTGTTTATCGGCTGCCCAATCACCCCAATGACATAAAATGAGGATCTTCTACCTTAAACATAAAATATACACACCATAGTGTATACTGCAAACCACTAAGTAGATAAACTTCAATAATGGATCTATTCACATGGTAAGGAACCATATTCAGGTCCTAGGTATATGGGGCCCAGAAGTTTATTTTAGGAGGCACAACTTTCACAAAAGCCTTTAAGAAGACCGCTCACTCCCAGGACCCTCAGGCTGGATCTCCTCTCTGGATTATCCAGGCGGATCTGCGAACTCACAGGGCTCAGTCAGTACACAAACGACAAAGGGGATGGAGCTGCCGCCTGGATCCTCCTTTCACCACTGAGCTCTCTGCTCTCTCAGAGGTAAAATACATGTGCTGCTATGATTTGAACTCTCCTCCTTCTCATTACTAAGCAGGGGCATTAACACGCCAAGCCACGGACCAACCGAATGTGAAATACTGCTCTGTTGATAGCTTAATGATTTAAAACCCAGGTCAGGGAGGAGCAAATCTGTCTGCAGCCGGTGAAGGAACGCTGCAGAAGGGCCCTCCTCCTCTCATAGTCGCCGGTACTCTCCGGTACTTTTGGACCATGACCAGGGGTAGTATGTGAACCTCTACACTCCCACTCTGGAAAGGTCGACGAGTTGGCTGGCAGGATATGTGGTCCGGAGAGTACGAGCAAGTATGAGAGGAGGAGAACCCTTCTGACGTGTCCCGTCACATCCCAGAGTGCATATGGGGGGAGGAGGAGGGCCCTTCTGCCTGGTAGGTGTCAGCAGTCCCCGCCCCATGGTGAGCGGTCTCGTGGAGGCGACTGTGTTTGTAAGGTAGGGGGCAGGTATGTCGATTTAAATGTGTGCTCGATGTGCTAAATCGAGGGAACAACCAAGCACAGTGAGCGCACGTCTTAAAAATAAATTTCAGCGTGACACCGGAGGGGCTCCGTAAATTTATAACCACAAAGGCTCGGATGATAAAATGTAAAAACAATGACTTTACACACTCTAAATAATTGAAATCTAAATGGAAATTCACATTTTTTTAAATTTTTTTGTTATAGCATTCTGTCAGGACATGACATATACACATAATAATGATTTATTATGAATCTGCCATAAAAAAGGATATAAAACGTGTCTGGGTTGTGTAATAAAACAGGACTTCAAATTGCGTTTCTTCAAATGAAACATCCTGCACACTGTCACAAAAGGGTGCTCATCCACAACAAGGAGTGCTCCAAGCCAAGGTCCTCAAAATATGTAGCAAAACCACAAGAAATCGAGATGGCACAACCATGAAGTTACATATAACAAAAATACAATAAAAATATATCTTTATTAAATACAAAAATACAAGTGTTAATAACAAGAATAGTATCACAATATTAAATGCTCAAAGCCCCCAACATTTCGGTGATCTATCGCCTTTTTCAATGGCATCCATTCCTCCTCACATCCGCACCACTTTAAGAAGATAAAGATAGAGTGTCCCTTTAAGACGTGATCCAGCACCTTGTATTTTATAGAGTTGATGTTTTATTCCCAGATGACGAGGCCGCCTGTAAATTTACTGTGAGTCGGTGAAAGTGAAATCAGACTAGAGACGCTTTGTCACTAAACAAACAGACACACAGGAAGAAAGAGAGAGACGGAAAGAGACAGAGCGATAGAGAACGAGAAAGAGAGACACGCAGGGAGACAGACACTGAGATGGACAAAGAAAGAGACTAGAAGAGACAGGTGTGGGACATAGAAAAGAGACACACAGGGACAGAGAAAGAGCGGCACACACAGGTACACCAGCCAGAGACAGACACACAGACAAACGGAGAAAGAGACAGACAGGTATTAAGATGCAGGACTTGGATCACAATGAGCTCAGGGATTATATTTGTAGCTTCAGCCTCAATGACTGCGCTCGTGGAAGCCAGGGGTATAACCGAGTGCTCCTGCAGCTCTTCGGGCTCACTGGACTCGGCAAATCAGCTTTCATCAACTCCTGCAAGTTTGCTCTGGACGGAGAGTATGTCAGACATGCTGTGGATAGTGATTCGCCTGCACCGGTTACAATTGATCGGAAGGCCTACCGTCTCACAGATACCGTCACCATCGTGGATAACCGAGCTTTCTCGACTCTGTGCAGCTCCGTGAGGACAGAAATCTGCGCCCAGCTTGGTAAGTACCATAAAGAGCACGTAATCACAGAAAGCATCTGTACAGTTGCCATTCATCTCCTTATTTATTTATTTATTTACCGATACCAAGTACCGATACTTTAAAGTCTTGTGACGCTTTCCAATAAATAATTTAGGATTTTGCTGAAAGCCTGTCCAGTTTATGTTACTATTGACATGTATGGCCAGATACCCCATTTACCTACTGCACAGGCCTGCACACACCCTGACCACACACACACACAGACCTCAGATAGATATATATAGCGCTGATTGTAGAGTGCCGTTTGAATAACCTCTCTGCTTGAATTTATTTATCATATCATTGATCTGTAATTCCCGCCGATGTGGATCAGAGTTGTAGCGCAACACTCTTAAGAATTAGGAGATTGGAAGAGAGTCCTTTAAATGTTTAGGGTGGGAACTGGTGGCCAGTAGCAATGTGTTTCTGTCAGTCGTCTTGCGGTACAATGTGTACCCCAATCTTTGCCCTTCACGTAGTACCTGTATGTCTAAAAAGCAAATACTTTGAGTATGTCTGTTACTGGTAACCTTGATAGGTGTTGGAAGGGCATTGATATTAGTGACCATATGTTCAAAGGAATCTGCAGATCCTCTCCATATTATGAAGATGTCGTCCACAAATCTGGTGTATGCAATCAACTTTTCACCATACGGGGTTATCAGATGTTCCTGCTCGAACTTGTGCATGTAAATATTGGCGTAGGAGGGTGCCATGGCTGCCCCCAGGGGCGTAGGAGGGCGCTACAACTCTGATCCACATCGGCGGGAATTACAGATCAATGATATGATAAATAAATTCAAGCAGAGAGGTTATTCAAACGGCACTCTACAATCAGCGCTATGTAAAGCAAGGCACAGGTTTATGCATCCAAAAGTGAATCCACCGGCACATGCTTCTAGAATTATGTTACCTCTTACATACCACCCACGGGGCGTGGAAACAGCTTCCCAGATCCGTAAACATTGGAACATGCTTCAATTTGACCGCACTCTGCCTCAACAATTCCATGCACCACCACTTATTAGTTTCCGGCGTATGAAAAATCTCAAGGACCTTTTGGTCAAAAGCGATCCAATACACTCATATGATCATCGTATCCCTATGCAGAAGAAGGGTTGTTTTCGATGCCTTGGTTACATCACTTGTGGACATATGGCTCCGTGTACCACTTTTGTCCATCCCTCCACTGGCAAAAGATTCACCATCAGACACCGGATTTCGTGCCTTACTGAGTATATGATTTATCCTATCACCTGCCCCTGTGGACTTTCTTATGTGGGCAAGACAGATTTGACACTTCGTGACCGCATAAGGAGCCACAGATCGGCCATCAACACGGCATACCGTGATGGATATACAGATAAGCCAGTTGCCAAACACTTTTTGGCACTACGCCATTCATTACCGACTCTCAAATTCATCGCTATCGACCATGTTCCACCTCTGCATAGAGGAGGAGATCGGTCACAATTACTTTTACAGAGAGAAACTTTTTGGATATCCATCTTGAATACACTTGCTCCTCAAGGACTCAATGAATACATTTCATATACAGTGGCAAGAAAAAGTATGTGAACCCTTTGGGATTACGTGGAGTTTTGCATGAATTGGTCATAAAATGTGCTCTGATCTTCATCTAAGTCACAACAATTTGAAAAACACAGTCTGCTTGAAATAATACATCACAAACATTATATGTTATGTTTTTATTGAACAGAACATGTAAACATTCGCAGTGCAGGGTGGAAAAAGTATGTGAACCTTTGGACTTAATAACTGGTTGACCCTCCTTTGGCAGCAATAACCTCAACCAAACGTTTCCTGTAGTTGCAGATCGGACCTGCACAATGATCTGGAGTAATTTTGGACCACTCCTATTCACAAAACTGTTTCAGTGTAGCAATATTCTTGGGATGTCTGGTGTGAATCGCTCTCTTAAGGCCATGCCACAGCATTTCAATCTGATTGAGGTCAGGACTCTGATTGGGCCACTCCAGAAGGTGTATTTTGTTTTGTTGAAGCCATTCTTTTGTTGAATTACTTGTATGCTTTAGGTCATTGTCCTATTGCATCACCCATCCTCTGCGGAGCTTCAGTTGGCGGAGAGATGGTATTACGTTTTCCTGCAAAATGTCTTGATAAACTCTGGAACTCATTTTTCCATCAATGACAACAATTCATCCAGGCGCTGAGGCAGCAAAGCAGCCCCAAACCATGATGCTCCCTCCGCCATGTTTTACAGTGGGGATGAGGTTTTGATGTTGGTGTGCTGTGCCTTTTTTTCTCCACACATAGTGTTGTGTGTTTTTTCCAAAAACTAAATTTTGGTTTCATCTGTCCACAGAATATTTTGCCACTAAGTGCTGTGGAACATCCAGGTGCTCTTTTGCAAATTTCAAATGTGCTGCAGTATTCTTTTTGGACAGCAATGGCTTCCTCCGTGGTGTCCTCCCATGTACTCCATTCTTGTTTAATGTTTTCCTTATTGTACATGCGTCAACAAAAATGTTAGCATGTGCCAGAGATTTCTGTAAGTCTTTAGCTGACACTCCAGGATTCTTCTTTACCTCATTAAGCATTCTGCGCTGTGCTCTTGCAGTCATCTTTACAGGACGAACACGCCTAGGGAGAGTAGCAACAGTGCTGAACTTTCTCCATTTGGAGATACTTTTGTAACCCTTTCCAGCTTCATGCAAGTCAACAATTCTTGATCGTAGGTCTTCTGAGAGCTGTTTCCTGCGAGGCATGGTTCACATCAGGCACTGGCAGTGCTTCTTGAAACCAGTAAACCCAAAACTGGTGTGTGTTTTTAAAGGGCAGGACAGCTTTCAGCAACACATCCAATAATATCACACTGATTGGACTCAAGGTTGGCTCACTCCTGGCTCCAATTAGCTCTCGGAGAAGTCATTAGGCTAGGGGTTCACATACTTTTCCCACCCTGCACTGTGAATGTTTATATGTTATGTTCAATAAACACATGAAAACATATAATGTTTGTGTTGTATTATTTTAAGCAGACTGTGTTTTTCAAATTGTTGTGACTTAGATGAAGATCAGAGCACATTTTATGACCAATTCATGCAAAACTCCACGTAATCCCAAAGGGTTCACATACTTTTTCTTGCCACTGTACATCATTTCTTTACAGTTGCTAATACATATGTCCATATGTTATTTTCTCATTTTTTGCATATAAACACCATCACATCATATTTCATCATACTGATATTCATATTTGCACATTCTTACATTCGCACACACATTTATAGACCACATTGTTTAAATTTTTGTCCACTTTGTTTTTTCTCACTTTTTCAACACTGCTTGTTTTTGCATTTTCGCCCCCGTTTGTTACCACTCACTTTCCACATTTTTTAATTCAATCATTTTTTTCCTTATTTTCTATGTTCATTTTTATTTTTATTTATTTTTATTTTTATTCCTATTTATTTTTATTTATTTTTATTTTCATTTTTATTTTTATTTTTACATCTATTTTTATTTTGATTTTATTTCCATTTTTTATTTTCATTTTTATGATTTCATATTCATATTTTTATTTTTATTCTTAATTTTTTATACTTTTTTTTCATAATTTTTTTCATTATTTTTATTGATTTTACACTACCTTTTTTTCACATATCGTCATTTAGTGACATATCAAGTTCATCTTGTCTTACATTCTTATCCCCCGTATCACGTCATCATATGTTCACTGTTAAATACATTGTTATTACGGATTCCATATGCACTGTTGAGATGGGCATTTACCATCTCTGTTTCTGTTTTTATTAGCACTCTAGATATATGTGTAGCGCTGTGTTTAATTCCTTATTGTGGCAGTACCTATTTTTGGCCACCGGAGGGAGACAAGCGCAATGTGAGACACTGAATATTACATTGGGACTACATTTCCCGGCATGCTTTGGGAACGGACACAGGAAGTGGGTGGGACACTGTCATGCCTCAGCCCTGAGAGCCTGCTGTGGTCAGCCTGGGTCACTAGCTCTCTATACCTGCTCCCCACCTAAGGGTTAACTCCTGTGTCTGAACCTGAGGATTCTGCATATAACCAGACCACACCCTCCTCCCCTTTGCTCTTTCATTTTGTGTTTTTCCCTTCCCAGTGTCCAGAGGTCTTGAGAGCTCCCTCTTGTCATTGTATGTTCCTGATTTATTTTGCTCTGCTGTTTATCCTTGCTGTGTCTGCATTACCTGGTTCCTGCGTGCTGGACGATCCACTGCGTGGCCCACTATCCAGTGGGTCCAGAGACACTCAAGTGGCTTCCAGCCCTCCAGCTCTCTCCAAGGAGACCAACCTACTATCAAGGTACATTTGCCTAAAGGCTCCTGCTTCTCCTCAAGCGGATCTGGAGAGAGACTACGTGGTCCACCATCCACTTGCCTATTTTCTGTGCTACCGTCTGTTCTGTGCTGGACTGTTTGCTGTGAACCATCCCACCATACAAGCTTTGTTGTGCATTTACTGTCTCCTGTGTCTTTCTGCCTGCTCACCCCCAGCGCTTGGGATATAACACCACACTGAGGCCGTGCCATGGCTCCTTCCTGGCACGAACCTGACATAATGAAAGAGCCAAAAACCAGGCCCGTGGGGGTTCAAGCTGCACTGGAGAAGATTGTATATCAGTTGCTCGTTGTAGTGGATGATGTGTATACACTAATGGACTCATTTCCCACCACACCTGACCCAGTCAGGCCTATACCAGTGAGCAGAGCATCACAGCAATCTGTTGAGTTTAATCATTCTCCACCTATATGCAGAGCACAGGCACCTTATGTGGAGACTCAGAAGGAAAGGCGTAGAAGGCTGAACCAATGCTTCTACTGTGGGTCAGATCTGCACCGAATAGATCTCTGTCCCATCAGACCTGCTAAGCCTCCAGCCGCTGGTCCTGTGTCACGCCAAGCTGCTGCTCCTGTGCCACGCAAGACTCCAGTCGCTGCTCCTGTGCCACGCAAGACTCCAGTCGCTGCTCCTGTGCCACGCAAGACTCCAGCCGCTGCCCCTGTGTCACGCAAGACCCCAGCCGCTGCTCCTGTTTCACGCAAGACTCGCCAGGCCACTGCCAAATCACGCCAGACTCCGGTCGCTGCCAAGTCTCGCCCAGTTAAGTCACGTCAGGCAGCTGCTAAGCCTCGCCAGGCTACCAACATGGGCAAGCCTCGTCGATCCTCTGTACCAAGGAGGTCTGTTTCCTGTGATGTCTCTTCGGAGGAGGAGGGTACAGAGGATGAATCCGATGCTGAGGACATGGAGGTCTTGACCCCAGACCCTTCTGGGTCCATAGAGATCCTGCCTACTGAGCTCGTTGATGCAGAACCCATGGTTATGGAACCTGAACCCCAGGTACCTATGGAGGTGGGTGTGACCCACGTATCTCCTATCCAGACTGCCAAGCACCCTAGAGGTGGTCCAGGAGAGCAAGTCTCAGACCCCAACATTATACATGGCTGTGACGCTCTGCCTGATAGAACCGTTTCTTGCTCTCATAAGGATGTCAGGACTTTTTCTATAGCCTCTGATGGCTTCATTATTCCTGATTCAGATCTTGCTGCCTATGAGCAACGGTTGGCAGCCAAGGAGACAGGCCCATCGCCCATCATTGCGGGGTCGTCACCTGTACACCTCTCACGCCCTTTCCACCTGTGGACAACCCTACTCCTGATGGTTGTGTTTGGGCATCTAATGGAACGTTGGTCCGTAAAGAGGACCTTGAAATCTTTGAGCAGGCCCTGCTTGCCCAAGGAGACATTTATGATGACACTGACTCGGACTCTGATGGGTGGTGATGACCTCCTAGCTGCTCCTGGTTCTAGCCTATGCCCTAGGTGCCCGGAGTGCACCTTCTAAGGAGGGAGGTACTGTCATGCCTCAGCCCTGAGAGCCTGCTGTGGTCAGCCTGGGTCACTAGCTCTCTATACCTGCTCCCCACCTAAGGGTTAACTCCTGTGTCTGAACCTGAGGATTCTGCATATAACCAGACCACACCCTCCTCCCCTTGCTCTTTCATTTTGTGTTTTTCCCTTCCCAGTGTCCAGAGGTCTTGAGAGCTCCCTCTTGTCATTGTATGTTCCTGATTTATTTTGCTCTGCTGTTTATCCTTGCTGTGTCTGCATTACCTGGTTCCTGCGTGCTGGACGATCCACTGCGTGGCCCACTATCCAGTGGGTCCAGAGACACTCAAGTGGCTTCCAGCCCTCCAGCTCTCTCCAAGGAGACCAACCTACTATCAAGGTACATTTGCCTAAAGGCTCCTGCTTCTCCTCAAGCGGATCTGGAGAGAGACTACGTGGTCCACCATCCACTTGCCTATTTTCTGTGCTACCGTCTGTTCTGTGCTGGACTGTTTGCTGTGAACCATCCCACCATACAAGCTTTGTTGTGCATTTACTGTCTCCTGTGTCTTTCTGCCTGCTCACCCCCAGCGCTTGGGAATATAACACCACACTGAGGCCGTGCCATGGCTCCTTCCTGGCACGAACCTGACAGACACAGAGCCTTACATCCTGAGCCTCGTGGGGAGAGCTGGCAGAGCGCGCCAGGGTGTGAGAGAGACAAGACACAGTGCTGCAGAACGTAACAGTGTCCAGGCCGGAGCGCAGGTGCGGCCTAACGGAGTCACAGATCGGGTTACTCAGCCTTGCCAAAGGGAGACCCTGTGATCCACAAGATTACCCAAGCTGCTATTGAGGAAGCCAGAAGACCCCGAGTAAGGAGTACCGCAGGTCGATCGGACTGGGAGAGCAGGCGGTAAGCTGGACAAGTCGCGGCAGGAGCAGAAAGCCAGACAGCGGATCCAGAAGCCAAGAGAGCCCAGTCAATATAGAGGGGAGAGACGTCCTGGGTCCAGCAGAGCCTCAAGTATCTGGCGGATGGGTGAGAGGCCTTCTAGGCCGTTGTAAAAAAACATGAAAGCACGTGTCACGTCTCAGCATTGCCCCCTGCTGGTGGTAGCAGGGATTCCTGTTTGTTTTTGTTTTCAGGCTGCAGGCCATCTGTTGGGCTTATTGGTCTGCGGTCACATGACCTGATCTGCACTATATGTAGGACCAGGATTCCCCTTGATCCTTGGACCAGGATAGTCTTTCTTGCCTAGTCCCTGTGTGCTGTTTAACTTTGATTTTCTGTGTATGACATCTGGCTCATGTGTTTAGGATCTCTCTCTTGTCTGACCCCTCAAGTTATGATATTCCGTGTATGACCTTTGGCTCTTGTATTTGGATCTCCCTTCTGTCTGTCCCCTGTACCGTGCTTATTTATCCGTGTAATACCTGCATTCATTGTATGTCTGGTTTATGTTTTATACACCTTGCAGACCTAGCTTAGTTAGTATTTCGAGACCACCTTTTCAAGGATCTCAGTCAGGGCTTCGGGATCTTTCTAATTCCTGTAATATCCTGGTTTGTTCCCTGGAATCTGTATACCTGCCCTAAAGGCTTCAATCTCCGCAGATTGGGGGCTCCCCATCACCCTATAGGGGGCTCACCGTTACATTATCCTGGTTCCATAATAGAAGCTGGCAGGTATGTCTCATATGTATGAAGCTGTATTGAACTTGGTGCTTGCTATGATGAAAGAGCTGCAGAGGTTAATGGAGGCTCTGAGCCTATCACCTGCTGCAGCTAACAATGCAGCACCACCCTGCACTACTTGCAAACCCATGTCTGAGAAGGAAAGACGCAGGTTGTATGGTCTCTGTTTTTATTGTGCAGATCCAAATCACACTATTGAACATTGTGTATTAAAACCTGTTAAGCAATGGCAGGGGAACCATGTATCCAGGTATCGCTATGGAGGTACTGGTGTGTCCTCCATAGGCATCCAGACTGGCAGAATAGCCACCTCTAATCTGTTGAATCATGAGCTCACTATGCCCTCGTCCCACAATGAGGTTGCAGTGTCTCCGGTTGGGAATGCTATGCCAGCCATGTCTGTATCCACTGGCACGCTGCCAGCCATGTCTGTATCCACTGGCACGCTGCCAGCCATGTCTGTATCCACTGGCACGCTGCCAGCCATGTCTGTATCCACTGGCACCCCGCCAGCCATGTCTGTATCCACTGGCACCCCGCCAGCCATGTCTGTATCCACTGGCACCCCGCCAGCCATGTCTGTATCCACTGGCACGCTGCCAGCCATGTCTGTATCCACTGGTAATGAAAAGCCAGCCATGCCTGTTCCCACTGGCAATGAAAATCCAGCCATGCCTATATCCACTGGCACGATGCCAGCCATGTCTGTATCTACTGGCACGTTGCCAGCCATGTCTGCTTCCCCTGGCACGAAGCCAGCCATGTCAGCTTCCCCTGGCATGAAGCCAGCCATGTCTGTTCCCACTGGCAATGAAAAGCCAGCCATGCCTATATCCTCTGGCACGAAGCCAGCCATGTCTGCTTCCCCTGGCACGAAGCCAGCCATGTCTGCTTCCCCTGGCACGAAGCCAGCCATGTCGGGTACTGGTAATGAGAAGCCAGCCATGTCGGGTACTGACAATATGTCACTCGTGATGCCTGAGACTGGCACCTTGCCAGTGGTGTCCGGGACAAGCTGTATGTCAGCAATGACAGCTGCGCCCATGTTAGGCGAGACAGCTGCGCCCAGGTTAGACGAGACAGCTGTGGCCACGTTTTGTTATGCGGCCGACGTGCCTGTATTGGCACATGAGACCACTGTGCCCTTGCCCCACAGTGAGTCCAGTGTTGTCCCCACCATTGTCAAACCTTGTGAGATGGTCACCAAGTCTACGTCTTGCTCAAAGAGAAGACAGGAAAAGTTGATCAACCCTAGCCAATCTGGTTCTGAAACGTCCACGCTCTGTTCTGGTTCCAGTGATACTACACTCTCTAAGTCCGAGGTTGCCTTACTCCGCACAGTAATCAGGGAAATCCGGCAAGCTGGTGGTTTGAAGGGTACTATGATCCCCAAATCGCATTGTGTTCCCAAGGGATATATACGGATGCCCTCTGGCTCTTTGATGCGTGAGAGGCACTGGGTAGTGCTCCAGAGACACCCTGGCATTCTGCAAGGGCTGTTGGAAGAGTCTGATTCAGATGATCCACAATATACTCCTCCTGGGGAGAGGTGTAAGACTGTTGTGGCGCCAACTGTACCATGTCCTGGTGATGTCCCATATCCCGAGAGTTTACCAGTCATGCACACACCCTGTACTGTATCGGTCGGGGCCATGTCTAATGGCAAGGTCATTGTCTCTGGGGCGGACAGTAAGTCCACTGTGTCTAGTGGTTCCACTGTGAGATGTAATATACAATCTCAGGGCAAGACTACTGTCACTGGATCTGGCAGTACCTCTATTGCCTCTGTTCTATGGTGTGGACAGAACTCCTAGATCACTGCCCAGGAGACTCAAGAAGGTGACTAACCGTAACCAACCTGGGACTGATGATTCACTCCGTTCAAGGTCAAAGGTACTCATGCTGTCGGACCCTCGGGTACGAGACTCTAGCCCGGTTGCAGAGGGTTGTGTACGGGCCTCTAATGGTGCAGTGATCTGCAGAGAGGACCTGGAGGTTTATGAAAGAGCTTTGCTTGCTCAGGCACATACTGACTACTCTGAGTCTGAGTGGGATTCCAATGGGTACTGGTGACTGTTGGTCTTATCCATTTTCATGCCGTCCATGTTTTCTTTCTTGGGTGCCCAGGAGGTCACCCGTAAGGGAGGGGGTTATGTCACGTCTCAGCCTTGCCCCCTGCTGGTGGTAGCAGGGATTCCTGTTTGTTTTTGTTTTCAGGCTGCAGGCCATCTGTTGGGCTTATTGGTCTGTGGTCACATGACCTGATCTGCACTATATGTAGGACCAGGATTCCCCTTGATCCTTGGACCAGGATAGTCTTTCTTGCCTAGTCCCTGTGTGCTGTTTAACTTTGATTTTCTGTGTATGACCTCTGGCTCATGTGTTTAGGATCTCTCTCTTGTCTGACCCCTCAAGTTATGATATTCCGTGTATGACCTTTGGCTCTTGTATTTGGATCTCCCTTCTGTCTGTCCCCTGTACCGTGCTTATTTATCCGTGTAATACCTGCATTCATTGTATGTCTGGTTTATGTTTTATACACCTTGCAGACCTAGCTTAGTTAGTATTTCGAGACCACCTTTTCAAGGATCTCCGTCAGGGCTTCGGGATCTTTCTAATTCCTGTAATATCCTGGTTTGTTCCCTGGAATCTGTATACCTGCCCTAAAGGCTTCAATCTCCGCAGATTGGGGGCTCCCCATCACCCTATAGGGGGCTCACCGTTACAGCACGCTGCTGTTTGTTTCCAAAACCCACAGGGCCCCAACTTGACTAATCGAAGATACATCTTGAGAAATTCACTGGCCAGTTGAATAGTGTACCCGGGTACCATAACACACACACACTTACATTCCGGGACACAACCTGTGCAGGACTCACTCCCCAATCACAAAGGGGTTAAAGATAACTTTCTATTTCTTTTCCGCTGCGCGTTTCCTCGAAATAGGAAGCATTGTGTTTTCTTTCCGCTGCGCGTTTCTCGAATTACGAAACATCGTATTTATTTTCTGCTGCGAGTTTCCTCGAAATACGAAGCATCGTATTTATTTTCCGCTGCGCGTTTCCCGCATTACGAAGTACTGTAAAGATATCTGCGAACACCGTGTTATTCATTATATGCCATTTACTCTAGTAAACTATATAATTTATAAAATCCACAATGGTGCTGGAGTATATTTATTCCCCAGTGCGGGGAGACTGACCCGAGGTTCAATTTCAGCGGCTCCTCCGGGAGTGAGCGCTACACGTGGGGGCTCGTTTCCGGGATCCAGTCTCTGGAAAAACCGCATCTAAAGGGTTAAATATGGATCCAGATACTGTTGCCGAATGGTGTGAGGAGCACAGTAGTCAGTTAGAATTGTGTATAGTCATGGATATTCCCGCAGACACTTGGGCCGAAGATCAGATTCGCCAGGCCGTGGCTGCGCTGACCCCAGATCATCGGGGGTTAATCCTGGACATTAAGGAGAACCCAGATACCTCTCACACGTATGTTCTTTTCGAGTGGAGAAAGGGTGTTCCAGAGTGTTTTCAGGGCGCAAGCGTGAAGCTGACCGATGAGTTGGAAGTCCAACTGATTCAGCCAAGTGCGCCACGTGGCGAATCCGCGAGTGTTCCCACGCCCAGTCCGTTGGCCATGATCGGGTCTGAATTTATAGTGGCTATTGGAGATTTGCTGGCTAAGTGTCAGAGAACAAGCCCTCCGCACACTAACTTCGGTTATCGACGGTTGAGAAATTTTACAGGAAACGTACCAACTCCGGCGGGAGAAGAAACCTTCGAAGAATGGGTGGAACAGGCGATGCAGGCTCTGGATAAGTGGGACGTCCCTGAAGCCCAGAAAAAGCAAAGGATCACCGAGAGCTTAAAGGGACCTGCGTCAGAAGCTGTGAGAAACCTAAAACTGAGTAAGAAAGACTGCACTGCTTTAGATTATTTGAACGTTCTGGAGGAAGTTTTTGGGCGAACGGAAAAGGCCGCAGAGCTTGTATATCAGTATGAACACACCTATCAGCGGAAAGGTGAGAGAATGACCGAATACATGAGGCGCCTAGATAAGATTCTGCACCAGATACTCCTCAAGAAAGGGGCCGAACCCGGCCGAAGTAGATAAGATCCGAATAAAACAGATCCTGAGGGGCTCTCAACCTCTAGATCCAGTGATGCTGCAGCTGAGAAGCAGAGCAGGTAATCAAGAACTGAAGTACCTGGAACTGATCCGAGCTGTCAGAGAGGAGGAGACTTTACTGGAAGAAAAATCCTTCAGGCGAGGGGAAAGAGCTTACGCGCAACCTGTGAGGCATAACGACTGTTTGCAGCCTGAAAGCGACTCGTTAGATACCTATGGATCCGACGTGGACGAGCAAGAGCATCTGATCGCTTTTAAATCCACAGAGAGGGCTGTCGAAGAATTAAACCTCTTCGAACATGGTGAGTTGCACAAAACTGTCAAGAAAGTACAAGAAGCTCAAGCTGAATTGCAACGGGCGCACGCAGAACTGTGCCGGGTATTGTTGAAGGTGACAGAGATGCAGGCAGAAATGCAGAAGTTCCTTACCGGCATGCAGACAACCGGAGTTGCTGTGGCGTCTAGCCAGGGTCCTTCAACCGAATCACAGCAGGCGACTGCGTCTCCACTTTCTAAGAAGAGATGTTTCGGCTGTGGAGAAATGGGCCACTTCTGCGCACAATGCAAAGACCGAAAGCCTGAAGGGGATAGAGTTGAGGAGCTCTTGAAAGCTTTAGAAGGACTGTTATCTACCTCACCGGCGGGAAACGCCAGAGGGCACAAGTGAAGGAGCAACCTAGGTGCCCGAAGGTTGAAACCTGCTCCAAAAATCAAGCCAGGACTAAGAGGGCGAGAGGGCCCAAAGTCTGGCCAACTGCTGAGCCTGCCAGGACTGAAAGAGTCACTCCCTTAGCATCCGGACCTACGTCATGGGGAAGCAATGCACACCCAAAACCTACACGGGCCAAGAAGAAGGCCAGGGTACAGCAAACTGGGTCTAAGTGTCCTGGTGCCACCACCAAGTTTCCTGACCAGCTGATAGGTCCTTCTCCTATTGTGCCAATCCAAGTGGAGGGAGTCTACACTAAAGCCCTGTTGGATTCAGGGGCTCAAGTGACATTGATCTACCGAGACTTCTACGAGAAACACTTGAAGCACATTCCTTTACAGAAATTGAAGGACCTGGAAATCTGGGGTATTGGAACTGAGAAACTCCCTTATGACGGGTATCTACAGGTGAAGTTGGAGATCGGATCCGAAGTCATCGGACAGTCCGGAGGTTGTGATGCATTGGCCATTGTGTGTCCTCGGCCTTCAGGGGCAAACAGGAGTTCCATGATAGTGGGGACGAATACTGATTTGGTGCGACATCTCCTGACGCCTATCGTATTGGAAGAAGGTTCTACTCAAGGAGTACACCCAATGTTACGTCCAGTCTATCAGAGGATGGTCGAAGAACAGAAGGCACCTGCCGAAGTGGGGCGCCTATGGAGATTAGAAGGAACAGAGAAGGTTCTGCAAGCAGGAGAAGTAGCGAGCTTCCGGGCTTCAGTCAAGTTGAACGGATCGCAACCAGGTCCCTATGTGGTACTGGAAACCGATTGTAATCATGGGAGTGAAGCCGGAGTCGAAGTAATTCCTGAAATAATCTCCACTAAAGCTTTGAAAAGAACACGAGGAAGAGTCTCAGTCAGCGTGTGCAATGTGTCTGATTCTCCAGTAGTCCTTAAAGCACGAATGCCTATCGGGCAAGTAGCGTCTGCTACGCCTCTCTCTCCTACCGATTTAGGAGGGGGAGTGCATAAAGAGATTCCAGATGAAAGATTCTACCCCAAGGACGCTCCCATTTCACCTGAATGGAAGAAACGTCTTCAGTCTCAAGTTCTAAAGTGGAGAGAATTGTTCTCGAAAGATGAGTTCGACGTAGGCCTAGCTAAAAGTACTGAGCACCGCATTTGATTACAAGAAGACAAGCCGTTTTGTGAAAGGTCAAGACGAGTTCCGCTGGGAGACTTGGATGATCTGCGAGAACAGCTGAATGAACTGCAAAGAACCAAGGTGATCCAAGAGTCCAGGAGTCCATACGCATCTCCAATAGTGATGGTCCGGAAGAATGGTTCTGTCCGCCTATGCATAGACTATCGCACGCTGAATCGGAGAACCATCCCAGACCAATATGCTACTCCTCGGATAGAAGATGCCTTACAGTGTTTGTCTGGAGCAAAATGGTTCAGTGTACTAGACCTGCGAAGTGGGTATCACCAGATACCAATGCATCCTGAAGACAAAGAGAAGACTGCGTTCATCTGTCCACTGGGGTTCTTTGAATTCAACAGAATGCCTCAAGGCCTTATGGGGGCTCCAGCCACGTTCCAACGGTTAATGGAGAAGACAGTCGGGGACATGAATCTGATCGAAGTATTAGTGTACCTGGATGACATAATTGTGTTCGGGAAGACTCTGGAAGAACATGAGCAACGTTTGGAGAAGGTCTTGAAGAGGCTCCATGAAGAGGGATTGAAACTGTCTCTGGAGAAATGTCAATTCTGCCTACCGTCTGTTACGTATTTGTGACATGTGGTCTCAGCAGAAGGTGTTTCAACAGATCCTTGGAAGTTGGAGGCCGTGGCTTCCTGGCCTAGACCTCGAAACGTCACTGAACTTAGATCTTTCTTGGGGTTCTGTTCCTATTATCGAAGACTTGTAGGAGGATTCGCAAAAATAGCGCAACCACTGAACAAACTCCTACAGAAGGAAAGCACAGAAGAAGGCTGCAAGGTCTCTGACCAAAACCCGTCAGCTCCAGGACCAAGGAAAGCTCGAGAGTCCATACAGGGAGAATGGACTAGTCAATGTGAAGGTGCTTTCTTGAAGCTGAAAGAGTCTAACTCGAGCTCCTGTCTTGGCCTACGCGGACCCTCACAAGCCGTATGAGTTACATGTGGATGCCAGCAGAGAAGGTCTAGGAGGAGTCCTGTATCAAGAGTATGGTGGATTGCTGAGGCCTGTAGCGTACGTGAGCCGGAGCCTTACGCCTTCAGAGAAGAACTACCCTACCCACAAGTTGGAGTTCCTAGCCTTAAAGTGGGCAGTGGTAGACAAGCTAAAGGACTATCTGTATGGAGCCGAGTTTGTGATAAAGACGGATAACAATCCTCTTACCTACATCCTTACTACTGCGAAACTGGACGCAACGGGACATCGGTGGTTGGCCGCTCTGTCAGGGTTTCGGTTCAGCTTGAAGTATCGCCCTGGGGTGAATAATCGAGATGCTGATGCTTTGTCGGGAAGACACTACGCTGCAGAATGGACTCAGTTAACTCCAGACGGGGTCCAAGCTTTGTGTCAAGGAGCAGAGCGCCGGGTCAAGGGAGGGATTGAAGCGGAGGCCATAGGAGTCATGGCTGCGGCTGTTCCTGAGTTCTACTGCAACCCTACGCAATTGAGGGATGAAAGTCTACCTACCTTTTCAAAACAGGACCTGAAAGCTGATCAGGCCAGAGACCCTTTGATTGCATTAACCATAAAGGCCCTAACTGCGAACCAGCGGGAAATTCTGCTGACCAATTCCCCAGATGGAGCCAGATTGGTCTACAAAGAGTGGGAACAGTTGAAGATGTTGGATGGGGTGGTCTACCGAAGGGGCCCCTCAACCAATGCTGAAGAGACCCAACAGTTATTCCTTCCCACTAAACATAGGGAGAGTGTGCTGCGATCGCTACATGATGAGCATGGACATTTGGGCGCTGAAAGGAATTTTAAGCTGGTGCGAGACAGGTTCTATTGGCCTTGCATGAGAGCTGAAGTGGAAAGTTACTGTCATTCATGTCTGAGGTGTATTCAGAGGAAGACTCTACCGACCCGAACCGCTCCAATGAGCCATCTGCAGAGTCAGGGACCCATGGATTTGGTGTGCATTGACTTCCTGTGCTTAGAGCCAGATGCTAGTGGGCAAGGGAACATTTTAGTAGTGACTGATCATTTCACACGTTACGCCCAAGCCTTTTCCACAAAAGACCAACGCGCTCCGACAGTAGCAAAGGTTCTGATGGAGAAGTTCTTTGTTCACTACGGCCTACCAAGGAGAATACACTCTGATCAGGGTAGAGACTTTGAAAGCCGACTTGTTGGGCAATTGTTGGAACTGTTGGGAATCCAAAAGACCCGAACTACGCCATATCACCCTCAAGGTGATGCTCAGCCTGAGAGGTTTAATCGCACGCTGCTAAATATGCTGGGGACATTGTCGAACACAGAGAAACAGAGTTGGAGTCGTCACATAGCTACTCTGGTGCATGCATATAACAGTACGGAGAGTGATGCCACTGGATACTCACCGTACCGTCTTATGTTCGGAAGAGAAGCTCGACTGCCGGTTGATTTGGCGTTTGGGTTATCTCTAGACCAGACGTCGGTAGCTTCCCATAGAAATTAAGTGGATAGACTTCGAAAGAATCTGGCCTCTGCGTTTGAACAGGCCCGTTTGACCTCAGGAAACAGGGAGCAAAGGAACAAGAGGAAAGTTCGGATACAGGATCTGCAACCCGGTGATAGGGTTTTGTTGAAGAACTTGGGTGCTGCTGCGAGGCAAAAGTTGGCGGATAGATGGAGTTCTCAAGTCTACATTGTCTGCAAGCAACTGCCGGGTCTGCCGGTGTATCAAATCCAGCCGGATGGAAAGGCTGGGCCTCTTAAGAACTGGCACCGGAATCATTTGTTACCTTTGAGAGAGGCTGTGAGGATGCCAGTTGGGGACGAACTTCCTCTGCCAAATCCGCCTGCTCCACGTTTGCCTCCCGTTACTTGGTCTCAGCAGACCCAGGCTGTCGAAGAGAGCGAAAGGGACAGTGAGGAAGAGAGTTTTTGTCTGGACTGGATGCGCTCACCGGAACCTGAAGAGGTTATCGCGGTTCCTGAACGGTGGGAAAGTAATTTGATGCCTGAAGCTCCTGAATTTCAGTTAGAAGTTCCTGAGACTATTGCAATCCCTGTAGTTCCTGAAGCTGAATCTTATGACTACAGTTCTATGCCTTCACTGGAGGGATCATACTCCGAAGAGGTGTCTGCTCCAGTGGTAGAAAGAAGGACTGAGCCAGCGCCTATAGTACTTCCACCTGAAGAGGAACTGAGCCAGAACCAAAACGCTCTGTTCGACCGCCCCAACGACTCACCTACGACTCACCAGGACATAGCACTGAAGAGGCCGTCACCACAGTGCGAAGGTTGCCCGAAGTGTCTGCTATGTTAGCTGAGGTAGCCCAAAGCATGAGTCAACTTGAGGAAGTGTATCTAACCCACTGTATGCTTACTGCTGAGCCTGTATATGTTGCATAAACTGTGTTGAAATGTAATGTAACTGTTGCACCCCCTTGGAGAGACCCAAGAGTTCTAGGAGGGGGAGAGTGTAGCGCTGTGTTTAATTCCTTATTGTGGCAGTACCTATTTTTGGCCACCGGAGGGAGACAAGCGCAATGTGAGACACTGAATATTACATTGGGACTACATTTCCCGGCATGCTTTGGGAACGGACACCGGAAGTGGGTGGGACACAGAGCCTTACATCCTGAGCCTCGTGGGGAGAGCTGGCAGAGTGCGCCAGGGTGTGAGAGAGACAAGACACAGTGCTGCAGAACGTAACAGTGTCCAGGCCGGAGCGCAGGTGCGGCCTAACGGAGTCACAGATCAGGTTACTCAGCCTTGCCAAAGGGAGACCCAGTGATCCACAAGATTACCCAAGCTGCTATTGAGGAAGCCAGAAGACCCCGAGTAAGGAGTACCGCAGGTCGATCGGACTGGGAGAGCAGGCGGTAAGCTGGACAAGTCGCGGCAGGAGCAGAAAGCCAGACAGCGGATCCAGAAGCCAAGAGAGCCCAGTCAATATAGAGGGGAGAGACGTCCTGGGTCCAGCAGAGCCTCAAGTATCTGGCGGATGGGTGAGAGGCCTTCTAGGCCGTTGTAAAAAACCAAGAAAGCACGCTGCTGTTTGTTTCCAAAACCCACAGGGCCCCAACTTGACTAGTCGAAGATACATCTTGAGAAATTCACTGGCCAGTTGAATAGTGTACCCGGATACCATAACACACACACACTTACATTCCGGGACACAACCTGTGCGGGACTCACTCCCCAATCACAAAGGGGTTAAAGATAATTTTCTATTTCTTTTCCGCTGCGAGTTTCCTCGAAATACGAAGCATCGTATTTCTTTTCCGCTGCGCGTTTCCCGCATTACGAAGTACTGTAAAGATATCTACGAACACCGTGTTATTCATTATATGCCATTTATTCTAGTAAACTATATAATTTATAAAATCCACAATGGTGCTGGAGTATATTTATTCCCTAGTGTGGGGAGACTGACCCGAGGTTCAATTTCAGCGGCTCCTCCGGGAGTGAGCGCTACATATGTTTATTGATTATTAGCGGGGGCTCAATACCCGTTGTCCTGACTCCTTCATGTAGCACTGCTTTACAGGCTCTGTTTACGCGTTAGGTTGCTATGACTACTGAACTCGCGCACAGCGAGCAGGAAGCAACCATGTCACCATGAACGCGCAAAGCCAAGCAACGATACGTCACTTCCGGCTGACGGGTTGACGTGATCGGAGGCAGCGCGATACACAGTTGGTGAGTAGTTCATTTACATTCATTATAAAAGTATGTGTTTTCCATTATTGTTCTTGTCCATGATTAAGGCTCGTGAGTGAGCCGAAACATCGGAGTTTTTTTTAATGTGAAACCAATAAATTTTGTTATTTTAAAGTCAAGACCGCGAGTGCTCCCACTTTTGCTTTTGCGTACATCTTTTTGGGATTTTGTACAGCACCACGGCATAGGATACCACTAAGGCCATACTTGGATTTGTATATATATATAAAACGTTAGGGCAGGACGCACACCAGGACTTAGGTAAAGAGTAAAAAAAATGATATTTTTTTAAGGCAGCATTAAAAAGTGGCCTTAGGTACTTGCCGACGTTTCGGCCCTCACAGGGGCCTTTATCAAGGTGGTAAACATGGGCAGAAATTACATATTTATACAAAAATATTAAAACATCACTGATTATCGTACCACGCTTGTGGCGTACCGCCGGCCGAATCGCCGAATCCCCAAAGGGCGTGGCGTCCGATGCCGGTATGGCACGCAAGTTCGTGACGTAATACATCCGCAACTGGTGCGCCCTCCCTGAACAGTTGTCCAGGAGACGCGACCCAGCAGACCATAACTTAAAGACAATATGGAGAAATTAGATCTGCAAAAAACATAGAGCGGGTTGACTCATAGATCATGCGCCAATAGGTACACAGCTATGTATATAGGTTGAGGAAGATTGAGACATGCAGACAGACGATGGTCCGCAGCAAACTCACTTAGGAACAGGACGACATACAGAATGGGACCAAACGCTGCAACAAACCCCGCTGCAAACCGTGCCAACATATATGTGACAGCAGCACTGCACAGCACAACAATGCCACATGCAACATCAAGGGCTCGTACCTTTGCACGTCTGCCAATGTGGTATATATGATCCAGTGCATGGCTTGTGATAAGGGCTGCTATATTGGTAAAACCAGCATTAAATTAAATCTCAGGGGGGCGTGGCTGGCCGCACGAGGGAGCGGATGTCTTTAAGCTGAGCTCTGTCGGAGTCTGCTATATACGGTGGATTTCGACCTGGATTGTCCCCTGAATCTTCTCTTGGGGTGTCTTTGCGTGGCTGGCCATCGGAAGGAGTACTCTGGAGCCGCTTGGGTCCCCCCCCTCCAGAGCCCAGCATAGATTGGGGCCTTGTTTCCCAGCCTGTGAGCTTGCCCGGCGGCCATTTTGAGGCCTAAACCCTCGCGCTTATTTGGAGCATCCCTCGCTTCCCTTCCCTCCCTCTGTGAAAGGACCCTGCCCAGGGATTCAGCGGAAGCGGGCTTGGAGGATGGAGGGCCCCCGTCCTCTAAACGCGACTGTGGACACTGTGGCAGAGTTGGTGGAGGAGCGTGCGGAATGGAGGCATCTGATGAACACCTCCCCATGCGGTGATATGGTGGCTGCTTTTGCGGGCTGCTCGGAGTGGATGCTGGAGGCTGAGGAGTGCCTGATGTCGTGCGGTCTTTGGAGCAGATCAGAGGCAGTATTTGTGGATGGCTGGGAGCTGGGAAAGGAGGCCCTGGCTGTGACACGGGTGGTGGAGGCCTTATCTATCGGCCGAGAGCGCGGTCTCCCTATTATGGTAGCGGATTGGGATGTTGGAGGCATGCGGGAGACAGCCGTGCTGGAGATTTCAGAGGAGGTCCCTGAGGAGCCCGCTACTGGCCCCCCAGCGCAGCTTGCGGGGAGAGGGCTGTCTAACGGGCTGAAGCGCTCATCTGGGCCTCGTGACGGGGTCCTTTTAGTGGCGTTGATGACCTGAAGGATGCCGAATTTCCGCGCTACTCGTGGGATGATTCGGCACAGGGGGGCTGAAAACGCGGCATCTCCGCTGGACACAGGCTGAGGTGATCTATGGAGACATTCTTTTTGTTGCTGACCCGTACCATCTAGCAGCGATGACCCCCCCTCCTGTGCAGATTTTTCTTACTCCTCTCCCCTGGCTAAGTTTTTCCTTTTTCATGCTGAGACTGTTTTTTTGTTTTGCTTTTTACTTTTTCGCATTGTCTCTGCTGGCACTTACTGAGGTCTAGATTACTGTCTGCATCGCCATATGTGATGCCCGCGGACAATATTTTTCTTTCTTTTTACCCCTTGAGCGGTATACCTGTTGACCTCCTACTGTCTGAGGTTTTTGTTATCTTTCAATGTGTTTCTACTACTGCTTTTCTGAAGTGTATTTTTGCGCTACCCACTACCCCCCTTTCCTCCTCCCTCTTGTATAATATTATACGCTGAGACCCCCCCCCCTTTCGGGGGATGTTTATTATTTTTTTTCTTTCATGTGGGGCAAGAGTGTATCCTTGTTGCCAGTGCAAACATGTTACCTGAATAAAACGTTTTCCACCAAAGAAAAAAAAAAATCTCAAGATGAACCAGCACAGACACTCCATCAAGAACCACCAGGAAAATACATATTGCACCCCGGTGGGACATCACTTCAAGCTAACAGGCCACTCCATCCAAAACCTCAGAATTAAAATCCTCAAAGGACATTTTTCAAAGTCAACCGTGAACGCAAAACATATGAAATGAAAATGATCACGTATTTTAACACCATAAATGCCGGACTCAATGTCGATTCTGAGTTTTTAACCCATTATCATAATGTCACATAATATTCTATATTCTGGCAGCTGTTTTGTTTCTTCTTGATTTTCCTTTTTTTTCTCCGCATGTCTCTTTCAGCCTTCACTGTGCTGTGTCTTTGTTTTTTTTGTTTTCTTTTTTCAATCTAGGTTGTATGATCTTATCTCTGTTGTTTTATTATGGGCCTAAGATCCCTCATGCATTTATTTTCCCATTTCAAACATACCATTTGACTCTCACTTTTACGACATCCAATCCCCTCACCCATGTGACCCTTAATGTCCTAATGTTTAATTCTAGGAACTGATCAGTTAGCATCAAGACCTGAGGAAGGGAGGAATGCTCTCGAAAGCTTATCTTTTAAATGTAACGTTAGTCCAATAAAAAAAGGTATCACTACATACTGCTATACTCGTGATTTTTATATATATATAACTTAGCTTAGATCCCAGCAACAACCTTTACAGCATACAATTGAAAGTAGCCACGGTGCTTGCCAAAAGTCAATATTATATCCAACGCTGTAGAGGCCAACGCTGCCAGCTGATATGGTGCAGTCCAGGAAGCTCACACTGTGCTTGGAAAAATCCATCTTGAGTTTGATCGATGGGTGGAACGTATTGAATGCCTTGTGAAAGTCTAGAAGGCGTTCCTCTCCTTCTGTCCATATGATGACAATGTCATCAATGTATCACAGATATTTGTGTGGTTTGTGAGGTTGAATGTTCAGGAACCTCTGTTCTAGATCTGCCATGAAAAGATTGGCGTATTATGGTGACATTTTACTACTCATATCGGTCCCAGTCATTTGTAGGTAGCAGTTATTGTTGAAGCTGAAGCAGTTGTGTGTGACAATAAATTCAATCAGCTTGGTAATCATTTCACCGTTAAATTTATGTTGAGTATTGTGGGAGGAGAGAGATTTGAGACAGGCATTAATTCCATCCTTATGTGGGATGTTACTGTATAGGGATTCTACATCCATGTATGATCTTATCTCTGTTGTTTTATTATGGGCCTAAGATCCCTCATGCATTTATTTTCCCATTTCAAACATACCATTTGACTCTCACTTTTACGACATCCAATCCCCTCACCCACGTGACCCTTAATGTCCTAATGTTTAATTCTAGGAACTGATCAGTTAGCATCAAGACCTGAGGAAGGGAGGAATACTCTCGAAAGCTTATCTTTTAAATGTAAAGTTAGTCCAATAAAAAAAGGTATCACTACATACTGCTATACTCGTGATTTTTATATATATATAACTTAGCTTAGATCCCAGCAACAACCTTTACAGCATACAATTGAAAGTAGCCACGGTGCTTGCCAAAAGTCAATATTATATCCAACGCTGTAGAGGCCAACGCTGCCAGCTGATATGGTGCAGTCCAGGAAGCTCACACTGTGCTTGGAAAAATCCATCTTGAGTTTGATCGATGGGTGGAACGTATTGAATGCCTTGTGAAAGTCTAGAAGGCGTTCCTCTCCTTCTGTCCATATGATGACAATGTCATCAATGTATCACAGATATTTGTGTGGTTTGTGAGGTTGAATGTTCAGGAACCTCTGTTCTAGATCTGCCATGAAAAGATTGGCGTATTATGGTGACATTTTACTACTCATATCGGTCCCAGTCATTTGTAGGTAGCAGTTATTGTTGAAGCTGAAGCAGTTGTGTGTGACAATAAATTCAATCAGCTTGGTAATCATTTCACCGTTAAATTTATGTTGAGTATTGTGGGAGGAGAGAGATTTGAGACAGGCATTAATTCCATCCTTATGTGGGATGTTACTGTATAGGGATTCTACATCCATGTATGATCTTATCTCTGTTGTTTTATTATGGGCCTAAGATCCCTCATGCATTTATTTTCCCATTTCAAACATACCATTTGACTCTCACTTTTACGACATCCAATCCCCTCACCCACGTGACCCTTAATGTCCTAATGTTTAATTCTAGGAACTGATCAGTTAGCATCAAGACCTGAGGAAGGGAGGAATACTCTCGAAAGCTTATCTTTTAAATGTAAAGTTAGTCCAATAAATAAAGGTATCACTACAGAAGCAACCCTTTTTAATTGCTCCTTTCTGGTTATATGAGTTGACTGGATCCGTTTTCACTAGTAGATCACAAAGGTTTTTAGTACATTTAAAGCTGATGAATGGTGGCTGTTTAAATTGCTCTGGAGGAGCAATGTGTGACAAAACACGCTGTCACTGTGCGACTTGGAGAGGGCTGTGGGCTTGCCTCCTGCCTACAGACTATGGCCCAGCAGTTAAATGGGAGATTTTGGGTCTGTTTGCCATCTCCTACAAACATCAGACGCATGGCACACAGTGCGAAGTATTTCTGCGGTCGCCAGTTCATCTGAACCAGGCGAACCATGTTTTTGGTAGCTGCGCGTCTGGAACTATTATGAGCTACTTTTTAATATTAGCCCAGCTGATTTAAAAGTGTAATTTCTTGCCAGACAGTGACTGTTTCCCTCCGGAAAAATATGTGTTTAAATGGCTGGAGACAGAATGGAGTTTCTACAATGTTATCTGTGTGTTTGAATAGACTGTAATCTGGTGACACCCATTGTCTTAGGTTAAGAAAGGTTATGTAATGTTTACTGTACTGTCTACCTAATATAATTAGATTTCTTATTTCAAGAAGACAATGTTTGTGCAATTATCTGTATCAGTTGTGATTCTCCTAGAAGAAGTTGTGATTGTTTATATGTAAATGACATCTGTCTGCCCCCATAAAAATCTGTGCTTGTCAATTTGATTAAAACCAGTCCAATTCTGACCAAGCTTGAAGTCATGGCTCATGATTTGGTGGACCAGGAATCTTTTGCCCGCTGTGCCAAGGAAAGGCTCCAGGTCTACAGCTACGGCTTATTTCTGGGGGTGCTAGCCAGGCTCTCTACCAGCACCGGGCCTTAAGCTGCAGCTAAGGTACTAGAGAAAGGTGTGAGAGTCACGAGGAGAACCTGGGTGTCCAGTGAGGAAGCGGCATTTGGCAGATGTGACCCTGTCCGGGCACAGAAATCTGTTACACATTGTCAAATTGAAAAAGACCCTAGTTTTTCCTCAAATATTTTGCAATCTTCTCTCCCTGGATGCTATGTTTAACAGGTAAAAAAATGTGTCTGTTCAATGAGGGAGATCTTGCTTCAATCGGTTGATGGTAACGATCCATAGCTTTATTGAGTGCTATGTCTAATTGAGTTTTTTTGTAGCCTCTATCCAAGAATCTGTCATACATTTCTTGTAATTGTGTGGAACGGAGTTGTTGATTGCTGTTGTATCTTAACACTCGAAGGAATTGTGAATTAGGTAGCAAATTTTTCAAATGATATGGATGATGGCTATCCGCTTTTAATAATGTGTTCCTATCGGTTTCCTTCCGATATAAGGTATATCCCATATTGTTACCTGTTCGAAAGATTTTTACATCTAGAAATGATACTGATTGAGTGTCACAGGTTGCTGTTACCTTAACTGGTGTATCTAATTTGTTGATTGTTTCAATCATATCATTGAAAGACTCCTCATCTCCATCCCAAATCAAAAAAATATCGTCAACAAACCTACAAAAAAACAGCAATTTTGCCTTTGGATTCTTAAGGATATATTCTTGTTCGTAAGCATGCATGTAAGTATTAGCATACGCTGGTGCCATGGCATCTCCCATCGGCATTCCCGACAGCTGTATGAAGATATTTTTCTCAAATCTGAAATAATTGTTTTCCAGCGTGATGGCTAATAGTTGTAATAAGAATTCAATAGGTGGACCCTGATAATGTTGGGACCCCTCCAGAGCTTGTTTAAAACATTGTATGCCATGCTGATGCGGAATAATCGTATACAAGCTCTTTACGTCCATGCTGGCTAACAACCATGGGGAATCAGGAAGCTGTATGGCTTGTATCCTTGCCAAAAAATCCGGAGTATCTTTGATACATGTTGGTAAAATTAAAACTTTCCTATAATCATTTAGACCTGAATTAAACTATATATGTCATGAAACGTATTTATGCAAATGCATAAATCAGGGCTCAAAATTTCAAGTCCCAAGCTACTAACCAGGCCATAAGAGTTACTCGCCACTAGTTGCCTCACCTAACCCCTACCCAGCCCTTAACTCTGCCTCTAAATACACCCCGTTAAATTAGCTTATGAAATTGCACTGTTAAAGGTTTTATTTAGAATAAAGTTACAATAATAACATTAATACCCAGACATCAGACCCCATATACATGTATACCCAGACATCAGACCCAAGTGTGAGCAGAGCAAGGAGGCAGGGAAGCTCCTCTCCACTCCCCTGCCAGTGACAGAGGCGTGCTGGGTCAGGTTAGACAGCTGATCCCTGCCACCGTGCAGCCTGGGGAAGGAGGGGCTGCACGGTGGCACCGCTGGAATACACAGCATGAAATCATTTTTTGTGCTGCCTGTGTATGCATTTCCACTCACCCTCCCTTAATTTCCATTCGCCAAATGCGAGTAGGCGAGTGGAAATTTTGAGCCCTGCATTAAATTATATGTTCCTAAATACATTAATTAACTCTAACTTTAATTGAATGTGACCTGCAGCACCCTAAATATATCAGCGCATTTACTTACTCCTGAAAAATAAGAATGGTAATCACATAAATATATACAGTATGAAATAACTATCAGTTAGAACAGACATTCAGGTATCTGGCGCAGAATATCCCTATGAGAACAGCACAGTAATAATTCTTCCGAATATAAAGATGCAAAGTTCTGTGTTTCTTCTTCTTTCATATTATTAAGATGAAATTCAACTCCTTTTGTTAGAATGTTTTATTGCCTGGTGTCTGATAATTCCTTTATTGATCTCTGGTATCCGGTAAAGGAAACGGAACATTGCAATGTGAAATGATGATGTGTGAAATTTCCTTCAATTTCAATAGCTTTATCAATATTGGTATCGAATAATCTTCCATCTAGCTTGATCAGCATTAGCTGTAATGTGCGTTGGCATGCGTTACTCTGGTAATTTTTTTTCACCTAATCAAAAAAACTTGGAAAAAAAATATTAATAGCCTGTCAAACTTTAAAACTTGGATTTAAACTTGTAATGTTCAGCAATAAATACTTTAAAGAAATCATGAATCCATGATGAAAGTTCAGCAAATTTTGGACACAAAGGAATTGAGGAGAAAAAAAAGAAAAGAGGAGGGGTCATTAGAAAGATGAGATGGAGGGGGCTAGGAGAAGAATGTGAAAACTTTTTTTACTTTTGCAACGGTCATCATTTTCTTACATTCTCTTGTATATTCAAGGAAAAACACAGATCTCATAAACTGGAAAAAAACGTATAGAAGGGCATGTTAAAAATAATTATCAAATATTTATGTGCACAAATCCCCAATTAGCAATATGACCTAATTAATCAAATGTTTTCTGAAAAGAAAACAAACAATGCTACTCTTTGTGTTCAAAACATGTTTTTCAAATTAGTGTCAACATGTTCCGAATTCATTTAGCTTAGGATATTAAATTACAATCTTTTATCTCCCTTATCAACAAACCTTCTATCCCCACTTGCTTATCACCTTCAATACTAAATAAATCTGCCTAATTTCCTTTTTTTTCTTTATTTCTTCTAGTTACTTTCATACTTTTAACATTCCTTTGTACAGCACTACAGAACCTATAGGCGCTTTCCACACAATCCACGTAAACTTTAACACTTCATATTCTCAATTAACTCTAATCTTTCAATATCACTCTATCCTTTTAGATTGTAAACTCTTAACAGGTCCTCCCATTTTACAGGCTACAGAGCCTGTGGATGCTGCTATAAATATCCATAACACTTAGCACCAACTAGGTAATATGGCCCTAACTTAACCAGAGCTGTTGTAAACTTCCCAGAGCCATTATAGCCTATGGAGGTTTTAAGTTTACAACAGCTCTAGTTAAGGTAGCACCAACTATGTAATATTGCCCTTAGTATTTAAATGAAATTCTAACAAGGAAACTACACACCACACCTCTTTTTGGAAAATTTATAGCTTATATTAAAGCCCATGGCAGATGGACAGCATCTGCGACGCCCAACACCTTGATGCACAAAATAGTTTTTATATCATGTATCAATTTGTATCATTTTTCATATTATATTCATTTCCTATAATTCCCCTTTTTGTTCTACATCCGTTCTGTATGCACGCAGAGTGCGCTCAGATTGCGTTCGTCTAAATTCATTGCTTTGTTCTTAATTACAATTGCTTTTAATAAAATCTGGGAATTATTGCAGTTATTTAATATGCATTACACTAACTAAAATATACTTTTAGAACCACATGAAAATGCCCAACTCTACAAAAGCTGCAGTTACAGTTTTTATAAAGCACTAACAGTTCCAGAATTTAATTACTATTATATATTTATTTAAGGCATTAGATATGTGTTATTTGTTATATACTGTCTAATTATCCCGATACTCCAAGCATATAAACAAATCCCATTATAGCATCCTAACTACAACCAACTTGCATTCAAAACAAAACTCACATATTGTTTAGATCAGATGCTCATAAAAAAGAGATAAGGGGAATAACTGAACAGAGAAAAAACAATCCTTATATATAAAAACATCATAATAACATTATATATTACAAATAAAAAGAGATATTAATAAAAAAGAACAAAGAAAGATAACTCGTCTTGCAGGAATAATGGAAAAAAAAGAATTTAAAAAAACAGCAGTTGATTAAATAAACAAAGATACTGTGAAACCAAACATTTCTATTCTCCGTTTTTTTTTCAAAGAAAGCTTAGAGGAGAAGCGGGAAACAGCCACACGGCATTCAACTTCTTTCATACTGGCAAAGCGACATATTCCAAAGGAAATCAGTCCCTATACACACAGAAACACAGACAGTTGTACAGTGTAATAAAAAATATAAAACATGAATATCAAGTATGAGTTAAAAACAGAATATCTGGAAAAACAAACATTGCATTAAATCATGTAGAAAATATCATCTATAAAATAAAAAAATATATAATTAGTTAGCAAAAATAATACAGGAACCAGACAGCGCGAACAGACAAACAGCAGCGCAAAGGGAGTGGCTCTCAATGGGAGACAAAGACATTTTGTTATATGAGAAGAAACTAGACAGATCTAATCAATTAAAATAAAATGCTCAAAACTGTAAAAACAACCAATTACCTCAATACTGCGGGGAGGTACAATATAAACACATCTCCGGGTGAGTTGCCACCTACAGGGAACTCAAACTCTTGAGAAAAACATCCTTGTAACAAAAAACACAAACAAGCTCTCAACCAGAGCCTTAAAACTTCAGACAAAAACCACAAACAAAAGCCAAGCCAAGACAGGGGCGGATCCAGGGGGGGCAATGGGGTAATTTCCCCCCCCGAGCAGTGCAGATGCCAGGCTGACCTCCAGACCTCAAATCACGATGTGTGCAGTGAATGCGGACATCGCGATTTGCAGAGGCACACACTGCACAGAAGCACTGTGGATTGCTCCTCCCAATCATGTGTCAGGGGCGTGTCACGTGGTGATCCTTTTCCTGGTGACCATGTGGCTGAGCCTGTCTCCTTCCATGCCTGCCTGACAGCCACAGGAAAGGGCTGGATCTGAGGCTGCACTGAGCAACAGGATCAGAGGAGAGAGGGGCTGGAGCCTCCATGCAGGGACACCAGGGAGGTAAGTAATGGGTCCCTGAGAGTTTGATCCTTCCTCCAGGGTGTATAAGAAAGCTAGAGCTGCACAGTAATAAACCTCTCAGACTCAGATATGAGTCTGTTAATGCTCCTCTAGATTGTATGCTCCTGGGTGTCCCCTGCTCCTCTAGATTGTAAGCTCCTGTGTGCCCTCTGCTCCTCTAGATTGTAAAATCCTGGGTGCCCTCTGCTCCTCTAGATTGTAAAATCCTGGGTGCCCTCTGCTCCTCTAGATTGTAAGCTCCTGGGTGTCCTCTGCTCCTCTAGATTGTAAACTCATGTGTGCCCTCTGCTCCTCTAGATTGTAAAATCCTGGGTGCCCTCTGCTCCTCTAGATTGTAAAATCCTGGGTGCCCTCTGCTCCTCTAGATTGTAAGCTCCTGGGTGTCCTCTGCTCCTCTAGATTGTAAACTCATGTGTGCCCTCTGCTCCTCTAGATTGTAAAATCCTGGGTGCCCTCTGCTCCTCTAGATTGTAAACTCCTGGGTGTCCTCTGCTCCTCTAGATTGTAAGCTTCTGGGTGCCCTCTGCTCCTCTAGATTGTAAAATCCTGGGTGCCATTTGCTCCTCTAGATTGTAAACTCCTGGGTGTCCTCTGCTCCTCTAGATTGTAAAATCCTGGGTTCCCTCTGCTCCTCTAGATTGTAAGCTCCTGGGTGCCCTCTGCTCCTCTACATTGTAAGATCATGTGTGCCCTCTGCTCCTCTAGATTGTAAGCTCCTGGGTGTCCTCTGCTCCTCTAGATTGTAAGCTCCTGGGTGTCCTCTGTTCCTCTAGATTGTAAGCTCCTGGGTGCCCTCTGCTCCTCTAGATTGTAAACTCCTGTGAGCTGGACCCTCTGCTCCTCTAGATTGTAAGCTCCTGTGAGCCGGGCCCTCTGCTCCTCTAGATTGTAAGCTCCTGTGAGCTGGGCCCTCTGTAAATTCTCATGAGTCGGGCTCTTTGCTAGAACGCCTTATTTTCTGTCAGTGCCCCTCCTGAGACTAGTCTCTGGATCCGCCCCTGAGCCAAGAGGAAAAGTCTCTTTTTCTATATAGGCAACTGTTTAATATGAGGGGGAAAAAAAACATAACAGACAGTTGAATTATTAGATCTCATTTTTGACACCAACTGTTAAATAACAACCATAAACAAACAAACTCAGTTTTCCTATTTTTAATTACCATAATTGGAATTCCAATAAACATCTGCAAGTTTCTTCCCAAATAAGAAAATATAAAGAAAAGACGTGCGCTGACGCTATAGTGGAGATCTCAGTAAAATCAAACAAGTCTGTGTTAGTCTTAAGAGAAATCTGATCTGTCTTTGTTCAGTCAGATATTTATTAGATTTCAAACATCTAATGAAAATGTTCATTGTAGACAAAGTTTCATATCCACCCCACACAGGAATGTGATGTAACAGCCAATCAGTATACAGATACATTTCCACGTCAGAATTTGATCAACACAGTCAGGCACAGGCACTTATTACCATATATGGTTCACAAGAAATTTTTCTATATCAGACGTTACATAGATTTCGCAGGCATTTCTACTTTTTACCTAGTAACAAGGAATTACAAATGAAAGGAGTTAACAAAGAACAATCTGTTTCCTATCAACTTCCTTTGGCTAGCTTCGAGAGGAAATAGAGCTGAATAGCGAATATGCACATATTGTATTGAAACAAGGAGGGGGTTGAAAGAGAAGACCCACTAGCCAAAATATATTTACTGCAATACATATTTGAATCACAATACGAATATATTCATACAGGAGATTAAAAATATCAATTCTTTCACTCATCACCAGTTATGGCTTCAAGTATCACTTATAGGCAGAAAAACCTAGATCTACCTCTCCACTTCCGATATCTCTCCTGTTAATGACTGTTTAGTGACTACCTGAAGATCAATATGTCTAAAACCAAGCTCCTTCTAGTTCCCCCCTCTAACTCTAATCCGATTTCTGAATTTTCTATAACTGTTGACGTTATCACTACCCTTCCTTCAGCCCAAGTCCGCTGCCTCAGAGTGACTCTCGACTCCAATCTTTCCTTCAACTCCCACATCCAATCACTCTCCTCATCTTGCTGCAATCACCTCCACAATATCACCAAAATTTATCCATTTCTGAGTGCCGACACCACCAAACAACTTATCCACTCCCTTGTAATATCCCGCCTAGACTACTGCAACAACCTCCTGACTGGTCTTCCTCTTTCCCTCCTCTGCCCCCTGCAGTCGATCCTAAATGCATCAGCCCGGCTCATCCATTTCACCCGTCACTCTGTCTCTGCTGCTCCTCTCTGTGAATCCCTACACTCTACCCAATTCACAGAATTATTAAATTAAAATTACACATCCTGACCTACAAAGCCCTCATTAGCTCTGCTCCTACTACCAGAGGCGGACTGACAACTAATGGGGCCCCCGGGCAATAGGAGGTCACGGGGCCCCCTTGTTCCGCACCCACAGGAGGCCACGCCCATAAAAACCCCACCCCCTACAACGCAACACCCACATGTACATTATTGTGCTAAAGAATTTATTTCTGAACTCCTTAAAATAATCTTTTTGAAAATTGTGTGAAGAAAATCCACTTGGACCCAGCAGCGAATTGGGGGATCCATTGTGCCCCTTCCAGGCGAGGGCAAGATGTCAGCCCACTGTGAAAGTAGAAAGATATGGCACTGAGCTGCAGGACTTCAGCAACATGACAAGCACATCCTCTGCACACAAACATGAAACCAGAGGATGTGCTCAGCACGTCGCCAGCAGCAAAGAGGATAAAGGGGAAAAAGGGGATAAAATTTAAAGTAGGGTGCCCATTTAACCTCTTGCTGCCCCGCACCAATATTTAATCTCCTACCTGTACCTCGCGATGCTGTCAAGACGCTGTCATTCTTACTTTGTGGAGTGCAGGCAGCAGATAATGTGGCGGTTCTACGAGCAATACCAGCCTTTTGGATGCAGGACAAGGGGGCAACACCGGACTGCGGCAAGGACACAGGCACAGAATTTTACTCACAGCAGCCTGTTTAAAAGCAAACATATGTATTTACACACACAACCATATATCCCCTATACCCCAGGGGTTTGTAGCAATAAACCTCACAGTAATGTGCAGTGTGTATGAGCGTATCACAGAGCTCCACAGCAATAAAACTCACTGTAACGTACTGATAATTGATATACTGGGGTTGAATAATAAACTGTCATCTTATTACCCCCCATATATCAATTTTATTTCACCCCCAGTATATCAATTGTATTTTATCCCCTTCCCTCCCCCCAGCAAAATCAATTGGATTCCCCCCTTCCTCCCCCCCAGCAAAATCAATTGGATTCCCCCTCCCTTCCCCCCAGCAGAATCAATTGGTTCCCCCATCCATCCTCCCCAGCAAAATCAATTGGTTTCCCCAATCCATCTTCCCCAGCCAAATCAATTGGTTCTGTAACGTTCCCACGTTCCAACCCTGTATCCCTGCCCTCTGTATTCCTCATGTTTTGGTTCCACGTGTTTCCCTATGGTGCTTATCCTGAGATGCAGCTCAGGGGTTAATGTGTCTGCCAATTTCAATTGCTCGTTGAGCTTCTGCTGGTGATATGGGCTACAGTTTTGTTCCTGAGAGCTCCCTGTTCTGTCTAAGTTCAAGTTCTATTTCAGGTTTAAGGTTTACCTTATTTCTTTTGTTTATCCGTCTGTTGTTTCTTTAGTATCCCCAGGTTCCAGTTTATGTCTCGTGTTTTCAGTTTTATCAGTTTCAGTGTTTCTCCATTGTCTGAGTTTCATGTTCTGATTGATTTCCTGGTATTGACCCTCTGGCCTGGCTGATGGATTTTCTCTGGTGCTGTATCCCCGTTTTGGCTTAAGGTAAACGTTTTGGTACTGACTCCTGGCTAATTCACTGACGATTCTTCTGGACATCCCTAGCTGTACTGTACATATTGTTTTGTTGTGTGTCCCTGCTGACCACGATGTCTGGGATTGAAGTCCTTCCCTGCAGGTTGTGGAGTATATACTCAGGTATTCAGTGTACACCCTGGGACTCTGTACGGCTACTAGGTAACTTTTTTTTCTATTCGTGCAGATTCGACCACTCTATCAGTATAGGGCTCCTTTGGTATAGCCGTGCAGAGGTCCTCAGTGTCTCATGTGGTTATATTCACGTATCCAAGGTTATTGTGTCCTGCATCTCTGCATATAGGGGCTTTTACTCATACCAGGGCCCTACTTGGCGCATGCCGGGTACCGCCATTGTGGCTGACTGTGACAGGTCCCCCCCATCCATCCCCCCCAGCAAAATCAATTGGATCCCCCCCCCAGCAAAATCAATTGGGTTTCCCCCATCCATCCCCCCAGCAAAATCAATTGGATCCCCCCTCCCTTCCCCCCCAGCAAAAGCAATTTGATTCCCCATCCATCTTCCCCAGCAAAATCAATTGGATTCCGCCATGCATCTTCCCCAGCAAAATCAATTGGTTTCCCCCTATCCATCCTCCCCAGCAAATTCAATTGGTTTCCCCCATCCATCCTCCCCAGCAAAATCAATTGGTTTCCCCCATCCATCCCCCCCCAGCAAAATCAATTGGATGCCCCCCTCCCTTCTCCCTCCCCAGCAAAATCAATTGGATGCCCCCCTCCCTTCCCCCCCAGCAAAATCAATTGGATTCCCCCATCCATCTTCCCCAGCAAAATCAATTTGATTCCCCCCATCCTTTCTCCCCAGCAAAATCAATTGGTTTCCCCCCATCCATCCTCCCCAGCAATATCAATTGGTTTCCCCCCATCCATCCCCCAGCAGAATAAATTGGTTTCCCCCATCCATTCCCCCCCCAGCAAAATCAATTTGGAATCCCCCTCCCTTCCCTCCCCAGCACAATCAATTGGAATCCCCCCTCCCTTCCCTTCCTTCCCTCCCTAGCTCACACATGGATATTGCCCCAGCTCACACATGGATTTGCCCCAGCCAGCTCACACATGAATATTGCCCCAGCTCACACATGAATATTGCCCCAGCTCACACATGAATATTGCCCCAGCTCACACATGAATATTGCCCCAGCTCACACATGGATTTGCCCCAGCTCACACCTGGATATGCTCCAGCTCACACATGGATTTTCCCCAGCTCATGGATTTTCCCCAGCTCACACATGGATTTGCCCCAGCTCATGGATTTGCCCCAGCACACGGATTTGCCCCAGCACCTCATGGATTTGCCCCAGCACATAGATATGCCCCAGCTCATGGATTTGCCCCAGCACATGGATATGCCCCAGCTCATGGATATGCCCCAGCTCATGGATATGCCCCAGCTCATGGATTTGCCCCAGCTCATGGATTTGCCCCAGCTCATGGATTTGCCCCCCAACACATGGATTTGCCCCAGCACATGGATTTGCCCCAGCACATGGATTTGCCCCAGCTCATGGATTTGCCCCAGCTCATGGATTTGCCCCAGCTCTCACCTGGATATTGCCCCAGCTCCCGGGCAGTGGGAGTGCCTGCCCGCCCCGGTCCTGAACAGCGTGCGAGTCCGTCCTGTTGAAGGGGAGGTGGCTGTGTGTGAAGGTCACGCGGTCTGGCCAGTCAGGTGGTACAGAGACTCAGTACCACCTGATTAGATGGACCACGTGACCTGCGCCTGCACGCAGCCGCCTCCCCTTCAACAGGACGCACTCACTGTTTAGGACCGGGCATGGGCAGGCACTCCCGCTGTCCGGCATCTGGGTCCCCTCAACCCGTGGGCCCTTGGGCGGCGCCCGAGGGCCCGGCAGGTCAGTCGGGCCACAAGTTTTAGGGGCGCATAATTTCAAAAGAAATTATGCGCCCCTAACAAAACTGGGGCCATGGCCCCCCCAGCCCCCCCACGCTACGCCACTGGCCACTCATTACCACATGTGCAGTGGCGGGCCCCAGGCCCCACGCCGTTCTCGGGCCCTCAGACGGTGCCCGAACGGACCAAGTGGTCAGTCCGCCCCTGCCTACTACTTGTCCTGACTAATCACTAAATACACCCAATCCCGCTCCCCACTTCCTGTCCTCACTAATCACCAAATACACACCAGCCCTCCCCCTGTGTTGCAACAATGACCTGCTCTTGGCAACCTCCATCATTACCTCTTCACAAGCCAGTCTGCAGGACTTTTCTCGTACAGCTCCAACCCTATGGAACGCTCTTCCTTGCCCTATCAGTCTCTCCCCCAATCTGGCTTCTTTTAAATGCGACTATATTTGTTTACTGTTGCTAAAATGTTGACTGTGAATTTAGCCATTAAACCTTTCTTTGAGATTATTTTTTCAACTATATAATTATTGGTGTATTTCTCACATTGTCCTTTTACAGGTAACTTTCGTCCTCTCAATGAGGTCGTGATTTGGAGAAACAGTTACTACGAGATTTTGGAAATGTTGGAAAACGTGGAACCAAATCGCACGGATATTGTTGTTCCCATATATATTCGCTCGTAAGTGAGTCCCACCTATACGTGGGACATTAAATGTTAGTGGTTAAAGATATTCATTGCTGTAGGAGAAAACAATTCGGCTTAAACCCCCATCATGAATTTTGCATTGCAATTCATTGAAAAGCATTCATTAGCATATCAAAACAGCATTTGCATATCTTTTTAATGCAAGATTAGTGTGCTCCCTGTGAAGAAACAAATTCCTTTGTTTTATCTTTCTACGGTCACCCTGTAGAGAGATAAAACAAGCTGCAAATAGCAGCACCAAGCCTCACTTGAACAAAAAGTTAAATAGATTACTGCTGCATTACAGCAGCCAGGGTTTTGGTAGAATACAGGGAGAGCTGTGGGGTCAGTCACTGCTGTACAGGGATAAAATTCAGGGGATTATAATGAGTGTAAATCCCTGTACGGTACAGATACAAGGTGTTGCTGTAATTGCCATACACAGCCATTATGCGGCACATACAGATACAAGGTGATGCTGTAATTGCCATACACAGGTATTATGCAGCACATACAGATACAAGGTGTTGCTGTAATTGCCATACACAGGCATTATGCAGCACATACAGATACAAGGTGTTGCTGTAATTGCCATACACAGGCATTATGCAGCACATACAGATACAAGGTGTTGCTGTAATTGCCATACACAGGCATTATGCAGCACATACATGTTAAAAAATAAATCAAACAAATCAGTTTTCCTATTCATAGTTACCAGTGTGAATCCCAAAAAAACTCTAATTTCTTTTCAAATAATCCACTATAGTGGAGACAACTGAAGTCCGTCACACACAATGGGCCACATTACAAGCTAGGTGCTAGCGTTAATGCTCACCTGCGTGAGCATTAACGTTAGCCGCGGTGTCTACCGCATATTACTATCCAAACGCAAACAGGTTAAGTAACCAGTTTGGTACCTTGTGCTTTTCAGCGCAAGGTTACTGTACTTTGTGCACCCTACACTTAACATGGGAAGCGCAAAGTGTTAGGCTAGGGTCAGATGAGCGCATTTTGTACGGACTGTGCGTCCGTGCAGTACGGACGTACTTTCTGACTGACAAGGTAGTGGCCACACAGTCTGTTTTTTTTTTTTCACTGACGTATTTTTTTGACTGATGGAGCAGGGAAAATAAATTACAATGAAAAAACATTCTGTCCGTCAAAAATGCTGGACGTATAAATGCTGGACGTCTGACCATGCTCCATTACTCACACACAAAGCTGTGCGGACGTTGTTGATGTGGCGCAATCCGCACGTACGTTCTAGCAGTATTACGTTCTTGCCTAACCTGTGTCCGTCTGCAGCGTCCATCATGCATCCGCACTTCTGTGCGGACGTACTTCGTGTGTGGGGCTCCATTTAACACAATTGTATGCTATCACGGACGTACTCATGTGCGGGCAACACGGACGTTAACACTGCATTCGTCTGACCCCAGCCTTAATCAGCGTTAGGATTACAACGTCCTAACGCTGATTAACATCCGGCTCTGGTTAGCAGAAAGTTAACCAGAGCCAGGACTTGGTGTTAACGGATTCCGCTTCTGCAGAATCCGTTAACACCAGGCTAAAAAATTAAACCAAATCCTATACTCGCCCTCTGTCCCGCTTCTGTAGAATCCATTAACACAGCCTAAAAATTTTTTAAAAAAATGAATCAGATACTCACCTCCTGTCCCGTGGCGAGGACCGCGGCTCCAACCGCCTCCTCGTCCGACGGGAGCAGGGAAAGACTGGGGGAAAGTCTCGCGAGGCGAGATCCGGAAGGTCTTGTGACTGCAGGCGTCTGGCTCAATGGAGTCCTATGGACTCCATCGAGTGGATGCTCGCGGCTGAGCTCAGCGATGAAAAGGGCTACAATATTGGCGCACTGGTAATCGAAGGACTAAACTTTTATTGCGGGTAGCCAATGCTTAATTGGTCATGTGTACTGTAGCTGGGGAAAACCTGTGCTGCTCGCAGGAAGACCAGAAAGTAATAAGGCATTGCAGGAAAGGTGCTGCTATGGAGGTCAAGGTGGTGCCGCACCAGTTTGGGCCTTCTTACAGCGACGACAGTGCGAGACCTCTCAGTATCTGACACAAAGGCCATTTCTGCCTGTATGCTGATAATGCAGGCCCTGTGTGAGATAAGGGACGCCATGTAGAGTTTAAAACCTTTCCTCCCAGTGATATTTCTGTAAAGCAGTGTTTCTCAAACCTGTCCTCAGGATCCACTAACAGGTCAGGTTTTAAGGATTCCCTTGGGGAAATGCAGACTGAATCCTGCAGTCACTGAGCAGCAAATCATATCACCGGTGCTGTGCTTCAGATATCTGGAAAACCTGACCTGGCAGCTGGTCCTCAGGACAGGTTTGGGAAATGCTGCTGTAAAGGATGAAGCAATATGTACATGAAAAATGTAAGGAGCACTTTACAGATATAAAACGATCAGGATGTGACGAGTGCCCCCTTCTCCCAACAATCTGGTGTTCTCACTGGGTGAAGTGGAGGAGTTTCCTCCACCCCACCCAGTGTCACCAGTAGGGATGAGCCGAACACCCCCGAGTTCGGTTTGCATTCGAACTCGAACTTTCCAAATGTTCGAATTCGAACTCGAACTCAATACAAGTCAATGGGGCTGAAAGTTCGAGTTTTAGACTGCCCTCCAAGAGGGCATATATGCTAGATATTTGCCATAAAAGGTGTATGGGGGTCCGGGTAGTGCCCTGGGGGACAGGAAACAAGGACAAAAAGTTTAAAAAAAAAAAACGTTTTTAAAGGGACAGTGAGTTTTCCATGAAATAAGGGTTAAAAATAAAAACGAAAAATTCCTTCAAATATCGTGCCTAGGAGGTCCCCATAACCTGCCCGTGAAGTGGCGGATTTCTAGGATGTATAGAAATATGTAAAAACCAAAAAATGACATTTCAAATGACGGTAAATGCTTTTCCTTTAATCTATCCATAAACAACTGCTTGGGGCGGCACTCTGTATGAAAAGAGGAGACATTTTCGGACACAAATAAAAAGTTTAGTGATTTTTTTGGCGGTGAAAAGCAGGAGAATGACTGGAGAATGGAAAATTCTAGACCAAATAGCCAATTTGGAAAGTGAGATAAATGGGAGAATTTTTATGGTTTGGCTATTTTGACCTAGAATTTTCTCTTCAGTCATTCTCCTGAGTTTCACCTTTCTCTGAATAACCCTGACAGGGTTATTCAGAGAGCGGTGAAAAGCAGGAGAATGACTGGAGAATGGAAAATTCTAGGTCAAAATAGCTGATTTGGAAAGTGAGATAAATGGGAGAATTTTTATGGTCTGGCTATTTTGACCTAGAATTTTTACTTCTCCAGTTACTCTCCTGCTTTTCACCGCTCTCTGAATAACCCTGTGAATGTTTAATCCCGAGGTGAAAAATAACATTGCTTTAGATGTTAAAAGCGGGCAATGAGGAAATTTTGTATTTTTTTCACACAGCAGTTAAATGCAGCATATTAGGAGGTTTTAGGAGGGAAATTAACACTTCTCAAATCTCAATCAGAAGCAGACACTACCCCACCCCCTCAGTATAGTGTACAATGTATCAAATTGATTATACCAGATTAAAAACACCTTTTGTTATGCGTTTGAAAAACACAGGTCATTTAGAGTTGAGAAGTTTTGCACGTACACAGTAGTTTTTAATTCAATATCTAATAAACCGTTGCTTATAATATTCTGCAGTAAAGAGTCTCTTTATTTCTAGATTTTTTTGTATTTTTTAAGCATTTTTTAATACTTTTTTAAAAAAAAAATAATTTTCGAACTCGAGCCGAACACACCCAAAAAGTTTGAAGTTCGAACTTTCGAACGACCAAAGTTCTGATCGAACCGAACCGCTCATCCCTAGTCACCAGTCCATCCATCCATCACTCTACGCAGGTGCTACGGAACTTGTGTACCTAAAATGCATAAATTCTGTTGCGCTGCACAATTTGTAGCTCCTCACTACGCAAGTTACGTAGGGTCACAAATTAGAAATAGAAAGCTCCAGGGACTAGCAGATTCCAGAGTCCCTGAGCCTAAGAAGAGGAGCAGCACTCTGAGGGACAAAAGGTGAATGAATTCAACTGTAGCGCTCACCCCCGGAGGAGCCGCTGAATAACCCCAGGATAGTCTCACCGCACTAGGTATCACTATACACCAGCACCGTTGTGGATTTTCTAAGTTATATACTTTACTGGATCAATAAAGTGGCATATAATACACATGTACTCTGAGAGAAATAACAGGACTGCGCAACGTGGGAAAAAAACATGCGGCAGAAAAAAAATGGTTAATACCCCTCATTTTGCGAGTTTAAGTCCCGTTCAAAAAGGCTCAAAAGATAGTGTATTAGGGTACCCGGGTACTATATTCAACTGGCCAGTGAATGAGCAAAATTATCTTCGACTAGTCAACGTTGGGGCCCTGTGGATTGAAGCAATTAATCAAGTGTGCACTTTCGTTTCGGAACCGCAGGCCTTGAGGCCTCTCACCCATCCGACGAACAAAGTGTCCAGAACCGATGACTTGACCAAGGATCTCTCTCCGCGACTGGAACCTGGTGCCAACGAATCCGCTCTCCCGATTGCCGTATCTCTGCTACCAGAACCGATCTGCCGCCTGCGCTCCCATTTGATCCTCACGGCCTCCTCACTCGGGGTCCTTCTGGAACCTGGTTGTCTTCCCAATCTCTCAGCGAATGTAAGTAGGTGATAGCACGATCTCTGTCCCCGATCTCCAGCACTGGATATGGCAGCGTCCACACTCCGGCCTGGTTGCGATCCTTGACAGTGTCCAGCGTGCGTCCTACTCCTTTCGTCACTCTGCTCATTCTGCCTCTGTCTTGAACGAGGCTTCGGATGTCTCTCCTCGCGCCAGTACACCCACTTCCTGTCCTCTTCGCAAAGGGTTCTGGGAAATGAAGTCCTTAATTCCAGCCTAGCCCATAACGTCTCTAGGCTCTGTCTCCCTCTAGTGGTAGCAACAGTTGAATACATCAAAATAAACTATCACAGCGCTACACACCAATAAAGTAAAAATTTATTGGGCAGAGGTTGCAAATTTTTTTTTTGCAAACGCCAGACTTGCACATGTCTAAATGGCCGATCAGTGTAATTGACCTGAGTGCCTTCACTCCTCTCCATTCTTCAAGGTGGATGTCTATGAAGGCTTATTCAGCCGTCCGAGTGCAAGAGTTTAGTCCCACCCAGAACCATAGCATGGAGTACAGGTTAGGTCCCAGCGATGGCTCTCAAAGTGATCTGGTATTGAGAGGAATTGGATCGGCTGGACACGCACTCATGTGTCCAGCCTATAATATGAGCATATGTATATTCTATCCAATCATATGCCAGGGTTCAAATTGTCTGGTGACCTTTGCACTGTGTTTTCAGTTGGTAGTTATTTTATAAAAATCTGGCAGCCTCTCTATGAGCAACGGTTATTCTGTAGCTCTGCTGTATTTTTATAAAGCAGCACCACGCTTATCCTCAAATGTGCAGCCTAGCCTCATTGGTACAAATGTCTCAGCAGCACGAAACTTAAACATTACACAGCCCACCTCCGGTCACGTGACAGACCTATGTCCTGGTGTTGCCTGATGCGTCAAATGAGTATATGTTAGTGATTATTAATAAGTCAGCACAGACAAACGCTCAGCTCTGTTATCACATGTGCCTGTTTTACTCTAATCACTCTGATCTCTTTTTGTTGCCAAGTGCTGATCTGTCATTACCCAGACAAGAAGTAGAGGATCTGAAAACATTCCTAAAAACGTGCCACAAAATGAGCGGTGAGTACCGGTAATTCTTTACCTTGATATGGGAAAAACCCACATTGCACACTAAACACATGGGGCACTATTACAATCCCCGCGCTAAAACGTTTTAATGGGGGATTACTATGCAGGCGCAAACAATGCTGCCTGCATTGTTTGCGCCCACTAAGCGCAGCCGTGCAGATCCTCTCAATGGAGTCCATAGGACTTCATTGAAGCAGACGCCGGCGGTCACATGACCAGCTGGATCTCACCTCGCGAGATCCGGCCAGTCGGTATAGGGATACACAGGGAGAGACTAGGGAGACTTTTTCACCCAGTTTTTCCCTGATTCCGCCAGACGGAGGAGGTGGTTGGAGCCGCGGTCCTCGCCGTGGGACAGAGGGTGAGTATGTGCTTTAACGGATTCTGCAGAAGCAGAATCCGTTAACACCAGGTTCTGGCTCTGGTTAACTTTTCGCTAACCAAAGCAGGGTGTTAATCAGCGCTGGGACATTGTATTAACAGCGCTGATTAACACTTTTGCGCTCCCTATACTTAACATGGGGAGCGCAAAGTGCGCTGCAATGCGCAAGGTACCAAACGCAAACTGGTTACTTAACCCATTTGCATTTGGATTGTAATATGTAATATTGTAATATGCATGTGAGCGTTAACATTTGCGTTAGGACTGTAATAGGGCCCATAAATAGGTAACTCTATATGAAGGATAACTATCCAAGTATTATATACAGTGAAAGGCCGGGGGAGCTCGGCTTCACAAGGTTGCTTCAAGAGCAGACCAGCACCTACTCCAAATGTAAATACCACAAATAACTAACAAAATTTCCTACACAAAACCGCGGCTTACCCAACACAGATGGACTTAAACATCACAACCATAAAGTACAGACTATAACCGTACCTGACCCAATCCTGTTAACCCAGCAGACAAGACACAGCACACAAATGGTGGGTGTTCACCTAGCTAGGGCTATCTCAAATGAGCTCCCAGACTGAAAGGCTGGAAACCCTAGACTGGTCCTCAAGGACTCAACAGGTGTCACCCCTGCTGTTTGCAGGAGCTCGCGTTAGTGAGGTCCGGCCTGGATGGCGGAAGGATTTGAGAAGGCAGCTGCCCACAAAGAGCAGATGAGGGATTGCGCTGCTCTCTCCATCGAGGGTTCTGGGGTGAGTATGGGATTTTATAATGACCTTAGATTTATGTGTTAAGGGATTTTGCTTCAGCACAGTCACTTAACAACAGCTGTAAAAGATGCTATTCATTTCTTAACGTTTCCACAACAGTGCAGGGAGATCAACGTGTCTCTACAACCGGCCATGGAGATCAATATGCCTTTACAAATGGCCAGGGAGATCAACGTGTCTCCACGAATGGCCAGGGAGATCAACGTGTCTCCACGAATGGCCAGGGAGATCAACGTGTCTCCACGAATGGCCAGGGAGATCAACGTGTCTCCACGAATGGCCAGGGAGATCAACGTGTCTCCACGAATGGCCAGGGAGATCAACGTGTCTCCACGAATGGCCAGGGAGATCATCGTGTCTCCACAACTGGCCCAGCCACATATGTCTGAACTGCAGCTTTCTGTTGCAGTCCAGGCAATTGTAGTTGGACTTTTTGGTTGTGCTCCTAATCTGCCTTTGGGCCATGAGAGGCCACTCCAACATCCACCCACAGCCCTTCACCTTCCAGGGCCCAGTCTGGTTCTGTTTTCCAGTTTCCTTTAATTATTTATTTTTTCTATTTTTAGGAATCTTCCCTATTGTTGTCCTCACCAACAAAACTCGTACAAACCCATTTGCGTTGGAAGAGACATTCAAGACTATGGGAGCCAAGGTGTTCTCTGTGGAAAATTACACCAGCGAAAACCGTATACCAATACCTATTAACAATATCACCATCCTAAACGTTCTGAAGAGCGCTTTGGATGAAGTTAAATTACATATGGAAAACCAGAGGAACCCCATACAAGAACACAAAGAGAGGAGGAGAGTACTACTGGAAGCAGCACAAGATGTCTTTGTGGAGGAACAGAGCCGTAATTAATAGGAAGAACGAGATATCAGGAGAAAAGACGAATAAACTAAAAGAGCAAGTTGAAGGAAAGTCTGTGTGACACAATGAAATGGCATAATAATTCTGATTTATAATATTATATATGATGATATACCAGAATTTTTTTTTAATTTGTTTATTGGTAATATAGTCTCATACCGCTCATAATAATGCATGTTTGTACAAATCAGTAGATATGTGCACACCACAAAAATTTGTTTTGGAGGAATGGATTTGTTCTAAAACAAAATTAATTTAGTTGATCACGAAATTCATTTCTATTCTTCATATTACACAAATTTAATTTGTCCGAATACATCTCTGAGTGCTGCGATCAACTGTTACTGTAATTCTCAGTGCAATATCAGCTCATGCTTAGAATTACAGATAATGATCACAGCGCTCAGACACTCTAATATCATTGATTATTTAGGTAAAATGATTATTACTACTGTGGCTAAGATCCTCTTTCTTTTTTTAAATCCTTTATTTTTGAGTTTTGCAGTTTCAAACAGATGTGGCCACGCAGGACCAAAACAAGTCAGCACTGAGACATCAAACAAAAATAAAAACAAAAACAAAAGTCATTATAAAGAAGTCACATAAAAATCAAAAGGGGGACAAAACATTCGATTGGGGGGTCTCTGTAAAAGTAATTAAGTAAGTATTGTGAAGCGACTTAGTGTGAGTGCAGCATCAGCCTACCATGCATAATTCCAGTGTGCCAGCCATAATACCAGTGTGCCATGCCTAATACCTGTCTGCCATGCATAATTCCACTGTGCCAGCCATAATGTCAGTCTTCCACCCAATAATACCAGTGTGCCAGCTATACCAGTCTGCCAGTGCCAGCCATAATACCAGTGTGCCAGCTATACCAGTGTGCCAGCCATAATACCAGTGTGCCACGTATACCAGTCTGCCATCGCCAGCCATAATACCAGTGTGCCAGCCTATACCAGTCTGCCAGCCATAATACCAATGTGCCTTGCATAATACCAGTGTGCCAGCCATAATACCAGCCTGACATGCCATGCATACCACGTGCCATAACAATATATACGCATAATATAAATATACGCATAATGTATACGCTGCAAAAAAAATGGCCGCCCAAGCCCAACACTAGAGTGTTTGGGTAGGCCACTTGAGTGTAGTAATGTGTTGTTCAATGGCATTAGTTCATTTTTTTTGTGTGGGGGTAGGCTGCGAGGGGGTTGTTAGGTTGCAAGGGGGGGGCCATACAACATTTTACTATGGGGCCCTGTGATTTCTAGTTATACCCTTGCAGTGACTCTTAGAAAACAAAAAGTTAACCCCAGGCAGGGAATATCAGCAGAAAAGCCAGCAAGATTAGCTGAAAAAGGCATATAGTCAACATCAATAAACAGATGGGGGGGTCATCAAAAATTGAAGGTGTCTCACTGCAAAAAGTAAAGGGTTCTCTCAGCCAGTGTCCCGGAACTGCCGTATATGCAGAACAGGTAGGATGAAGCCGATAAGGCCCAGCCAAGCTGCGAGTATCAGGGCCATCAGAGCAAGCAGGTCTCCACCTGCAGTGCAAAACCCTCCTCCAGCATCATGGGATAAGGCCGCAGGCGGTGCCGCTGCAGGGGATGGCAGGATGGGTCCAAACGGCGCTTCTGTCTTCTCAGATATAAGGGGAACTCCACCACCACTGAGCACCTGTTGGCACAGGCATACCCTTTGCGGGGATTACCTCTTCTCTCTTTTCTTTTCCGTACATGCTTCCCTGCTCTCTTTCCTCTTCTGATCTTTCCCAGGGTCTTTTTTGTCCCACTCCCCTTTCCAGTTTTACATCTATTTTAATTTAAGTGATAAGATACTTTCAAAAACAGAAATAAGGGTCTCAAATTTGCTCCCACAAACCGTTTAGACAAATTTGGAGTGTACATCGACCTACAAAGGTTTAAACGCAAACTTACACTAAAGAAATTGTTTCTGAAACAGCCAGTTGAGAGAAGTATTGTACAAGATTCCACCTCCATTGTCCATACTAATTTAAAAAAGAAATCAACATTTTTTCCACGCCATATGATCTCAAACGAGATAAAAGTTTTTGAAACTCTTGTAATGAGAGATGTAGAAAAAATATCAACTAAGAAAGTCAATTACAATCTTACTAAAGAAGAAAACAAAGCCCTTAAAGACCTACAAAAAGATCCAACTATAGTTATAAAACCCGCCGATAAAGGCAGCGGGACTGTCATTTTGTCTAAAGAACAAAATAGTGAGGAAGTATTACGTTTATTGAATGACGGTACAACTTATGTTAAACTGAAAAGTGATCCCATTAAAGATATTAGGAATGAACTCGAATCCCTACTTCATGAGGGAAGAGAGAAAGGTATCCTTAATAAATCAGAGTTTGAATACCTACTAATGGAACATACCAAAACACCACACCTGTATATCCTACCCAAAATGCACAAAAATCATGTAAAACCCCCTGGAAGACCTATAGTAGCTGGTAAAGATTCGATAACAAGCCACCTATCAGAATATGTTGACACACTTCTTCAGCCTATTGTTCAACTGATTCCATCATATCTTAAAGATACTTTGACTATGCTGCAAATGCTAGAAAAACTAGATTGGCAAAATGGTGATATCATGGTAACATGTGATGTGAACGCATTGTATAGCAACATACCGCATGGTATGGGATTGATGATATTAGAAGAAATATCTAAATACAATCCTATAGAGAAAGATCAAAGATCATTCATCATAGAGAGCGTTAAGTTCATATTAAACCATAATTATTTTAGGTTTGAAGATGATTATTATGTTCAACAAAGGGGTACAGCTATGGGCACTAAATTTGCGCCCAGCTATGCCAACCTATACATGTCCGGTTGGGAAACCAGGTTCATGTACGGTTCGCGTAGCTGGGCGCAGGGAAATGTGTTATCCTATAGACGTTATATTGATGATTTATTTTTCAATTGGAGAGGAGGGGAAGATAGTTTGGATATTTTCCTAAAAAGTCTAGACAATATAGAATGGGGAATCACATTGGATAAAAGTTGGTGTTTTGATAAGGTCAGCTTCCTAGATCTAGAGATCTATAGAGAGGGTGAGTCTATAAAATCAAAAGCCTTTTTTAAGGAAGTCGATACCAATACATAGGGTGATGACAACTGGTATAGTCAATATATGTGGTTGAAGGGGGTCCCTAAGGGACAATTTACCCGCTTAAGACGCAACTGTACAGACACAGAGATTTTCAAAAATCAAGCAGATACCCTCATAAAGGATTTTGTGGAAAAGGGGTATAAAGAATTAGATCATGCAGGGTTATCCAAAGAGATTCGAAAAGTCACCGCACGTTCGGTGACTTTTCATTCTCTTCAATTCGGTTCCTTTTGCCGATTGCATTTCGGTGACCCTGCGGTGTATTCAGCAAACAGCACAGAGTCCCCGAATTGCAGGGAAAAGCTGCCGCAAACCTGACGAAAACTAACCGAATGCACGCTGAAAACAAGCAAAAACATCTGGATTAACCTTCGAAAAAGCCGAACAGGAGCCGAACAGGAGCCGAACAGGAGCCGAATCACACAGAGCCGAAGCAGCTGTGACGCAGAGGAGGCAGTGAATAAATTAGAAAAACCATTTGTATGAATCTGGGAAAATGAAACGCTGTTTGCAAAGAAACTACTGAGCGAAAATGTCTGAAATTTTCACAGGAGGTCCAGGGAATGATAATAAAGAGGGCTGTTACAAAATAAATAAGTAAACTGAAAAAAAAAAAAAATGCTTAAAGTATCCTAAAAAATCTATAAATAAAGAGACTTTTTGCTGCAGAATTTTATAATGAACGGTTTATTAGATATTGAATTAAAACGGGAATATTTTTAACATTGAAGCCTATGGGATTCTCCTGAATAAATTTGCCGACTTAAACCACCGAATGGCAGGGCATTAGGGGAACCTTTCACTGCTGGTTTGTGTTCTCTGAATAGCCGAAGCAGTGCTTTTTCATGGGGATTTCACTGCCCTCGAACAGGCACCGTATGTGCAGGCAATTCGCCAGGATTTGGCGAATTGCCTGCTCTCTGGATAGCCGAATGGTCAGGAAAGGTAACCAAACACTGATTTTCAGCATTCGGTTACCTTTCTCAAGCAATTCGGATCTCTTTGAATAACCCTGTAGATCTTACCATCTTTAATGTATTACAAGAAGAGCGTAATGAACTACTTAAATATAAATCTAAGAAAACAAAGGGAGAACAAGAAATTCTCTTCATTTGCGACTATAACAACAAAGCAAAAGAAATTAAAAAGATTCTAAAAAAAACATAGGTCTCCATCGTTCTTTAAGATGTGCCAAAGAGATCATATAGGAATGACACCTAGAGTAGTCTTTAGAGGAACTAAAAATCTAAAGACTAGTCTAGTTCATAGTAAGAGTAAGAAGAAAGATATAACTAAGAATTTTTTTGGCCTAAAAGAAGGTTTTTACCAATGCGGCCAGTGTTTAGCTTGTAGATCAACGGGAAATAAAAAAGACTTTACATTTTCGATTGGTGTAAAGGTTTATAATCAAGGGGTTAGAATAGGTGGGGTTCTTAATTGTTGTTCTAAAAACATCATATATATGTTAGAATGCCCATGTGGCCTAAGATATATTGGCCGTACAAAGAGAGCTCTAAATGTCAGGATCGCTGAGCACGCGAGAAATGTCAGGAACGGTTTTGAAAAACATTCCGTTTCATTACACTTTAAGATTAAACACAACAGCTCACCTTTGGGTATGAAATTTTGGGCAATTAAACAAGTTAAAAAAGGAGATGTGGAAAAAGATATAGTTAAAAGATTGGGAAGGGAGGAGATGAGATTAATATTTGAAAATGGAACTTTATCACCTAATGGTTTAAACGATGACTTTGAGGTCATCCATTTTTTGTAACACTTTATATAATTTATCATATTTTCTCACTTTGTATATTGTTTGGGAGAACTAAGATGTAACTAATTACTAGCATATCAAATTCCCACATATTGTTGCGTAATTTTACATTATAAATTTATAATTAATCACCTAAGCTGCTGAGATCATGTAGTATAAAATTTCACTTTACAATAACGCAAAGTCAACATGTTCATAAAAAGATTTCACATTTTTATTTAGTATTTAATACTCTTATTATTAGGGTACAAAAGATACAAATCGTTACCAAAAATTTTTGATGAGATTAAGAATATTTGTACAATTCGTTACACACAGTTAAAGTTATCACCCTATATAAGAATTTTTATTAATTTGTTATTAATTTTTACAGTAGAATTATGTATTTTCACATAATGGATATAATGGATTCCATATAAACTATTTAACATTCCATTCATTACATCTATAATCAAAGGCGTTTTAAATAATAACTTTTTCGCCCAAAACTCCTTCCTTCCTGATTTATAATCTCCTATTAATGTACTATGTTTATAATAAAAGGTGTTCTTTACCGCCCACATTTCTATTCCATCATAATACAATCTTCAATTTATACCAATTGTATTCTCCCACTATATACATGTGGGAAGATTTGATGCTATGTTAAGAATCAGCGGAGATTGGTGTTGATATTTGGTTTACTCTAACTGTATGCCGCTTGTAGAGGAGCACACCTGTTAGATCGTTCTAAGAAAATCCTTCAAACCCACGGTGAGAAGATCTTTGGATACCGGAAACTCCAATTGGAACGCATAGTACATCAACGCGCATGCGCAAAATGGCGGCGCGCACGTGGACTCTGCAGAAGAGGCGTGGAACGCACGCCAATGGACTTTTTGGACATAGGAGGGCAATTATTATGTAATTAAGGGTATTATTTATATCCACATTGTATTACCATGCTGTAAACCAGCTGATGAAGCCGTAGTACGCGGCGAAACGCGTTCTGGCCATTTGCACATCCAGTTTTTTAGAATTTTAATAAATTATGGCTTAATAAAGCCTTTTTTAATTTAAAAACTGGTCCATTCTGGAATTTTTTGGCCTCCATGTCCTGGAAACCGTTTTTTTGTTTTTTTTATGGATTTGACCCACTAACAAATCCACATGCTTGATTCCCTAGAGCTTGGTTAAAAGCTCCATCAAACGTGAGTTGACATCTCATTTCTCGTTAATTCTGATACATTATCAGTTGATCTGCACAAAGAAGTCCTTTCTTTCTCTTTTATATCCAACGAACAAGAGAAGTCAAAAGTTACACAAAGGTGTGGGCTACCTTTGAAATAATAGAAGAAAAACAACCCAGACGCACCTAACCACTCAGAGCCAGTGATAGGGCTCTATACTTGTGAGCTGAATAACTTAGAGTGTCCGATAATATTGTAATAATACAATCTGCACTATTATACTTTTCTGCCTTTTTTTATATAATCCATGTGGATGATGTACTATATGAGAGGCACCCTGGTCCTGAGAAGCGATTGACATCGCGCTACCAGATACGTATAAATTTGATTAATAACGTATGGTCTAACGTAATTTCGATTGGTGTGCAGGCAAATGGCCCAGGAGTGGATTCAAAGAGGTTGGGTTCAAAGCTTGGTGTTAATGGAAATTTTTATTTGCCAATCGTCGGGGCAATACAACTGTGGGGGATAGAATCGGAGAATAAAAGAATCCCCCCCCCTTTTTTGGTCTGATAATCAAGGTGTGGTGCAAGTACTGAATAACATGTCTGCATCATCACCACAGGTTGTAGCCTATGTCAGGTATTTGGTGTTAAGTTTGAAAAGCAATATTAATTTCACGGCAAATCACATACCGGGGCTAAGGAAGGTGGTGGCGGATTCATTGTTCAGATTCAGGTGGGATGTGTGAAAAAAATTTGCAGGGTAAAGAGCGTCCTCTGTTTCTTTGACAGATTGGGAGCAGTTAGAGGGCATCAATGATTTGGCGAGGAGATCGTTGGCGCGGAGGACATGGGCATCATATAGCAAGCAGTGAAAGGGTTGGATCGAGTTTTAAAGGGACAGAGAAGGAAGAGGAGGACTGGACTAAACAGTTTGTGGTGAGGAAGATCTTGAGAGTGTGGGGTACAGCAGAGGACAAGGTAGAAGCTGACAGCAATCTTTTTAGGGCGGCATTTGTTTTAGCTTTTAAGCTGCCCTAAGGCTCTGGGTGAACAGTCTTCTCACGAATGGAGTGGTAAGGCTGCTCAGTTTGAGTGGTGGGCCTGGGCCGCCGGGGGGTCCCGGGCCGCGTCAGCAGCAGCGTCGCCCTTTTACAGCTCCGGTATCGGACTCTATGAGTCCGAATCCGGAGCTGTGTCTCTGCTGCAGGAGCCGGAGGAGACACTGTGTGTACTCCGGCTCCTGGCAGCTTCACTGGCTGGCTGGGCCGGGCCAAGCATTGTGTGGGGGCCTCACAAGCACGCTGCTTTGGCTCCGCCCCCTCCAATCAGTGAAGCTGTGTGCCTGAGACAGAGGGCCCGGGCTGAAGAGCAGAAGAAAAGAAGAGCAGAAGAAAAGAAGATTGAAGAGAAGAAAAGAAGATAGAAGAAAAGAAGAGCTGAAGGAAGGACAGAGAAGGAAGAAGGCGGAGTGTGAGCCAGGACCCAGGGCCCAGACCAGACCCAGGGCCCATACCCCAAGGCCCAGACCCCAGGGCCCAGACCAGACCCAGGGACCAGGCCCCAGACCCCAAGGACCAGACCCCAGGGCCCAGACCCCAGGGCCCAGACCCCCAGGGCCCAGACCCCAAGGCCCAGACCCCAGGAACCAGACCCCAGGGCCCAGACCCCAAGGCCCAGACCAAGCCAGACCCAGGGCCCAGACCCTAAGGTCCAGACCCAAGGCCCAGACCCAAGGCCAAGACCACAAGCCCCATACCCAGGAACCAGACCCCAGGGCCCAGACCCCAAGGCCCAGACCCAGGGTCCAGACCCCAAGGCCCAGACCCGACCCAGGGCCCAGACCCAGGGACCAGACCCCAGACCCAGGGACCAGAGCCCAGACCCAGACCCCAAGGCCCAGCCCCAGGGACCAGACCCCAGACCCAGGGACCAGACCCCAGGGCCCAGACCCCAGGCCAGACTCAGGGCCCAGACCCCAAGGCCCCATCCCAGGGTCCAGAGCAGAGACCCAGGGCCCAGACCAGACCCCCAAGGCTCAGGGACCAGGCCCAGACCCCAAGGCCCAGGGCCCAGATGAAGACCCCAAGGAGCAAACCAGACCCAGGGCCCAGCCCAGGGACCAGGCCCAGACCCCAGACACAAAGGCCATCATATAAAGGCCATTACTGTGTTGCTGTGGATTCTGTGATACATTCATACACACCGCATATTACTGTGAGCTTTATTGCTGTGGATTCTGTGATACGTTCATACACACCGCACATTACTGTGAGTTTTATTGCTGTGGTGCTATGTCCATTTTTTTTTTAAAAGGGGAGAAAAGCTGTTAGAGGTTGAGGGTATGCCGGGGGGCTGGGGGGGCCCATCGTGAGGTTCAGTAAGGGGCCCCATCATTTCAGGTGGCTGCCCTGTATCTGGCAGTGGTTTAATCATTTTGGAGCACCCAGGAATAGGAGCAAGAAGTGAGGAGTTCATTGAAGGAGTGATAACGCTGGGAACACACTCTTCATTGAAGGCAAATGGTAGAGAGCAGAGGGCGTGGTATATAGGTAAAAAGAAATTAAATCAAGCAGCGGAAAAGGCAGTGAAAGAAACAGGGGGATGGTTCTGGAACACCCAGGCATAAGGACAGTTAACAAGGAGTTGTTTCATAGTGACGGGGTCCACTTATCCGAGGATGGGAACACTCTCTTCATTGAAGGCATTGAAGGATCGATAAGGAGCCTTTTGTGAGGTAAGAGGAAAAGGTTCTGGTCTTTTATGGTGGCGGAAAAAAGGAGGGTCCTCGTGTTTTGTGGCGGTGAAATAGGCGGCCTGGCACGTGGAGGGGCAATAGTGGGGGGAGGGTCCGTGGGTACGGGGGGGCCGAGTGCTGGTTGTGGGTAGGGATGAGCCGAACACCCCCGAGTTCGGTTCGCATTCGAACTCGAACTTTCCAAATGTTCGAATTCGAACTCGAACTCAATACAAGTCAATGGGGCTGAAAGCTCGATTTTTAGACTGCCCTCCAAGAGGGCATATATGCTAGATATTTGCCATAAAAGGTGTATGGGGGTCCGGGTAGTGCCCTGGGGGACAGGAAACAAGGACAAAAAGTTTTAAAAAATACGTTATTACAGGGACAGTGAGTTTTCCATGAAATAAGGGTTAAAAATAAAAATGACAAATTCCTTCAAATATCGTGCCTAGGAGGTCCCCATAACCTGCCCGTGAAGTGGCGGATTTCTAGGATGTATAGAAAAACTTACAAACAAAAAAATTACGTTTCAAATTACGGTAAATGCTTTTCCTTTAATCTATACATATACAACTGCTTGGGGCGGCAGTCTGTATGAAAAGAGGAGACATTTTTGGACACGCAGAAAAAGTTTAGTGATTTTTTTGGCTAAATTATTGTGAAATTTATGCAGGCTTTGGATGAAAGTAACAATACAGTTGTGTTCAAAATTATTCAACCCCCACTGAAATTGAGTGTTTTGGCCAGTTTGACATTGATTTTGATCATTCAGTCATCTTGCTTACAATTAAATCAAAGAGGCACGTGTAGGTCAGACAAATATAACATAACATTTATAATGAAATAACCACAAATGTCTTTTCTGTGCTCACATCATTATCAGTTTTATTCAACCCCCAAGTGACATTCAATCTTAGTACTTAGTACAACATCCTTTTACAGTTATAACAGCTTTTAAACGTGAAGCATAGCTTGACACAAGTGTCTTGCAGCGATCTACGGGTATCTTCGCCCATTCGTCATGGGCAAAAGCCTCCAGTTCAGTCACATTCTTAGGCTTGCGCACTGCAACTGCTTTCTTTAAGTCCCACCAGAGGTTCTCAATCGGATTTAAGTCAGGTGACTGCGATGGCCACTCCAAAATGTTCCAGCCTTTAATCTGCAACCATGCTCTAGTGGACTTGGAGGTTTGCTTGGGATCATTGTCCTGTTGAAAGGTCCAACGTCTCCAAGCCTCAGGTTTGTGACGGACTGCATCACATTGTCATCCAATATCTCCTGGTACTGAAGAGAATTCATGGTACCTTGCACACGCTGAAGCTTCCCTGTACCTGCAGAAGCAAAACAGCCCCAAAGCATGATTGACCCCCCGCCATGCTTCACAGTAGGCAAGGTGTTCTTTTCTTCATAGGCCTTGTTCTTCCTCCTCCAAACATAGCGTTGATCCATGGGCCCAAACAGTTCTAATTTTGTTTCATCAGTCCACAGAACACTATCCCAAAACTTCTGTGGTTTGTCCACATGACTTTTGGCATACTGCAGTCGACTCTTCTTATTCTTTGGAGACAGCAAGGGGGTGCGCCTGGGAGTTCTGGCATGGAGGCCTTCATTACGCAGTGTGCGCCGTATTGTCTGAGCTGAAACTTCATTAGTGCCCTTTGCCTTGAATTTGCGAATGATGCTTCCTATGGTCTCTCTTGGTATGTTTGCAAAGATGTTAATCTTCTTATAGCCATTGCCCTTCCTGTGAAGAGTAATCACCTCTTCTCTTGTCTTCCTGGACCATTCTCTTGACTTCAGCATGTTTGTAACCACACCAGTAAATGTCTAGAAGGAGCTGAGTATCACAGTCATTTTAAAGCTGCCTAATTGGTGCTTATTATGCTTTATTGCTGCTCCGTGACATCCACAGGTGTTTTCAATACCTGATTGAAAACACTCGAATGAACCTCTGTTCTTCAGAGTGGTAGTCTTTAAGGGTTGAATAATTGTGTCAATGAAGAATTCACAAAAGAAACATTTACTACTGTATTACAAAACCAATTGATGTCATTTTAGTTGCATATGGTTCCTTAAAAAGTCCTTGTAGGATTTCATTCTGAATACAATTACAAATGTACACTAAATTCCCTAAAACCCTTTACAGCATTGGGGGTTGAATAATTTTGAACACAACTGTAGGTGCTTTAAAATTGGGCCTTTAGCGTCGGCAACAGTGCCGTCACACTGTAACCTCTCTGAGGATATGAGTCTGATACAGGCGTCAGTGGCAGTGCACCCAAATATTGTGCCTTTGGTGCCAGGCCAGCAAGTGCCATCATACAGTAACCCCTCTGTAGTATTGTGGAAGAATGCAGGGGCGGACCTTGCAGTCCTATATTAAAAAAATATGAATCTGGTCATGGCGTCAGTGCACCCAGATATTGTGCCTCTGGTGCCAGACTGCCAGGCCAGCAAGTACAATCATACAGTAACCCCTCTGTGGTATTGTGGAAGAATGCAGGGGTGGACCATGTGGTCCTATATTGAAAAGATATGAATCTGGTAATGGGCGTCAGTGCACCCAGATATTGTGCCTTTCATGCCAGCAAGTGCCAGCACACCGTAACCCTTTTGTGGTATTGTGGAAGAGTTCAGTGCTGGAGGTTTTGTGAATGCAGAAGACATCCCCGATCTATTCCGTTACGTCAGCATCAGGGGATTGATAGCTGCTGATCCAGGACTGATTCATTTTTATAAATGTCAGCCGGTCTACAGAGTCGGTGGACAGACGCACTCTTTTGCCTGTGACAAAACCTCCAGAGGCACTGAACGTCCTTTCAGAAAGCACGCTGGATGAAGGGCAACCTAGTAGCTGCATAGCATATTGGCTAAATTCTGGCCAGTGATCCAATCTCAACACTCAGTAAGCCAGTGGATCATCTGCTGGAAAGGTATCCAGGTCTGCCCTTGCCCCTAGGTAGTCCTGCACCATATGGTGAAGACGCTGGCAATGGGTGCCTACATTTGACATCCCTGGGCGTCGTGGACTAAAAAAAATTAAAAAATGCATCAGTCAAGCAGGCCCTGGCCTTCACCACTATTCCTCTGATCATCCGCAGCCTCACAAGCACTTGTGTCATCACTTGGTAACCTACCAGTGCCTGGAAAGGTGTTACACAAGTGTCGCTTTAGAGCGTCTTCAAGTTTTTTCATCCAGTGCTCCCTCTGTGCGGGCAGGATGAGGTCTGCAACTTTACCCTTTGTGACAGTGTAAGGGGCAGGGTTGTAGATCACAGGGATATTAGGCGTCCGAGGAATGCTATTTTCACACTAAAGGGTTAATTCAGACACAAGGCCTAATTAAGACTGCCCTGCCCATATAGGTGTGTGGTTCCAGAGGAGAGACAAACAGACCGACAGACCAACAGACAGAGAGAGAAAGCTGTTGTAGGGACAATCTGTGTGCTGGATGAAGCGAGGAGAGGAACTCCTGACGTTTATGTGCTAGAAAAAGGTACGCTGTTTGACTGGGAACCAGCTTAGCTTGCCAGTATCTGTTAGAGAGAAATTGTGTTGTTTAGTTAGGCTCCATAGACGGAGTAGGTGTTTATTTTGATATTTTGTTTGTTTTTAATGAGCTGCTGTACCCTGCTGCTTTTATGAGTTGAATAAAAGTGGGACAATCGAACCTTGCATCCAGTGCCTTTATCACACCTTGTATCGTGGATCAAGAAGGTTTGCCAACCAGTAATGATCCCTCTCCTTGATAGCACGAATCCTGGGGTCCTTTAGCAGGCTTTGCATAATAAGGGAGCCCATGCAGCGTAGGATGGAGGTAGCATTAGCTTCCGAGTCTTCCTGGTCAATAAGGAGAACCCTATCGTGCACTACCTCCTCCCAGCCACGTACTAGTCCTTGGGTTTCTGGGGACACAAAACCCTCCCTTGAGGAATCCCCACCTTCAATGCCCCCACAACTTAAACATTCCTCCTTCCTCCTTCCTCCCCCCGCAGGAATGCTGTCGGCATAAAGACTGTGGCCTTGACAGTTGTCAGGGATCAGCACCCTGTGTGCAACAACCAGACCTACATCAGTGCTAACCATGTAAAGTGCTGCCTCAGACCTTGCCAGCACTGATAGGGGTTAACCAAAGTGTAAACACCAAACACACGCCACACCCTCCTGTCTGTCTGTCAATAAAAGAGAATCCTCCCCTTGCAACTTGGCTTTGCATTGCAAGTCATTCCCTGAAAGTGTTCTGACCCCTCTCTGTTATCCTGCTATCAACCGTGTACCAGACCCTGCTTGACCCACCCACCTTGCCTCATTGCTGCCAGCCACAGACCACGGACCGTCCTGACTACTCTTTTGCTTGCTCCCTTTGTACCTCACCATGGACTCTGACCTGCCTCCTTCAGCTAACTCCCAGGTACCTCCAGCATATCCCTGCCTAAAGGGCTCTAACCACCTGAACATGGGTCCCACCACGGCGAATGCCAGGTGCCACCCTGACATAATGCAAAGCCCACCAATTGAGCCCGCAGGGATGGTATCAGCCCTGGAAGATCTGGCCCAGCTGTTATGCGTTGTATTGGAGGAGCTATGGACTGTTATGGCCTCCCTAAGAAGCACGCTTCCTAAAGTGTGTGTTGCCCCAGGAAAGAAGCCTAGAGGCCCGCTTACTACAGAGGAGCGCGCCAGGAGGATGGCGGAGGGTCTATGTATCTACTGTGCCTCAAGAGACCACTGGCTCGCAGCCTGTCCTGTAACACCCCCAAAAAGGCCTGCTCTCACACCCGAGACGGCTAGGGTCTCCCAGCAAACCCCAATGAAAAAGACTGTTTGAAAAAACACTGGTGCTTAAAGAGGCACCCCTTGCTAAGCTCGCTGCACCTGAGCCCAAGCCTGCTCGAAAGAGATCTCAGGTACCCAAGCCTGTTCCTAGGCCCCAGTTCTCAAGTCTATGCCCAGAAAACCTCCTACAACTAAGCCTGCACCCAGAAGACTCAAGCCCGCTGTACCCAGGGGTAGGGAGTCTCTGGAGGACTATGCAGGAGAGGAGGAAGAACCCGAACTGCCCATGGAGTACGAGAACCCCATACCTGAGGAGTCTGACCCTCCTGTCTGTATGAACTATCACAGTACACCTGTGGAAACAGAACCTCCATTGCCTATGGAGATTATGTGCGTGCCTGCGGGGGGGGGGGAAACAAGTTGATCTGAACATTTCCTTGTGCCATACTCACACAGGTACTCATTGATGGCCCTCTGCTGCTTGTGCAAATGCTGCAGCAATGCCAATGTCGAGTTCCACCTGGTGGGCATGTCACAGATCAGACGGTTTGTGGGAAGGTGGAATTCTCTTTGAATGTGTAGCGCTCACTCCTGGAGGAGCCGCTGAAATTGAACCACGGGTCAGTCTCCCCGCACTAGGGAAAAAATATACTCCAGCACCGCTGTGGATTTTATAAATTAAATAGTTTACTAGAAATAAAGGCATATAATGGATAACACGGTGTTCATGGATATATTTTCAGTATTTCGGGAAACGCGCAGCGGAAAAGAAAAATACAATGCTTCGTAATTCGAGGAAAACGCGTAGCCCGGTGGCCAAAAATGGGTACTGCCACAGTAGGATTTTAAACACAGCGCTACACTCTCCCCCTCCTAGAACTCTTGGGTCTCTCCAAGGAGGTACAACAGTTGCATTACATTTCAATACAGTTTAGATAACATATACAGGTTCAGCAGCAAACATACAGTGGGTTAGATACACTTCTTCAAGTTGACTCATGCTTTGTGCTACCTCAGCTAACATGGCAGACACTTCGGGCAACCTTTGCACTGTGGTGATGGCCTCTTCAGTGCTATGTCCTGGTGAGTCGTAAGTGAGTCGCTGGGGCGGTCAAACAGAGCGTTTTGGTTCGGGCTCAATCAGTTCCTCTTCAGGTGGAAGTACTATAGGTGCTGGCTCAGTCCTTCTTTCTACCACTGGAGCAGACATTTCTTCGGAGTATGATCCCTCCAGTGAAGGCATAGAACTGTAGTCATAAGACTCGGCTTCAGGAGCTACAGGGATTCCAACAGTCTCAGGAACCCCTACCTGAAATTCAAGAGCTTCAGGGATTTCAATAGTCTCAGGGACTTCTAACTGAAATTCAGGAGCTTCAGGCCTCAAATTACTCTCCCACCGTTCAGGAACTGAGACAACCTCTTCAGGCTCCGGTGAGCGCATCCAGTCCAGACAAAAACTCTCTTCCTCACTGTCCCTTTCGCTCTCTTCGACAACGCGGGTCCGCTGAGACCGAGTAACAGGAGGCAAACGTGGAGCAGGTGGATTCGGCAGAGAAAGTTCGTCCCCAACTGGTATTCTCACAGCCTCTCTCAAAGGTAACAAATGATTCCGGTGCCAGTTCTTAAGAGGTCCAGCCTTCCCATCCGGCCGGATTTGATACACCGGCAGACCCGTCAGTTGCTTGCAGACAATGTATACTTGAGAACTCCATCTATCCGCCAACTTTTGCCTCGCAGCAGCACCCAAGTTCTTCAACAAAACCCTATCACCGGGTTGCAGATCTTGTATCCGAACTTTTAAGTCATAGTTCCTTTTGTTCCTTTGCTCCCTGTTTCCTGAGGTCAAACGGGCCCTGTTCAACGCAGAGGCCAGGTTCTTTCGAAGTCGATCCACGTAATTTCTATGGGAAGCTACCGACGTCTGGTCTAGAGATAACCCAAACGCCAAATCAACCGGGCAGTCGAGCTTCTCTTCCGAACATGAGACGGTACGGTGAGTATCCAGTGGCTTCACTCTCCGTACTGTTATATGCATGCACCAGAGTAGCTATATGGCGACTCCAACTCTGCTTCTCTAGCAGGGTTATCCAAAGAGATTCGAAAAGTCACCGCACGTTCGGTGACTTTTCGTTCTCTTCAATTCGGTTCCTTTTGCCGATTGCATTTCGGTGACCCTGCGGTGTATTCAGCAAACACCACAGGGTCCCCGAATTGCAGGGAAAAGCTACCGCAAACCTGACGAAAACTAACCGAATGCACGCTGAAAACAAGCAAAAACATCTGGATTAACCTTCGAAGAGGAGCCGAACAGGAGCCGAAAAGGAGCCGAATCACACAGAGCCGAAGCAGCTGTGACGTCGAGGAGGCAGTGAATAAATTAGAAAAAACATTTGTATGAATCTGGGAAAAAGAAACGCTGTTTGCAAAGAAACTACTGAGCGAAAATGTCTGAAATTTTCACAGGAGGTCCAGGGAATGATAATAAAGAGGGCTGTTACAAAAAAATAAGTAAACTGAAAAAAAAACAAAAAAAAAACGGACTTTTAATTTTTTTTTAAAAAATTCAGAAAAATGTTTAAAGTATCCTAAAAAATCTATAAATAAAGAGACTTTTTGCTGCAGAATTTTATAATGAACAGTTTATTAGATATTGAATTAAAACGGGAATATTTTTAACATTGAAGCCTATGGGATTCTCCTGAATAAATTTGCCGAATTAAACCACCGAATGGCAGGGCATTAGGGGAACCTTTCACTGCTGGTTTGTGTTCTCTGAATAGACGAAGCAGTGCTTTTTCATGGAGATTCACTGCCCTCGAACAGGGACCGAACAGGCACCGTATGTTCAGGCAATTCGACAGGATTTGGCGAATTGCCTGCTCTCTGGATAGCCGAATGGCCAGGAAAGGTAACCGAACCCTGATTTTCAGCGTTCGGTTACCTTTCTCAAGCAATTCGAATCTCTTTGGATAACCCTGTATGTTTGACAATGTCCCCAGCATATTTAGCAGCGTGCGATTAAACCTTTCAGGCTGAGCATCACCTTGAGGGTGATATGGTGTAGTTCGGGTCTTTTGGATTCCCAATAGTTCCATCAATTGTCCAACAAGTCGGCTTTCAAAGTCTCTCCCTGATCAGAGTGTATTCTCCTTGGTAGGCCATAGTGAACAAAGAACTTCTCCATCAGAAACCTTGGCCACTGTCGGAGCGCGTTGGTCTCTTGTGGAAAAAGCTTGGGCGTAACGTGTGAAGTGATCAGTCACTATTAGAATATTCCTTGCCCACTAGCATCCGGCTCTAAGCACAGGAAGTCAATGCACACCAAAATCCATGGGTCCCTGACTCTGCAGATGGCTCATTGGGAGGCGGTTCGGGTCGGTAGGGTCTTCCTCTGAATACACCTCAGACATGAATGACAATAACTTTCCACTTCAGCTCTCATGCAAGGCCAATAGAACCTGTCTCGCACCAGCTTAAAAGTTCTTTCAGCACCCAAAGGCCATGCTCATTGTGTAATGATCGCAGCACACTCTCTCTATGCTTAGTGGGAAGGAACAACTGTTGGGTCTCTTCAGCGTTAGTTGAGGGGCCCCTTCGGTAGACCACCCCATCCATCATCTTCAACCGTTCCACTCTTTGTAGACCAATCTGGCTCCATCTGGAGAATTTGTCAGCAGAATTTTCCCGCTGGTTCGCAGTTAGGACCTTTTATGGTCAATGCAATTAAAGGGTCTCTGGCCTGATCCGCTTTCAGGTCCTGTTTGGAAAAGGTAGGTAGACTTTCAATCCCTCATTGCGTAGGGTTGCAGTAGAACTCAGGAACAGCCCGCAGCCATGACTCCTATGGCTCTGCTTCAATCCCTCCTTGACCCGGCGCTCTGCTCCTTGACACAAAGCTTGCACCCCGTCTGGAGTCAACTGAGTCCATTCTGTAGTGTAGGGCCTTCTCGACAAAGAATCAGCATCTCGATTATTGACCCAGGGCGATACTTCAGGCTGAACCGAAACCCTGACAGAGCGGCCAACCACCGGTGTCCCGTTGCGTCCAGTTTT
>CM019068.1:177291904-177506655 GCA_009667805.1 Leptobrachium leishanense
TTCAGACGAATAACAGTGTTACCCCTGGTTTAACATTAAGTCAAGTAACTTTGCAGCCTGTGTGACGTTTCCTTTTCTGAATCGCCAAAGTTTACTGTCGTTGCAAGAAACAAACACATGTTAAAGATCGCTTTAATAACTTCACGGAGTGGATGGAGGCTTCAGACGCAGAATACTCGAAGAAAGGGATATGCACCCCAAAAACATTGCGCAGTGCCAATATTAAAAGAGGTTGCTCGTGCACACAATGAGGCCAACCACAACTACACAATTAAGAAATATAGGGGGTACCAGGCACTCCATACTTTCAAAGAGGCTTTTATTCGGGGAAGACCCAACGTTTTGGTCAGGAAGTTGAGAAAGATCGCTTTGCCGACCGATATGTTTTCATCTTTTCCGTGAATAAAAGCCACCTTGTAAATCTGGAGAACCTGCTACCCCCCCCCCTTATTCTTCAAGATGCGTAATACGGCGGGCAAGTAATACAACCCATCACAATCATTTTGCCTCACATTCTTAATTTATAATCTGTTCTCAAACATAACAAGCTCGCCTTAGGCTGGGACCACACGGGCATACCATAGTGCGGAAAGAAAGTCCCTATGAACACCCATGTGGCCACCTCACTGTGCGCACAGCACTGGTATGCTCAAGCCTATGGAGGATCATGTATTGTACATCCATCTGACATCTATCATAACTCTTCAACGGGGGAGGTAAAATCTATGCACGTTACATCATGTGATGGTTATGCCTGGTGCCGATCACAGGCTTCTCCTGCCGAGGGCTGACACCTTAGGTTCTGTAGGTGGGGCCAAAATCCATCCCTGCCCCTGACATTGTGCATGGGCGTGATGACACCAGATGTGGGACTACCCAGCCCCCCAATGGGCAATGAATACCCTATTGAGAAGATACAGGGGTCATTTGGACCACTGTATCTCTAGACTCATAGAAGCTAGAGGATCATTTGAGGTATCAGTGGAAAGGTCAGAGTATGACCTTTCCAATGATGTCAAACATGACCAGGTTTCATGTAACAAAAAATAAATTATTTTTTTCTCTCCTTTTTCTTTTCTAATATAGCACTAGTGTTCACTTTTCAATTATAAAATGAACATTGATGCTGCACCGTGATGCTCTGTGATACACTCATAGAAATTAGAGGGTGTGGGGAAATAATAAAATGGGAAAGAATGGAAATTATAAAATGGGGTTGTAGGCGCCATATCAGATATTTTACAGTGGTGGGTAGGTACCCATGTAGGCATATAATAGGGCCGAGTTGGTGTATGTATAGTGGTTTGACTGTAATTGGGCCAATTGCAGGGTTGGTGTTTTGATACACATAAGTTGGTTTAGTGATCCAGTTTGGGCTCTCGGCTCAGAAAGGCTCGCCGTCTCTGACCTAGGTGCTCTGTTCTCTGAACCCAGTTTACACCAACCATTGCAATCCAGCTGATCGTCAAGATGTTCATCTCAACGGCTACCCTGATAATTGCTAATGGAAAAGTGGCCAATTCACGCTTTTAACTGATTTTCCATAAAGGTTATAACTCCAGCTACTCTGCATCAATAGCAGCAAGTTCGGGTTTAAAAGGGCAGAGCTGCAAAACTTAACGCAATCGAAAAAAAGGTCTGTAGTCACTGAAAACAAACAAGAAACCCTTTTATGAGATGTTACCCATTCCAGCAACAGTCATTTGGGTGGATGATGCTCTCCACGTAAAGAGATTTGCCTTCTCACTCAAACGGTTATTTTTGCTTGTGTATTTTTTCATGTCTAGTAAGCTCTGACTTGGTACAGAACCCCTTCTCACATTTAGAACATACGTAGGGTCGCTCCCCTGTATGCGTTCTCATGTGTCGACTAATCCCCGAGAGAGTAGCAAATTGCAAATCGCATATGGAGCATTTATATGGTTTTGCCCCTGTGTGGCTTCTCTTGTGTATTTCAAGATCACACTTTCTGAAAAAGCTTACACTACATTCTGAACATACATGTGGTCTGGCTCCTGTATGTAGGCTCATGTGTAAATGAAGGTAATACTTTATAACAAAACATTTTCCACATTCGGAACATGAATATGGCTTCTCTCCTGTGTGAGTTCTCTCATGAGCAACAATTGAATTTTTTCTGCTAAACCTTCTCCCGCATTCTGCACAAGAAAAGGGTTTCTCTCCGGTATGACTTTGCATATGAATTTTCAGTAGACATTTTTGTGCAAAACATTTCCCGCATTCAGGGCATGGAAAGGGCTTTTCTCCTGTGTGGACCAACATATGTCTTTGAAGTTCTGTGTTCGCAATGAAACATTTCCTGCATTCAGAACACGAAAATGGTTTCTCTCCTGTGTGAATTCCTTCGTGTCTCATCAGCTTGGATCTTGTAAGAAAACATTTCTCACATTCAGAACACGCATACGGTTTTATGCCTTTGTGCGCTTTTTCGTGCGCATTGAGGTTTTCCTGTGCTGAAAACCTTTTCCCGCATTCAGGACATGCAAAAGGTTTCTCGCCCGTGTGAGTTCTCTGATGCATGACAAGCACTGCCTTTTTTTTAAAACCTTTACCGCATTCAGGACACTTGTATGGTTTCTCTCCTGTGTGAATCATCCGATGCACAGCAAGACCACCAAATGATGAATATTGTTTTCCACATTCAGAGCACTCATGTTGTTTTTTTCCTGAGTGAAGTTTTAAATGCTGTTGAAGACTTGAATTACTATAGAACCGCTTGTCACATTTAGAACACGCAAAGGGTTTTTCTCCAGTGTGAGTCCTCTCGTGTTTCTTAAGTTCTGAGCTTTTGATAAAACATTTGTCACATTCAGAACATGCAAACAGCCTCTCTCCTGTATGAAGTTTTATATGTTGATTGAGCACATTCTTTCTGCTGAAGCTTCGGTCACATTCAGAACACGCATACGGCCTCTCCCCGGTGTGAATTCTCTGGTGCACTTCAAGGTACCTCATTGACGCATAAGATTTCTCACATGTAGCACACGGAAAGCGTTCCTCCCCAGTGGAACCCAAAGACTTCCTGTTCAATTCTTCCTCAGATTCAGATGTTGGTTTCTGAGTTTCTGAGACCTTTCCTTGACCACGTAGGGTAGATTCTCCATCCATTATTGGCTGACACTCAAGGGTTTCTGCTAAAGTAATAACATATTAGATATTATATTACGAAGTGAAGGGAAAAAAAACACAAAATAACAGAGCATCATGTAGGGACATCCAGTGCACGATAAATCAGTAGACTATTCACTCAAACTAAAGTGGACTAGCCAATGGTCGTTATGGGAAATATAATTTGTCATAGCAAAGAAATGGTTCAGTTACTTAACCTCATCATTATTTTTATTTATTTTACACATAACCTTGGCATGTTTGGTATCAATGGAAAGGCCATGGTTCTGGCCTTTCCAAAGACACCAAGCATGACTTTCTAGCTGCCAAATGACCACCATTGGGTTTTCCATAGGGAACGAGGAACTGATAGCATCAGATCATTGGCCGAGTGAAGTGGTCGGGATGGTATGTACCTGCTAATAAGGGAGGAGATGTAGGCAGGGGCGGGGTTATGGAGAGCGTTGTACGTGAGCACCAGTATTTTGAAGTGGATACTAAAGGAAACGGAGCCAGTGTACAGACTGACAAAGGGGTGAGGTGTTAGAGGTGCGGCATGTGAGGTGTATGAGTTTGGCACAGGCGTTCATAACAGACTGCAGAGGCAGAATCTGGGATCTTTTAAGACCAGATAGAAGGTTACAGTAGTCAAGGCGGGAGATAATAAGAATTTGGATGAGCATTTTAGTCGAGTCCTGATTAAGAAAGGGACAGATGTGTGCAATGTTTTTTAGGTGGAAGTAGCAAGATTTGGTTAGTGACTGAATGTGAGGAGTAAAGGAGAGATCGGAGTCCAAGAGGACCCCTATGCAACGACTCAGAGGTAGAAGTAACGGTGGCACCATTCACCTGAAGGGAAATGGGCACAAGAATGGAGGATTTAGAGGGAGGGAAGACGAGAAGTTCAGTTTTAGAGAGGTTGAGCTTTAGGAAATGGGAGGTCATCCAGTCGGAGACAGCCGATAGGAGGAGAGAGATGGGGGGAGGTAGATTTGGGTGTCGTCGGCATAGAGATGATATTGGAGTCAATGGGAAGAAATGAGGTTGCCCAGAGAGGCAGTATAGCTTGAGAAGAGTAGGGAACCCAGAACAGAGCCTTGAGGCACCCCAACTGACAGAGGAAGCGGTGGTAAAGAGACACCAGCGAAGGAGACAATTAAGGAACGGAGAGAGAGATAGGAAGAGGACCAGGAGATAGCGGTGTCACTAAGGCCAAGTTTATGCAGCATGAGGAGCAGGAGAGGATGGTCAATAGTGTCGAATGCAGCGGAAAGGTCGAGAAGAATAAGCAGGCAGAATTGACCTTTGGTTTTAACTGCAACTAAATCATTAGTCACCTTGGGTCAGAGCAGCCTTACTGGACACTGGGAGCGAAAGCCAGACTGGTGTGGGTGAAGTAGAGAGTTAGCAGCAAGAAAACTTGTGAGCTGGTTATAGACCAGACATTCTAAGATTTTGGAGGCAAAGGGGAGCAAAGAGATGGGACGGTAGTTTGAAAGGGAGGTGGGATCAAGAGATGGCTTCTTCAGAATGAGGGTGATCAAGGCACGTTTGAATGCAGAGGGAAAGAGTCCAGAAGAGATGGAAGAGTTTAAAAATATGAGTCAAAGCAGGCACAATGACTGGTAGAACAGACCGGGTAAGGTGCAAGGGAATGGGGTCAAGCGGACCGGTGGTTGGGCAGGAGGACATGAAAACCTTTGAGACATCCTCCGAGACTGGAGAAAGAAAGACCTAATAGAAGAGGGGGCAGGGAGTGAGGGAGTCAATTGGGTTGAATGGTTAATGGAGGAGGGCAGTGAAGAAACTTCATGTCTAGGTTTAGTGATCTTATATGTGAAATAGCAAAGCTGACAGCAGTGAGGTCTGCAGAGGGTTGAGTGGAAGTGGGGCGCAGCAACAGATTGAAAGTATGAAACAGACGCCTGAGTCATGAGAAAAGGATGAGATGAGGGATGAGAAACAAGATTGTTTAGTGATGGATAGAGTGAGACTGTAGGAATGGAGCAGGAGTTTGTAGAGCAGGAAGTCAGCCGAAGTGCGAGACTTCCTACAGCCTCGTTCAGCTGCCCTGGAACATCGGCGAAGATATCTTGTGTATTTATTGTGCCACGGTTGGCGTTTAGGCTTGCGTGTGGGACGGAGAAAGGTAGGAGCGAGTTCGTCAAGTGTTGTGGAGGGGGCGGAGGTGTAGATCTCCGTGGCTTTGTCAGTGCAGTTAAATGTTGGGATTGGCAGGAGAAGACGAAGGATAGTGGTAAAGAGTATTTTAGCTTTCAGGGCACTAAAAGGTGCCATCAAGGTAGAAGAGGAGAAAAAAGGTAATTTTCTATTTCCGATACATTCTAGTTAAAAGGTTATTCAGCATGAAATACAGCTTAGCGATGCAGCATGAGGCTGTATATTCATGAAATATTTACATTTTTTGTAATTAAATTAGTCCAAATTATCCAAGCTGCGAGCACATGCACTTTTCCACAGTAAAAAAAAAAAAAATGTATAAATTAACACAGTTCAGAAAAAGACCATAATCCCTTGGTTGCTCTGCAAATATATAGGGGACAATCCATATCAGGTGGTCCAGAAAAAAATTGGCTGCTTGACCATTTCTGATTTTGAATTTTTTGGCGGTGATGACCCCTATATGTTGGTAGTATAAAAAAAAAAAAAAATGTAATTTATACGGACTCAAAAAAAAAACCACGAGGCCATTTTTGCCAGATGCCATGCGCCATGTTTTGCTTTGAGAGGTTTGTGGAAAACCGCATATTTCAGTTGTGGTCTGTCACAGAGCTGTGGAACAAAATTGATTATTCTTAGCAGATTCTGGACTAAATTTTTGGTCATTAAATCATTTGGCCATCTTGTTTCTATGTGACTAAAATTTCAGGCCGAACTTGACACTCGTGTTTAGAAAAAAAATTCACATTTCGGAAGGGCGATTTCTTTGGGAAGGGTTAAAATATTCGGCTTCAAATTTGTTTTCCCAAGAGTGACCGCTAGATGGCGCCATTACACCTCTTATGGTTTTTGTATTATAGCAAAATCACACCATATATACATTGCAACTTTTGAATGGCTCTTAACACTACACAATTCTTTTGGCATATACATACACATATATAATAATGTGGAGGCCGGGCACTCGTATTCCACGGACGGTTCGTTCAAGTGAACGTCCAAACATCATGCGACGTTTTCTTGCCCCAGTGCTTAAACTCCAAGAGCGATGTATAAACAAAAAATTGTATAGTGAGGGGAGACACTCGCGGACTTAAAATAAAGAATTGAATAATGTAGCATAAAAAAAAATATAAACCAACGTTTCAGCCCCTAGAGGCCTTTATCAAGGTAGCTTGCAGTCTGGTAAAGCAAAGCACAAGAAAGCTGGCTTACCCAATCCCAACCGAAAATACCAACAGCCGCGCGTTCAGGGAACCCGGAAGTGCCGGGTGCGCGAGCGTGGTGACGTCATGGGGGCATGGCTACATGCCGCGTTGACATAGCAGGCAAGGACGCTCAGGAGGGAGGGTTCGTGCCTTAGACCCGGCCAGTAAAGACCCGGGACTTGTGTAATAAACAATATGATAAAACAACTGTGTACGGGAGGAAGGATGGCCACTAATCAGGACCCGAAGGACAAGAGGGAAGGAAGAGGGGAGGGATGTAGGTGTTGACCCAATGGTAAAAGTCCTTTTGGAGCCAGATGTCCGCACTGTGGGAAGCCCAAGAGGGGAGACAGAAAAAAAAAAAAAAAGAGAGGGGGTGAAGAGTGATGAAACGATGCAGGGTGTATATGTGAACAGTGAAAGAGAGGTGATGTGTGTAAGGTCACTATGTGACGAGGTGTATGATGGTAACAGTGCGAGAGAATAGGAGGTGGTCCATGTTGGAAGGAGTGAGAGGGCGATAGTGATGGAAAAAGTGTGAAAAAGCAAAAAGGTGTGAATCAAAAGAAAAAAGTGAGGGGTGAAAAAAAAAATTTTTTTTTTTTAAAAAAAAGTACATGGAAAAGTAATATGGGACCCTATGTGAAAAAGATCTGTGCCATAAAAAGGTAATGTAAAAAAGAATGGAGGAGAGTGATGAGAAGAATGAAAAGGAAGGGGGAGAAAGATATGAGGAAGTGAGGTGCGAAAGGAAGGGAAAAAAGTGGACAAAGTGAGTCCCTAACGGGGAAAGGTAGAAAAAAGGGGGAAGTGAAATGGGGAGAAGAGATGAAAACTGTGAAAGTAAAATGAGATGATGTGGTGAAAAAGGTTTAGCGGGCTGAAAGAAAAGGGGTCAATGAGACAGATTCATTTAGACCAGATGGAACTACCGTATCCAAGGTACGTATCCAGAATGTCTCTCTTTGGAGTAGTGCCTGGGAGCTATTGCCACCCCTAAGCAGAGGGGGAATGTGATCGATAGCAATAAATTTACGCGTGGGTAGCCGATGTTGAGCTGCCTAAAAGTGCTTGGCTACCGGTTTATCCGTGTGTCCATCTCTGAAGGCTGTTGTAATGGCCGATCGATAGTCTCTCTTAAAGTGAGATCAGTCTTGCCCACATAGTCTATGCCGAATTTGATATCTTCTGCCTGTGTGGGGGTGTACAAAAGAGGAGCCGTGGTCATATGGTGGCATGTGACGCAACCCAGACATTGAAAAGAACCAGTTTTAGGCTAGGGTCAAACGAAAGCATTTTTACAGGCGAACGTAAAGAAGTGCGTCCGAACGCATTGATGTATTTTTTCATGGAATACGCGAAAACGGTCATACGATGCGCATTTTTGTGCGTGATTTTCTACAGATCCAAACCAGGAAACTTGGGGTGTCTGGACATTATGTTGGCCGGACACGAGCAGGGTCTGACGTCTCCAAATCACACACACACACACTACTATGCCGCTGCAGCGCACTCTGTACGTCCGTACTAGCGGTTCTGCGTTCTCAAAAAAATGCGTTCATTTTCCACTTGCGTTGCGCGGCCGGACTTCGTATATTGGCTGTCATTGCCCATCATTTGCTGCTAGTGCGGCCGTGATTATGTGCGCCAGAACGCACGTTAAAAGTGCGCTGGTCTGACCCCAGCCTTAGAGATTGGGTTCTTTTTGGAGTATGATGCTCTTGAATCAGTGTGGACGAGCATGTCCCGCAGATTTCTGGTGCGCCGATAGCAAATTAGTGGTGGTTGAGAAAATAGTTTGGGAAGTGTTCGATCATGTTGTAAAAGTGACCAATGTTGCCGAATTGTGGCAATAGTGTGGTTGGTATCCATATTATGATAGGTAAGGGGGACAGTGATGTGCTATACAGCGGGGGTGGCCTTATTCAGCTGTGTAGGCCCCACAAACTTCTGTGCCCGCTGTAGGGCAGTGTGTAGAGTATTGCAAGAGTAGCCCCTATTAACCCTTTCGCTGCTGAGGCATTTCCCGCCTCTGTGCTGAGGTCATTTTTACCGGTTTTGCTCATCATGTTTAAACGTGTTTTGAAGGCTTATTTTAGTATATGACCCAGACATATTATATATCGTTCTTTCCGTCAGACTCGGCAGATTCATAATATGTCATTATTATATGTATACGTCATGTCCTGTCTGTATATTATAACAAAAAATGCAATAAAATTAGAATTTTCAATAATTTACAACGTGTAAAGTGGTTTTTTTTCACATTTTAAGATGCGAGCAATTGCGGTTATATTTTGAATGGGGTGCGCTTGTTAAAAAAATTAGAGATGGGGTCTCGTTACATAATTTTTTTGGGGAAAATTACGCGATTTTTAACAAACGCACCGCATACAAAAATCGTTAGTGCAGCATCATTGTTCACATTATAATTGAAATGGGAACAATATTGCTGCATTAACAAATCAAAAAAAAAGGAAAACTTTTTTTGTTTTTATAATTTTTAAAAAAAAAAAAAAAACTTTTTCCATAGTCATGTTTGGTAGCGTTGAAATGGCCATGCTCTGGCCGATCCAACAGTACCAAACATTAACCCCTAGCTGCCACGGATCGAGAGATAGGGGTTCATTGGGGTTCATAGTTAGGGGTTAACTCCAGGACTGGCGTCATCGTGCTATGCACGATGACGCCAGTCCTCAGGGGGAGTTCCCGGAGGTTTGGCCGACATCCAAGAGGTCGGCCAGCTCCGGGAAAGGATCACGAACCGGCGCTTTTCGGCGCAGATTCGTGATCCTGCCCCCACGGGGTTAATGCCAGGTGCCTGGATTAACCCTCTGCACCCCGGCGATCGGGAGGGAGAGAGGTCCGAAGGACCTCCCCCCCCTCCCTTTCAGGCGCCTCCTCCGCACACGCGGGGGGGGGGGTGCCTGAATTAGATGTCATTGTGGCGGCGCAATGACATCTAAATTAGGCCGGCGGTGGTTCCGGGTGCTATCGAGGATGTCAGCCCGCACCAGGGGGGCACAGCGATCGGCCGGAACCCTACCTGCGGGTGGACGCGCTCAGCGTGTCCACCGCAGCGAAAGGGTTAAGGAAGCGCTAGGTCATCTCTTTAATTTGTATCTCCCTTAGGTGATCATCGCTGTTATAGCGCATGACCCGCAAGAATTGCGAAATGGGGAGAGATCTGAGCATGTGGGGTGGATGGTGGCTATCAGGGCACAGAAGGGTGTTGCGGTCTGTATCCTTGCAGTATAGCGTATAGCCAAGGCCTGCGGCTGTGCGAAATACCTCCATGTCCAAGAAGTGAATACGCTGAGGATGGATGTGCAGAGTGAATTGGATAGGGGTATGCAAATGATTAATGCCTTGAATCCAAGAGTCCAGTGATGAAGCATCCCCTCGCCAAATCAGAAAAACATCGTCCACATAGCGGACGTAACATAACAGTTGACGTTGGAGGAGAGGTATGAAATGGAGGTCAAATTGATACATGGAAAAATTAGCGTAAACCCCCGCCATCGAGGCCCCCCATGGCTGTGCCAGCCAATTGCAGGTAGAAATGGTGTTCAAACCGAAAATAGTTGAGTTCCAACGTAAGTTTGAGAAGCTCCAATAGGAAATCAATTGGGGGGCCAGTGTAGCAGCCCGAAGAGAGCAGCGTAACGTTAAAGGCAGTCATCCCCTCAGGGTGTGGAATGATGGTGTAGAGGCTTTTGACATCCAGGGTGGCCAACATAAGTTGGTCTACATTACAGATGATCCGCGAGATCCTTGTAAGAAAGTCCGGGGTGTCTTTAATGAAGGTAGGTAAGGACATTAAGGTGGATTTACAAGCCTGATCGATGTATTTACCCAGAGGTTCCAAAAATCCACCCTGGGCCGAGACAATTGGGCGCCCGGGTGGTCGATTGGTGTCCTTATGGATCTTTGGGATGGTATAGAGCAGGGGCCTCAAACTCTGGCCCCCCTGATGTTTCTGAACTACAACTCCCATGATTCCCTGTCCATAGTTACATAGTTACATAGTTACATAGTTATATAGGCTGAAAAAAGACATGCGTCCATCGGGTTCAGCCTCTCCCACATAACCTACTGCTGTTGATCCAAAAGAAGGCAAAAAACCCAGTCTATTGCATTCCAAGCATTCTGGGACTTATAGGCAAATAAGCCGCGCACTGCTCATCATAATAGCCTACTTGTAAGCCCAAATCAAGTTAAAAAAAGAAATTACTTTCTGGTATTGTATGGTGGGGTCAAATGCCAAGCTCTTATAGGAGTCGCTCTCGGACAGTTGTTGGTGTATTCCTCCCTTACACAGTTGTTTTATCATATTACAACTATACAACCTGATACAGCGCAAATGTATCGCATACAAAAAAGGTACTCCGGTGTGTCTCAATATCCGAGAAATATACAAGAGAAATGGAAAATTATGGTGCAGCGCAGCATGCATATAATGTTCTATATAAATGTATAGGTATTATAGGGTTTCCACTCACAAATAGAGAGCCCCAACACTGGCTCTGAGTGGGCCTGTGGGTTATTTTAACTCCGTACTTCTCAGGTTACCCACAACGATTCGATTCACATATGAAATACATAAAACAAAAGACAGGGCTCCTAGTGCAGATCTATAGCAATCAGTATTAAATACAACACAAGCCAATTTTCAGCTTACTTGTGGAGGAGCTTCCATAGCTCTAAGATATCGCCCGTGGGTTTGTTTTTGATGGGAAAAAACCCAATGAAAAACTGCCAGGAATGGACCAGGAATGCAGGGACAGAGTTTTAAAAAAAATTATTAAAATAAAGGCAGCGCCAGAACGCATTTTGTCGTAACAAACGATTTCATCAGCTGGCTTTATCATATTGTTTATTATACAAGTCCCGGGTCTTTACTGGGCGGCAGTGGCGTAGCATGGGGGGGGGCTGGGGGGAGCGGTGGCCCCGGGCGCAGTTTTTTTGGGGGCGCCATAGTGGGCCCCGCCGGTTTCCATGCCCTGTGATGGTCAGCAGTGCACACAGGCAGCCAGTGGCGCACTCTGGAAACGCCGTGGTGGCGCCTGCGTCGCCCTCTCACGTGACATGTCACATGAAGGGCGGCGCCAGTGCAACGTGCTTAGACTGGGCTGCAGGCACCACCGTGGCATTTACAGAGTGCGCCGCTGGCTGCCTGTTAAGAGCACTGTCACTGATGACCATCACAGGGAAACCAGCGGGGGCCCACTATGATGCCCCAAACTTCCCCCCCTACCGACCCACGGGCCCTCAGAGCCGGTGAGCAAGAGGAGAGGGGGCAATATATATCCATGTTTGAGCTTCTGGGGGCAAATATATTCATGTTTGAGCTACTGGGGGCAAATATATCCGTTTGAGCTGCTGGGGGCAAATATATCCGTGTTTGAGCTGCTGGGGGCAAATATATCCGTGTTTGAGCTGCTGGGGGCAAATATATCCGTGTTTGAGCTGCTGGGGGCAAATATATCCGTGTTTGAGCTGCTGGGGGCAAATATATCCGTGTTTGAGCTGCTGGGGGCAAATATATCTGTGTTTGAGCTACTGGGGGCAAATATATCCGTGTTTGAGCTACTGGGGGCAAATATATCCGTGTTTGAGCTACTAGGGGCAAATATATCCGTGTTTGAGCTACTGGGGGCAAATATATCCGTGTTTGAGCTACTAGGGGCAAATATATCCGTGTTTGAGCTACTGGGGGCAAATATATCTGTGTTTGAGCTACTGGGGGCAAATATATTCGTGTTTGAGCTACTGGGGGCAAATATATTCGTGTTTGAGCTGCTGGGGGCAAATATATTCGTGTTTGAGCTACTCGAGGCAAATATATTCGTGTTTGAGGTACTGGGGCAAATATATTCATGTTTGAGGTACTGGGGCAAATATATTCATGTTTGAGGTACTGGGGGCAATATATATATATCTATGTGTGAGCTGCACATTACTGTGGGTTTTATTGCTGTGGAGCTCTGTGATACAATGTAATGTGCAGAGTGTATGAGCGTATCACAGTTAAGGGGTTCAATGTCCTAATGGTGGAAGGGAATCGGGGCATGCTAACGTGTCCACAGGTTGGGGGGGCACACAATTCTTGGCTGGCCCCGGGCGCTGACAACCCATGCTACGCCACTGCTGGCAGGGTCTAAGGCACGAACCCTCCCTCCTGAGCGTCTTTGCCTGCTATGGCAACGCGGCATGTAGCCACGTCTCCAAGACGTCACCACGCTCGCGCACCTGGCACTTCCAGGTTCCCTGAACACGCGGCTGTTGTTTTCGGTTGGGATTGGGTAAGCCATCTTTCTTGTGCTTATTTAATTGTTGCTTACCATACTGTAAGCTACCTTGATAAAGGCCTCTAGGGGCCGAAACGTTAGTTTATATTTTTATGCTACATTAATAAATTCTTTATTTTAAGTCCTCGTGAGACAGAAATACTATTCTTACATCCCATCACAAGTCATCATTGTGCCCTGGGAGAGAGACACACACTACCTTAAATGCTAGTTTTTAAGGTTATTTTGAGTGTAATCCATCTGTATCAGCTCAAACTGTGAGGAGGGGTGCGGAAAGCAGTAACAATGAAAGTAAAACCTTCTGAATGACTTACAAACCGTGGGAGAAGACAACGTTTTACGTTAAACTTTAAGTTTGGGTTTTTAATGCATTTTTGTTTAACAACTTTCATTAACGAACATTAATGTTTAACCCCTTACCGCTGGGCAGATTGTGCCCGGAGGGAGGGCAGTAACGCAGGCGGGTTGTCAAAGGTGGGCCGGAAGCGGACCTGCTGACGCTCGGCAGCGAATGAAAAGCGTCATGCGACAACTGGCGGACGGGCTGATCTGACGCGACCCATAGACACACTGCACATTATTGAGAGTTTTATTGCTGTGGAGCTCTGTGATACGCTCATACACACCACACATTACTGCGAGTTTTATTACGGTGGCGCGCCTCATGTACCCCCCCTCTGCCGGTCCCTCCATTGGCTTCCTGTACGTTTCAGGATACAGTTTAAAATACTGGTCGCTCACGTTCAAATCGCCCAATATCTTTACCCGCCCCCTTTACATGACTACGTTACTCTGCAAGCACGTCCTATCTAGACAACTCCGGTCAGCAGGCGATCTCCATCTGTTTACACTCACACTGCCAACTCTCGCCCAAGACTTTGCCAAGTCCGCTCCTGTGGAATGACTTGCCTCGCCCCTGACCTTCAGGCCTTCAAGAAATCCCTCAAAACCCATCTCTTCAGATTATGTACCACATCACTGATGCAACTTATCCCTTTGCTCACCTACTCACACATGATTGAAGCTGCTTCTATGGCCCCACCATTCCCAAACCACTGGCACTAATGATCCTGCCGTCCAGTAAAACACCTGGTCTTCCTCAACCCCAATCCCTCTAGGTTGTAAGCTCCTATGGTCAGGGCCCTCTACACCTCGTTTAAATCATACGTCCGTTTGTTGGCGCTATATAAACGATGACAATAATAATATGCACAAACACACTGCACATTACTGTGAGTTTTATTGCTGTGGATTCTGTGATACGCTCATACACACCGCACATTACTGGGAGTTTTATTGCTGTGAAGCTCTGTGATACATTCACTGCACATTACTAGGGAGTTTTATTACTGCAGAGCACTGTCATACACACTGCACATTACTGGTGTTACAGGATACCCCCTGCCCTGCATAGTCTATTCTCCTGCCCCCCAAGGGGTATTATATTATACAGCTCCCCGGGCTGTGCTGGGGGGGGGGGTGAGGATAAAGCTCATAACTCACCAAATCCTCCAGCAGCCTCTGCTCTGTCTCTATCACCACGAGGAGAATGAGAAACACGTGCAATCCAAATCAAGGGCAATGTGAGCCCCACGTCACAGAAAGCAGAGTTACACTCACATCCCGAGTATCACTTCCTGCTTTGCCCAGATCAATCATGGCCGCCTGGGACTTCCTGTACTGACAAGTGCAGCCTTTTCCCAGAGGTTCCTATGGTAATGACCAATCTCTCAGTTTCCCATGATACTTCACGTGTCATACTGCCTTACTGTGACGTCATAGGATGCTGGGGAGCCTCTTGGTGTGTGGGAGAGCAGGCAGGAGTAGTGAGGACAGGTGCTGGGAGACAGGCAGAGGCTGCACTGATACTCAGGGCAGGGAATGAAACATGCTGACCCTGTGCAGCTGAGAGGCCTGGTACTGCATGCACTGAGCTGTGTATTAGGTTCATTCATATGCGCGTTCAATACCTCAGCCGCTGCAAGTGCTAAGTTAGCAACTTGCCATTGAACGCCGTTCAGCCACTCAGCGCTCAGCACTGCTATCTTAGCACTTGCAGCGCCCCGAGGAGATGCTGCGAGTAGCTGAGTGTGACGTAGTAAAGATGGCCGCCGCCATGAAGCAAGTAACAATTCCGTACGGCAATGTTAATTTTGAGGTTTTTGTTCACCAAAGCACAAAATATTTATTTATTATTTACCCCTGCACATAGACATATATTACAGTTCAATTTATATTTTGTTTCAGAAGTAAACATAATGTTTATTCAATAAAAACTATCATTTGTGGTGTGAGCGTACAAAACGGAATTGTGCCGACTGCTTATCTTTATCATATTTTGTCCGAGTGATACGAAAAACAATCTGAATCTTTCATTAAGAAATCGTCGGCCATTTTACTTTGAAATTCGCATCCAAAGCGTTCAGTGACACTGCTGCAGCAATTCAGCAGCTGCTGAGGGATTGAACGGCTCAGGACAGGGATGTAGAGGTACATGCCCCCCCCCAAAAAAAAAAAGTTGCAACCCTATAAATCCTCCAACTCCAACTGTTAGTCAGGTGTGTTGCTGCAAATGTCTACTGAGGCTGTGGATATCTGTGATACAGTAATGTGCAGTGTGTAAGAGCATGAGTTTTATTGCTGTGGATTCTGTGATACGCTCATACACACTGCACATTACTGTACCGGCTGGGTGGAGTAGAGGTAATGTCACCTCTCTGCATGGAGAGAGCCTGTGGAGACATGGGTTTGATCCCAGCGAGCACCTCTCCAGTAAGTGTCCTTGGCAAGACACCTAACGGTACATACTCGCCACCCAGGACATACTTGAAAATGAGAGAAATCTCAACGTATCCTTCCTGGTAAAATCCTTTCACAAAAAAATACGCTCATACACACTGCACATTAATGGGTTTTATTGCTGTGGAGCTCTGTGATACAGTAATGTGCAAGAGCATGAGTAATGTGTGTAAGAGCATGAGTTTTATTGCTGTGGATTCTGTGATACGCTCATACACACCGCACATTGCTGTGGATTCTGTGATACGCTCATACACACTGCACATTTTATTGCTGTGGAGCTCTGTGATACAGTAATGTGCAGTGAGTAAGAGCATGAGTTTTATTGCTGTGGATTCTGTGATACGCTCATACACACTGCACATTACTTTGACTCTTCTTGCTGTGGATTCTGTGATACACTCATACACACTGCACATTACTGTATTACAGAGCTCCCTAGCAATTAGACTCACAGTAATGTGCGGTGTGTATGAGCCTATCACAGAATCCACAGCAATAAGACTCACAGTAATGTGTGGTGTGTATGAGCGTATCACAGAATCCACAGCAATTAAACTCATGCTCTTACACACTGCACATTACTGTATCACAGAGCTCCATAGCAAAGCAATAAAACTCACAGTAATGTAATGTGCAGTGTGTTTGAGCGTATCACAGAGCACCACAACTATAAGACTCACAGTAATGTGCGGTGTGTATGAGTGTATCACAGAATCCACAGCAAGAAGAGTCAAAGTAATGTGCAGTGTGTATGAGCGTATCACAGAATCCACAGCAATAAAACTCACAGTAATGTGCGGTGTGTATGAGTGAATCACAGAGCTCCACAACTATAAAACTCACAGTAATGTGCAGTGTGTATGAGTATTACAGAGCTCCCTAGCAATAAGACTCACAGTAAATGTGCGGTGTGTATGAGCGTGAGTCTTATTGCTAGGGTGCTCTGTAATACACTCATACACACTGCACATTACTGTGAGTTTTATAGTTGTGGAGCTCTGTGATACAGTAATGTGCAGTGTGTAAGAGCATGTGTTTTATTGCTCTGGATTCTGTGATACACACTGCACATTACTGTGAGTCTTATTGCTGTGGATTCTGTGATACGCTTATACACACTGTACATTACTGTGAGTTTTATTGCTGTGGCTTTCTTGATACACTCATACACACTGCTCATTACTGTGAGTTTTATAGTTGTGGCACTCTGTGATACAGTAATGTGTGGTGTCTATGAGTGTATCACAGAGCTCCACGGCAATACAACTCACACTCCTTCACACCGCACATTACTGTGAGTTTTATTGCTGTGGATTCTGTGATACGCTCATAGACACCGCACATTACTGTATCACAGAATGCACAGCAATAAAACTCACAGTAATGTGCGATGTGTATGAGCGTATCACAGAGCTCCCTAGCAATAAAACTCACAGTAATGTGCAGTGTGTATGAGCGTATCACAGAGCTCCACAACTATAAAACTCACAGTAATGTGCAGTGTGTATGAGCGTGAGTTTTATAGTTGTGGAGCTCTGTGATACACTCATACACACTGCACATTACTGTGAGTTTTATTGCTGTGGATTCTGTGATACAGTAATGTGCGGTGTCTATCAGCGTATCACAGAATCCACAGCAATAAAACTCACAGTAATGTGCGGTGTGAATGAGTGTGAGTTGTATTGCCGTGGAGCTCTGTGATACGCTCATAGACACCGCACATTACTGTATCACAGAGTGCCACAGCAATAAAACTCACAGTAATGTGCGGTGTCTATGAGCGTATCACAGAGCTCCACGGCAATACAACTCACACTCATTCACACTGCACATTACTGTATCACAGAGCTCAACAGCATTACACCTCACACTCATTCACACTGCACATTACTGTGAGTTGTATTGTTGTGGAGCTGTGATACTCTCATACACACCACACATTACTGTATCACAGAGCTCCACAGCAATAAAACTCACTGTAAAGCGCAATGTTTATGAGCGTGAGTTTTATTGCTGTGGATTGTGATACGCTCATACACACTGCACATTGCTGTGAGTTTTATTGTTGTGGGGATCTGTGATATGCTCAATCATACCTCACATTACTGTATTACAGAGCTACATAGCAATAACTCAAGCACATTGCACCTTACTGTGAGGTTTATTGCTGTGGATTTTGTGATACGCTCATACACACTGCACATTAGTTTTATTGCTGTGGAGGTGTTTGATACCCCTCCTTCCATTGATGGATCACTTTCCTGAATCACTGAGCCCTTCATTGAAATTCATGAATCCGTAGTTAAAAGACCTTCTGACCGTAGAGGTGGCGTTTCCAGTTCAGCGCGCAGGGTTAACTCTTGTTCCCCTCCCTGTCCAAAGTCTCCTTGCTGAAGCCAAGCCAGATGTTTGTCAGCTTTACAGGCTCTGCAGGCCACATGCAGATCATGGGCCGTATGTTTGACAGCCGTGTTATATAGGGTATAAAGATACACTGTTTTACCCATCAGCTTCACAAGGTCCTGTTCTTTCATGATGTTGGTCCTTGGAGCAGTTTAACCTCTTTATTTCAGAGCAGATATGTCACCCCCAGACTTTTATCCCTCTGTGATACGGTCTTACTATTCAGGTCATGGTTTAAGTTACCTTGCTTCTCTTCTACAATCATTTCATACTCCAGTTACAGGGTGTGTTGCTTATTTGTACATTGCTGCCTCTATGCTGACCCCGAGTGACAATGTACCAGTTACACGTTTTTATAAAGCGCTAACAAGTTCCGTGGCGCTGTGACGCCATCTCTAGTTTACAACCTTTCATCCCAGTGATATTTCTGTAATCCAGGGGTGGGGGAACATCCGGCCCTCGAGCAGTATAAGGCCTGCAGAATCACTTTGACCGGCGCACAGGGTCCTGCAGCAGGGGGATGATTACATTCAATCTCCTACCCGACCTCAGCGAGTATCAGAATGGGGATTATCACCTCGTCCCTTACTCACCGCTGCGCACCACATCCTCTGCCATGCTGCCTCCCTAATCTTCCAGGCATAGTGTGAAAGAGGATCTGGCGCGCTTCAGCAAGTGAGGGAAGCGGTGAAAATCCCCACCCCCTCATTCTACTACTCGCCGAGGTCAGGTGAATGGGGTGGGAGGGGGAGTGAAATGAATTTAAGGGGGGGGTGAAATTAATTAAGGGGGAGGGGTGTGTGAAATGAAAACTAGTAAAATGAATTAAGGGGGTGAACTTATTGAGAAGGGGAGGGGTTGTGTGAAATGAATTAAATGGGGAGGGGTGATATTAATTAAGGGGGTGGGTGAAATTTCTGAAATGGGGAAGGTGTGAAATTAAGGGGTGGGTGAATTGAATTAAACGGGGGAGGGGGTGAATTGAATTAAAGGGGAAGTGGGAGAATGAAATGAATTAAATGGGGGAGGGGTGAATTCAAACGGGGAGGGGGTGAATTGAATTAAAGGGGAAGTGGGAGAATGAAATGAATTAAATGTGGGAGACGTGAATTGAATTAAATGGGGAGGGGGTGAAATGAATTAAATGGGGAGGGGGTGAAATGAATTAAATGGGGAGGGGGTGAAATGAATTAAATTGGGAGGGGGGTTAAATGAATTAAATGGGGAGGGGGGTGAAATTAAATGCGCTCCATACTGACTGACACAAACCTGGAAAATCAGTTGCGCGTAGCAGCATCATCTGTACCAGGTAACATCACGCACCTCAAAGAGAACCCGTTCCAGCTGTCACATTATGGGCAAGTTCATTCAATTTCTTCCTAAATATAGCGGCTAGATCTTAAGTAGTTAATTCTGTATGGGCCTCGAATCGAATGAGCTTATAAATCTCCAAATGGCCTTGGCAGGAAAAAGGTTCCCCACCCCCGCTGTAAACCATGATTTTTTTTAATTTTAACAATCCCTAATGTAGTTCATAAATAATTCAGCATATTGACGAAGCATCCGCTTATCAAGTAAACATCATGCAAAAACTCCCACCCCTCAACGGAAAGCGTCAGATAGGAAAGGGTTAAGATCAGACTTTAAAACATGGTTTTACTGGACTCAAAACAGGCCTGTGACCCGTTTCCTGGACATAGGCTCGAACACAAGTCATACAAAACACTTTCCTTATTCAGACCATGCAAATAGTTCCTCCCCGTTTCACAATCGGGATGTGACACCTGTGGTTTTTCCCGAAGCGACATTGTACACGAGACACAGGCGACAAAACTGTTCCTACAGAAGAGTCTTCACTGCTCGAATGAACACACACGGTAAGTCTGGGGCACTCGACCTTTTGGATGTCAAAAGCCACTTGAAAAATGTTGAAACATGGCGCGGGTCACAATACAGAAAGCTCTTATATATATATATAATAGGAATGAGGTATACGGCCAATGAGAAGATTGACTATTTCTGTGCCGGCCAATCGGAGGCTGAGCTCATGATGACAGTCATTTTTGTCCTCGATTTTGGGACGGAGGCTTCACAATAAATTTTACAGGTCTCCTGTACAGGTGATGGGGACCTCACAGGGGGGGGTCACTTCCTGTATCTGATGGAAAGGGTAGCAGAAAACAGGACTTAGTCATTTAGCAGGACAGGAGATTGTGGTGGTGACTTAAGTACCAGGAGGGGAGGGTGTCACGACTCAGTGTGAACTGGGGTTATCTGGACTCGGCCTTACTGTTGGGAGATGTGGGTTCTGAGGGTCTGACACATCATTCTATTCCCCAATCTGTCCTTATGTCCAAGTCACCCTGTGCCGATAATGGTACAGGGTGTCTGTGATATGGTTATGGTCTGTGTCTATATGTTGCTCTATATGTTATTCTTTCTATTATCATTACTGTGTGTCACTGCAGCCCTTTCCAACCCCCCCCCCATATATAGAATATGTTTCACAGCTGTGATAGGCCTGAGTAGTCAGTGTTTGCCAAACATCGCCCCGTCATCAGGCCATTGTGTGTTTGTGCCGTTTACCACTCTATTCCTGTCCACCTCGCGATTACATTATGCATTATTGTTTCATGTCAGGACTGCCGGGAGCAGAGTGAGACTAAGGACAAATAGTTCCCGGTCTCTCTCCGCGATCACTCGACGGACTCGCGAGAGGGATACCAGACAGCACAAGCCTCCATGGAGTTAGCGGCAGTTACGGGGCAGGCTCCCGAATTCAGCATCTGCTTGTAAAAACAGGGACACTAAGGGGATATTTGCGAGCGCGAATTCTTCCCCTTAGCATCCCCCTTTTAGCTCAAGGCACATGATAGTCCCCAAAAAATGGGCTATGGATGAAGACTGGCTCACTTGAGGGGGAGCACCAGGGTGTCATTTTCCATTGGTCCCAAGGTCCCTCCTGCCACCGTATATATTTGGCTCATGTGATTCATTAAAAGTTGACCTGTCGGTTTTACCCCAGGCTCTTAGTGCTGCCTCATTTCTGGGGAAATCTATAATCGTCCTTCCATTGTACTCATCCTAAAGCTTCGGCTAATGTATGGTGACAGCATGAAGGATCGGCGGTGGGAGAAAGGGTATCTGGCAAGGGAGTGGCATTTACAGATGTGACCCAGTTTGGGTGCTGAAATCTGGTACAGGGAGCTTTTTAGGAAGGGCTTGGGGGCCTGTTGGGAGGAGGAAGCCTGCTGGGAGAAGTGAGAAGGAGGAGTTCTTGCTGAAGGAGAGGGAAGGGAGGATTTCCAAAGTTGCCTATTGCTGGGGGAACAGAACTTGATACAACACTGGCTCAGCTTCTAATGAAAAGTTGCTATACCACGCTGTTACTATATCTTTGATAATTGTGTTCACAGGCCACATTATAAAGTCTGGTGGGCCTCAGGCTCATGAGTCATGGGTTGAGCACCCCCGATTTAATTTATGTTGAAACATTTTCTACATTAGGGACATTCAGATAGTTTCCCTTGAATGAATTCGCTCGTGCCTCATCAGCTTTGCTCTTCTCACGAAACATTTCCCGCAGTCAGAACATACATAGGGTTTTTCTCCTTTGTGCGCCTTTTCGTGAGCAGTGAGGTTTCCCTGCGCCGAAAACCTTCTCCCACACTCCGTACACCCGTACGGCTTCTCTCCGGTGTGAGTCCTCTCATGGACAACGAACACTTGCCTAGTTCTAAAGAATTTCCCGCACTCGAGACACTCATATGGTTTTTCCCCTGTGTGAATCCTCTGGTGAGTAGTGAGGATGGTCAGCGAGGAGTACCGCTTCCCACATTCAGAACACGCAAATGATTTTTCATCCATGTGTGTTTTCAGATGGTTTTGAAGATGCGCTCTTCTAAAGAAACGTTTTTCACATATGGAACATGGAAAAGGTCTCTCTCCGGAGTGTGTTCGCCTGTGTTTCATGAGACACGAACTCGTGGTAAAACATTTGTCACATTCCAAGCATGCAAACGGTCTCTCCCCCGTATGAAGCTTCGCGTGGAGATGGAGAATGGATTTTCTATTGAAGCACTTGTCACATTCCGCACAGGCATACGGCTTCTCTCCTGCGTGGACTCTCTGGTGTATCAGAAAGTTGTCCTTTCTCGTGAAGGATTTCTCGCAAATTGAACAGTGCAAAGGTCTCCTCCTGGTGGAAAGTGATGGACTCAGAGTAAGCTCTTCACAGATTCAGAAGATCCAGGTGTTGTTTTCTGTTCGTAGTCTGTCTGATGCGTCATCATCTGAGATTCTTCACCAGAAGGACCCACCCCATCATTCATACCAGTCGTCAGATTTTCAACAAGGTCGGTTTGGTTGGAAGAACAGTCCGGAGAACTGGAAACATTGGACAGCTTTGTGGAAAGAGTTCTTTGCTGCTTTACATCACTTCTTTCTTTAGAGATGCATCTTCTCAACATGGTCTCCTGGCCACAGGAAATTTCACCCTTGATCACACAAGAAATTTCACCCTCTTCTTCGTCAGATTCCATGTGCGTCTTAGTGAGGTTTCCATCATCACATGAGGTCCATTCTGCGTCCATTACTGAGAGTTTCTCAGGGCCGTCTGTTAATATAACAAGATATCAGATATTATACGGTGAAGTTAAATTTCTTTCAACTCTACTCTTAATCCCAAATCCCTCAAAACGTCAAGTGTCCGGTAATCATGTGAGTTAAGGGGACATGTTAGCCAGCATGACCATTTAATGGGTGTCCCAAATGTCCATCTCCATCCCAGTCACTCATGCTGTTCCGGGGGACTGTGATAGTCTTCCAAAGAGTAGGGTTGACAAGTTAACACATGATGGTGACCATCCAGTGGCTCTCAATACAGGAAGCATCGAGAGGCAGTTAACCAGATGAGTGCACTCACGTCACGCATGCTACTGCTTGCTTGGGCAGACACTGGACACATGCACACAACTTGTCACCGAGCAGTGTGCGAGGAGAGTCTCACATCGTTTGTGAACATCAAGGCTCTACAAGACTGACCAGACCTTCACACACGACTTGAAGCTCTACACAAACGTAAACAGTTGTAATTCACCAGCTGGATGGAGTAGAGGTAACATCACTGCTCTGTAACCGTGGAGACCCAGGTTTGAATCCCAGCCAGAGCACCTCTCCAGTAAGTGTCCTTGGGAGAGACACTTATCAGTACATACTTGCCCCCACAAAATATCAGCTGTGGAGTCCAGAGGTAACGTCTCTGCCCTTCGACCGTGGAGAAGCAAGTCAAATCCCATTTAGAACATCCCTCCAATACAACTGTGGAGAAGCAAGTCTCGACTTTACGAGAAGCAGGTTCAACCCAACCACCAGGTCACTGCTCTACAATCATGGAAAGATGACCCGATCCCACTCAGAAGATGCCACCAGCGAGTGTCCTTGGGCAAAACACCTAACGATATGGATGCACCTACCTCACAAGATACTTGCACATCTCATGGATTGTAAATTCCCTTGGGAACATGGTCCCCCCTGAATCAGGTCGTATCATCCAATGTATCAACCCCTTGTGCACTGATCTTGTAAAGCGCTGTAGCCACAACTACGCATTTAGTCTCACTATAATACAATGATATGTTCATGCTAAAATAGACCCTAGGTGTGTCTTGGTCTGAGAATAATGGCCCTAGGAATGTGTTTGTTCCTGTATCTAGAGGTGAGCAGATCTGTATGGTTGAGACTCCGGGCTAGCCGGAAAACAGACCATCCCCGCGCCAGGATCAGACACGCGAGTAGCCCTCCCATGTCCTGGTAATCATTTAGCCCAGGACCTCGGGCTAAGCAGGAGATAAGAACACCGGGCTATTTCAGCTCATCTTGGACAGGTGCTCTGCCAAGTGTTCACCAATGAGAGAAGAGGAAAAGCCCCATACACTACTAACGTGCCCCATATCAATCATTCTGGGTTAGGTATGCCAGGCGGTGAGCAGTAAATATGCTACCCTGCCCCTTCCAGTCATGCCGGGAACCTATCAATGCTTTTCTCGTCGGGTGATGTCATAGAGAAGCAGCCGACAAAGACAACAGAAAAAGCGCCTGATCTGAGCTACAAATATAAAAGGGCTGAAGGTACCCAAGGTCTGGCTTTATTGCGAAGCCAAAAACCAAGAATAAAGTGACAAAAAAGCGCAGATAAGTGGTTAAATACTGTGGGGGGACAGATGCGGCTTATAACTAGGGAACCTGTGTGACCTATCTCCCGGTGGTCACATAGACACTAGAACTAACAGCAAAACAGTTCCCTTTAATTCTGAAAACACAAACACCTCGAAACGTCGTCACGTTCTGCCCAGAAGAGCTCCAGCAGGAATAGACTCACCTGCCAAAGATACCAGGGCTCCAGAAAGATGGCGGCCACGCTCGCCTGGTGATGAACTCCTCCTTTCACAACAACCAAAAGAACGTGGATATTCCAGAGAAACCCGACTCCTGCGACCTGAGGGACACGAAGCACAGAAACCTATTCATTAACAGGACTATACACAGGACACGAGGTCACCCATTTACACTGGACAAAAGGAAATTCAGCCTAAAGCATAGGAAGGATTATTTTACGGTGAGAACAATAAAGCTGTGGAATTCTCTGCCTGTTGAGGTGGTTGGGTCAGAGACTGTACAGACTTTTAAAAAACGGCTGGATGACTTCTTGCAGACACAGAATATTAAGGGTCATAATATTTAATATGTGGGTAAAAGCTTCTTGATCCAAGGTGAAATCTGACTGCCATTCTGGGGTCAAGAAGGAATTTTTTCCCAGTGTGTTGCATATTGGCGAGCGCTTCAGACAGGGGTTTTTCACCTCCTTTTGGATCAACAGCAGTAGGTGATGCGTGTGTAAGGCTGATCTCGATGGACGCATGTCTCTTTTTTCAGCCTATGGAACTATGTAAGATACAACTGAGTCTATTGGTATTCTACCTCACACCGCACATTACTGTGATTTTTATTGCTGTGGATTCTATAATACACTTAAAGTGCAGTGTGTGTATATAATCGTATGACGGAGCTCCACAGCAATAAAACTCACAGTAATGTGCGGTGTGTATGAGTAGGAGTGATACACTCCATACACAGAGCACATTACTGTGGGTTTTATTGCTGTGGATTCTGTGATACGCTCATACACACCGCACATTACTGTGAGTTTTATTGCTGTGGAGCTCCGTGAAACCCCCATGCTCTGCAGAGTCTACCTCCTGCCCCCAGGGGTATTATATTATACAGCTCCCCGGGCTGTGCGGGGGGGGGGGGGTGAGGATAAAGCTCATAACTCACCAAACCCTCCAGCAGCGTCTGCTCTGTCTCTGCAGCTCCTGGAGAATCACAGACCCTCAGACTCCAGGACAAAGTGACCGGATGTGGACTCATCTGGTCTCAGCAGAGGAGGCTTATTATATCCTGGACCCAATACAATGCCCGGGGGGTTCATTTCCTGCTTTGCCCAAAACAATCATGGCCGCCGGGGGCTTCCTTTACTGGCAAGCTGGCTCCCTTTGTCTCTATGGCAACGGCCAATCACTCTGACTCCTTTCTCAAATTATGCTGCAGGAGGCGGATTGGATTTTTGTGACGTCACTGAGAGCTGGTGTGTCTGGGAGAGCAGGCAGGAGTAGTGAGGACAGGTGCTGGGAGACAGGCAGAGGCTGCACTGACACTCAGGGCAGGGAATGAAACATGCTGACCCTGTGCAGCTGAGAGGAGGCGCCACCTAGCGGGGAGGCCTGGTACTGCATGCACTGAGCCCATCCAGGACTTTATGGGGTCTGTTTACAAAGCACTGACATTGAATAAGATTTCATCTGGCTTCATCGATTCCATTTTATCGATGTCTTTACTATTCACCAAATGGTCACCGTATTGCACCGAAAAGGGAGCTGCCAAAAGCAGGACTGCGCCAAAATTGCCCCGGCGAATTCCACCGCAGTGAAAGCAAAAACTAGGAGGTTAAACGGAAAAAAAATGCAGTAAAAATGTGTCTGAATAATAATAAAGAAAGGTCCTTTAAAAAAATAATAAAAAGATCAGTTCCAAAAAAGTCTTTAAAAAAAATGTCGTCTAAAAAAATACGAAAAAGTCTGTTAAAAAATAAAAAATGTCATCTAAAACATAAAAAAATACAAAAAAGTAAAAAATAAAGATGTCATCTAAAACATAAAAAAAGTATTTTAAAAAATAAAGATGACGTCTAAAAAAATACGAAAAAGTATTTTAAAAAATAAAAAATGTCATCTAAAACATAAAAAAATACAAAAAGTAAAAAAATAAAGATGTCATCTAAAACATAAAATACAAAAAAGTATTTTAAAAAATAAAAAATGTCATCTAAAACATAAAAAATACTAAAAAGTATTTTAAAAAATAAAGATGTCAAACAAAGTAATACAAAAAGTAAAAAAATAAAGATGTCATCTAAAACATAAAAAATACAAAAAGGTAAAAAAATAAAGATGTCATCTAAAACATAAAAAATACGAAAAGTAAAAAAATAAAGATGTCATCTAAAACATAAAAAATACAAAAAGTAAAAAGATAAAGATGTCATCTAAAACAAAAAATACAAAAAAGTAAAAAAATAAAGATGTCATCTAAAACAAAAAAAGTATTTTAAAAAATAAAGATGACGTCTAAAAAATACGAAAAAGTATTTTAAAAAATAAAGATGTCATCTAAAACATAAAAAATACAAAAAGTAAAAAAATAAAGATGTCATCTAAAACCTAAAAAAATACAAAAGAGTAAAAAAATAAAGATGTCATCTAAAACCTAAAAAAATACAAAAAAGTATTTTAAAAAATAAAGATGACGTCTAAAAAATACGAAAAGGTCTCTTAAAAAAAATAAAAAGTGTTTTTGCAAACAAAATAAAAATAATAGATGGTCTTTAAAAAAACCTATGAAAGATATTATTTCTTTTATATTAAAGCTATGGGATTTGCCTGTTTAAACCTGTCGAATCGAAACACCGAAAATCAGGTCATTTCGGTGACATTTCGGTGCAGTTGGGCGTCTGTGAATAAACGACACGATAGGCTTCTATGGGACAATTTCGGTGTCTCCAAATTGAGGCAAAATGCACCGTATTTCGCTGTTGATTCGCTGTATTTGGCGCAGTGACAGTTTAGTGAATAGACGAATTGACCCAAAATTGCAGACACGGTGAAATTAACCACTTGGCGCAATTCAGGGGCAGATTTGGAGGTTAGCGAATGACCCGAATTGTATGCATAGAGCACAGGGAGAGGCACAGCTTACACCTGCCCCCCCCTCCCCTCATGGCTGTGCCTGCAGGATACAAGACGTCAGTCACAAATACCAGAGAACTGGATTTTCCTGTCCTGTTTCACAGGTGTGGAGCTAGAGGTCATGGTGATGGAGTGGAATTTAGACCTCTGGCTGTTTACTGGGTCCTGTAACCGTCACACCAGGGTGGGACAATAGCATTCAGAAACACCTGAGATTCCTACAGAAAGGTCAACACGAAAAGAAAAGGTTACCTTCAATATATCCAGCCTGGTAAAAGAAGCATTTTAGCCATTTATATGTGTTTAATGTATATTCTACCAACAAACAGTTAATCCTATTAATTCAGCATACGTAGACTCAAGAGAATAGTCACTTACCTCCAAATTCACCCCGAAATTGCTCCAAATGGTGAATTTCACAGCTTGGGCCAGTTCGTCGATCCACACAGCTGTCAATTCACCAAATACTGGTGAACTGACAGCGAAATACGGTGCAATTCGCCACAATTCAGGGGCACCGAAATTGGAAACTATCAGTCTATTCACAGAATGTCAAATTGCACCGAAATTGAGGCAAAATGCCCTCATTTTCAGTGTTTAAACATGCGAAAACCATAGTATTCAATGTATAAAAATATATTTTTTAAAAAATGCAAACACCGTTTATTCTTATTTTTTTTGCAAAAACCCTTTTCTTTTTTCTAAAGACCTTTTCTATTTTTTTATTAGATGACATTTTCTTTTTTTTTATTTTATAAATGGCTTTTTTTATTATTTTGTAAAAAGACCTTTTTGTTATTTTTTTATTAGATGACATTTTCATTTTTTTTATTTTATAAAAGACTTTTTTTATTATTTTGTAAAAAGACCTTTTTATTTTTTATTAGATGACTAATTAGATGATTTTTAGATGACTAATTAGATGATTTTATTTTCTAAAAGACTTTTTTTATTATTTTGTATAAAGACCTTTTTGTTATTTTTATTAGATGACATTTTCATTTTTTTTATTCTATAAAAGACTTTTTTATTATTTTGTAAAAGACCTTTTTGTTATTTTTTTATTAGATGACATTTTCAATTTTTTGTATTCTATAAAAGACTTTTATTATTATTTTGCAAAAAGACCTTTTTGTTATTTTTTATTAGATGACCTTTTCATTTTTTGTATTTTATAAAAGACTTTTTTAATTATTTTTTAAAAGACCTTTTTGTTATTTTTTATTAGATGACATTTTCATTTTTTTTATTTTATAAAAGACTTTTTTATTATTTTGTATAAAGACCTTTTTGTTATTTTTATTAGATGACATTTTCATTTTTTTATTCTATAAAATACTTTTTTATTATTTTGTAAACGACCTTTTTGTTATTTTTTTATTAGATGACATTTTCATTTTTTTTAATTTTCTAAAAGACTTTTTTTATTATTTTGTAAAAGACCTTTTTTGTTATTTTTTTATTTTTTATCAGATGACGTTTTTATTTTTTTATTCTATAAAATACTTTTTTATTATTTTGTAAAAGACCTTTTTGTTATTTTTTATTAGATGACATTTTCAATTTTTTGTATTCTATAAAAGACTTTTATTATTATTTTGCAAAAAGACCTTTTTGTTATTTTTTTATTAGATGACATTTTCATTTTTTTTAATTTTATAAAAGACTTTTTTTTTATTATTTTGTAAAAGATCTTTTTGTTATTTTTTATTAGATGACATTTTCATTTTTTTTTATTTTATAAAATACTTTTTTTATTATTTTGTAAAAGACATTTTTGTTATTTTTTCAAGAAACTTTTTAGACACATTTTTACTACATTTTATTGGATTAATCTCCTGTTAGGAGAAAAGAAGACTTCCTTTTTTTATTATCAGTTCAGTGGAATTCGCCAATGCCAATTCAGAGGTTACCGACACAATTTGGCGGATTTCACCGATGTCCGATAACTGCTTCAGCGACTCCAGTTTTGGCAAATTATGGTGAATATTTACTAAATAGTGAATTCACAGTATTTTGAACCCAATTTCCGTGCTTTGTGAATTGAACTTTATACCTTCTGCTCCTCAGCTTCCTCCTACAAGAGTTCCTGGTGTTATGCGCAGAGGAGGATTGATATCAGGTTACATAGTGAAGAGACAGGAATTATCCGCAGCTCAGCTGTAATAGTTTTACACAGGACATACATATTCTTTTTCAGAAAGCGACGCACAATGAAATAAAGTGTAAAACCCAGAAACTGTAAAAGACCACATTAAGATCGTATAAGAAAAATGAGAAAATATTTTTGATGTCATACTTCAGTTTTAAATGATTATTTAATGTGTTTATATACATGCAGTACACACACATATATAACATATATATTCAGCACACATACGGGTATATATATATATCACACACATATAATTTTGGTGTCTCAGGGACACAGGTGTTCAGGGCCGGAGGGAACACATGGTCTCTGGAGAACAGGTGGGCAGGGGGTTTCTGAATACACTACTAGGCTGAGGGTCTCTGAAAAACACCTACGCTGAGGATCTATGGACACAAGGCAAGGCTAGAGGGTCTCTGGATACACGGCTAGGCTGAGGGTCTTTGGACACAAGGCAAGGCTAGAGGGTCTCTGGATACACGGCTAGGCTGAGGGTCTTTGGACACAAGGCAAGGCTAGAGGGTCTCTGGATACACCGTTAGGTTGAGCAACCGTTGAGGATCCTTGGATACATGGCAAGGCTAGGGGGTTTCTGGATACACAGGCTGAGGGTCTCTAGACACATAGCAAGGTTGGAATTCTCTGGCTACATGGTTAGGCTGAAGGTCACTATATATATGGCAAGGCAGGGGGTCTCTGGATCGATCGATGCCTAGACAGAGGATCTCTGGATCTGAGGCTAGACTGATGATTTCTGGACACATGGCAAGGCTAGGGGTTCTCTGGATACACAGGCGGAGGGGCTCTTGATACACAACAAGGCTCGGTGTCACTGGATTTAAGGCTAGTCTGAGGGTGTCTGAATACGATAGGTCTCTGGATACATGGCTAGGCTGAGGGCTTCAGTACACATGGCAGGGCTGGGGGTCTTCGGACACATGGCAAGGCTGGGGGTCTCCTGATACACAGCATCACTAGACAAACAGAGGAGAGCAGTGGCGTAACTAGAAACCTGAGGGCCCCGGTGCAAGAATCCACGAAGGGCCCCCCCCCAAAAAAAATGTATTTTTACTTATTTTTCACTGCAAAATAAAACAAAGATAGTATTGCCCCCCAGCTCTCATGGGTATATATAGGGCCCCCAGCTCATGGGTATATATATGGCCCCCAGCTCATGGGTATATATATAGGGCCCCCAGCTCATGGGTATATAGGCCCCCAGCTCTCATGGGTATTTGGGTCCCCAGTTCTCACCTCTGCTGGCCCCAGGGCAGGCTCCGCCGACGTTCTTTTCTTCTCCTTGGCGAGCGGCCGCTGGAAGCATGCGTCTTGGCCGCTCGCCGGAAACCACCTGATCAGCGCAGAGGTCTCGCGAGAGGATCTCGTGCGCTGGTCAGGTGGTTCCTATCCCACGTGAGTGGCCAAGCTGCATGTCAGTGGCCGCTCGCAGGGAGAGGGACGGCCAGCGCGCGGCTCCCAGATTCCGGCGCTGATTGCCGGAATCTGGCGGGCGGCGCCGGGCCCCCCTCCAGTGGCAGAATGCCAGGGCCCGGTCGCAACTGCGACCGCTGCGACCCTGGTACTTCCGCCACTGGAGGAGAGAGTAGCCAGACCTGACTCAAGCTGGAGTCACTCAGTAGAAGACTCACAATGATCTCACCCAGAGGGAGAGGTGAGGGTAGATGATATAGGGGGCTATATAACAAGGGCCAGCTGGAGACCATAGCCAGGCCTTGGCCCGCCACACGGAAATGGCTGAAGGAGATACTGTACCTGCCCCCTCAACTTTAGGTTCTGGACCCAACGCCGACATTTTGGTGCTCTCCCGGCACTTTCCTGCACTACGGCTATCAAAGTTCCCCACCCTGCGGTGAATTCAGCATTCACCGCAGGGACCCCGGAGTGCAGAGAAAACCCGCCGCAATTCCACCAAATACCACCAAAAACCCACCAGTACCGGCGGAAAAAAAACCCCGGGAAAAAGCCGACGAGCCGACGATCACAGCGCAGACCAGCTGCTGTAAAAAGCTGACAAGCTGACGAACGTAGTAAGAAAAATCAAAACAATATGATTGAAAGAGTCAAAATTCAAATGTTTTCATAAGATCCTATGAATGATAATAAAAAGGTCTGTTACAGAAAAAAGAAAAAACACTTAAAGAAAAAAACGGGGAAAACAATTGTCAAAAAAATCCCGAAAAATGCCTAATAGATCCTAAAAAAAAACAATAAATAAAGAGACTTTTTGCTGCAGATTAAAATAATAAACAGTTTATTAGATATTGGGTAAAAACGGGAATATTTTTAACATTGAAGCCTATGGGATTCTCTGAATACACCTGCTGTATGAAAACACCGAACAGCAGGACACTTCGGCAACTTTTCTCTGCTGTTTGGTGTCTGTGATTAGATTAACCATTGCTTCTCTATGGGGGATTTCACTGCCGTCGAACAGGCACCGTAGATGCTGGCAGTTCGCCAAAATTTGGTGAACTGCCTTCTCTTTGAATAGCCGAACGGCCCCGAAATGTCAACGTACGGGGAAATTCACTGTTCGGTGACATTTTGAAGCGAGATCGTCTCTCTCTGAATAACCCTGCTGAATTTACCGTTCCCCCTCCCGGGTTGGGCAGCCTTGGACCAGCTATGTGGAAGCTTCACATCATTGACCCAATTGTCAATCATTCTTTCGGATTTTTGTTAGTAATAGTCACTGGTTATATAAAATTTTTGCTAGTTAATAATTTTTACCCATGTGTCTTTGCCAACCACTAATGCAACATGAAGAGGCTCGGTAAAGATGGTACTGAAGGTATGCAAGTGTTTGATCGGGTCAGAAAGCTCATAGAAGGACAATTGTCCCAATTCGTAGTCCAGATAGATCCGGAATCTCTGAGAGGAGGGGATGACCGGTAACTGCAGTCCTTCACCATTGTGTTTTACTAAATAATGATCAAGCCAACTACACAAATACCAAGACTTCTTATTATATCCAATCAATGGCGTAGCGCCATGTGTGTTGATACTGGAGCAGGCCATTCCTATGTTCCAACCATCTGCTTCACTGGTCTCCACTTCCCAGTAATGTCGTCCCGAGGAGAAACTCCTGGAACTTAAGACCGGAGAATAATCCTGAAGCCTCTCGTGGTTTTGTTTTGTGTCTGACCATGACACAAGTTTGAGGTCAAGTGAAACCTTTGCATTGTTACCAGCTGTTTTGACATCCAGAAGTATGTCTGAAGCCCTTTTTCCTTTCACTGAAGCGACCGAAGCAACTGGTATACGGTGCTGTTTCTGTACACCAGTTACAAGATCAGTTAAGCCTGAGCGTAAGGTGGCCAAGACCAGACTGACATCCAGTTGTCCTACAGTATCAACCATTTTGTTGTGTCCCTCTGAGTCTTCATAATTGTGCTCCACAGCATCATATTGGTCAGAGCTGATGGATTCCTGCCCTTGTAAGACAGTTATTGGGTCGGTCATTTTACACAGCTCCTCAATGTGACCCATCTGCTTGGACAGTTCTTCATCCTTTATTTCCAGCTTTTGGGAAAGATTTGCCACCCTGAGTAAAATCTCTTCTTCTTGGTTGAAGATGTCATTTAAAATTCTCGCCTCTAGGGTGTCTAACCCGTTCCTGATGTCCCCAATCACTGCCGAAACTTGTTTAGATAGGTCAAGAATGTTGTCTTGCAATGTCCTCTTATAATGATGCAAATCCTGGACCTTTTTCTCAATCTTTGCTCGCTTAACGGCCATGGTCTCAAGAATGTTTCTCATTTTCTCCTTGCTCTTGTCAGAGGCTTCATTCAGAGTCTCTACCTGGTGTCCCTGGTGCTCTCCATCTAACCTGCAGGACACGCAGATACAGGCTGTGTCCTCCATGCAGTAATACTCCAGGATCTTCTTGTGGAGGGAGCATTTTCTGCCCGAGAATGATGTAGTTGGCCCAGCTAATACATGCTCTGCTGCTTTGTTGTGAACTTTAACATGGTCATCACACAGAGAAGCTTCACATAACAGACATGTTTTTGCAGCAGATACAGGAGTGTGAATGCAATAGGTACAGTAGATTCCAACCTTGCTGACCTCTAGCTTTGTGAATTGGACGGTGTCCACAATGTTACACAACTTCCTGTTCTTCACCAGCTCAGGACGTTCCTCGAACTTTCTTCTGCACTCAGGACACTCGTAGACTCCGGATCCCTCCTGTGAATCCAGAACATGCCCTATGCAGTTCTGGCAGAAGCTGTGTCCACACGTCAGAGTTGCAGGATTCGTATAAATGTTCAGGCAGACGGAGCAGGTCAGCTCCTCGATCAGAGCCGCGGACGCCATCATAGAAGGCAGGAGCAAAGAATTCTTCAGCCGGATTCTCTTCTTTTTTAAAGCCAAAGTGCAGGATGTGGCTCATATTACAAAGGTGTGGTGGAGAACATGTCTAGTAATATAGATAACCAGCAATTCTCCACCAGGCTCCAAACTGCTCAGACCGGTTTTAAGCTTGTCTCGAAATGGTAGACTTTAACCCTTTCGCTGCTGAGGTCATATTTACCGGTTTTGCTCATCATGTTTAAACGTGTTTTGAAGGCTTATTTTAGTATATGACCCAGACATATTATATATCGTTCTTTCCGTCAGACTCGGTAGATTCATAATATGTCATTACTATATGTATACGTTATGTCATGTCTGTATATTATAACAAAAAATGCAATAAAATATGTATTTTCAATAATTTACAACGTGTAAAGTGTTTTTTTTCACATTTTAACATGCGAGCAATTGCGGTTATATTTTGTATGTGGTGCGCTTGTTAAAAAAATTAGAGATGGGGTCTCTTTACATTTTTTTTTGGGGAAAATTACACGATTTTTAACAAACGCACCGCATACAAAAATCGTTAGTGGAGCATCATTGTTCACATTATAATTGAAATGGGAACAATATTGCTGCATTAACGAACCAAAAAAAAGAAGAAAAAATGTTTTGTTTTTTTTTATAATTTTTTTTAAATATAATTTAATTTTTTATTTTTAATTTTTATTTTTTTTTAAAAAACTTTTTTTCACTTTCGTGTTTGGTATCGTTGCAACGGCCATGCTCTGGCCGATCCAACCATACCAAACTTTAACCCCTAGCTGCCACGGATCGTGAGATAGGGAGTTCATTGGAACTCCCTATCTCCACCGTTGGTGGCAGTTAGGGGTTAACTCTAGGACTGGCGTCATTGTGCTATGCACGATGACGCCAGTCCTCAGGGGGAGTTCCCGGAGGCTTGGCCGACATCCAAGATGTCGGCCAGCTCTGGGAAAGGATCACGAACCGGCGCTTTTCAGCGCCGATTCGCGATCCAGCTCCCCAGGGGTTAATGCCAGGCACCATTTGGAAGGGCAGGCTGTGCCCTTCCAAATGGTGCCTGGGTTAACCCCCGCAACGCCGCCGATCGGGAGGGAGAGAGGTCCGAAGGACCTCCCCCCCTCCCTTTCAGGCGCCTCCTCCGCACATGCGGGGGGGGCACCTGAATTAGGTGTCATCGCGCTGTCGCGATGACACCTAATTTCACCGGCGGCGGTTCCGGATGCTGGGCTGACATCGAGGATGTCAGCCCGCACCGGGGGGGCCAGCGATCGGCCGGAACCCGGCCGAACACTGACCCCAAAGGGAGGACGTGCTCAGCGCGTCCTCCGCACACCAGCAACCATGCGGAGGACGCGCTCAGCGCGTCCTCCGCATCGAAGTGGTTAAAAAAGGGACCTTCCTTGTTTATTTTTTTATTTTTATTTATTTATAAAGGATTTTACCAGGAAGGATACATTGAGATTTCTCTCGTTTTCAAGTATGTCCTGGGTTCAAGAACATTGAATTGTTACAGAAATACAAAGTAATGAAATGCAAGATATTAACACAAAACAAATATACAGATTAACAGAAAATAAATATGAAGGAAATACAGTCACTATGTTACATGTTTACAGGTGCATTCTGCATTGAGGTATGTTAATATGGAGCTGTAGCGCTCACTCCCGGAGGAGCCGCTGAATTTAACCTCGGGTTAGTCTCTCCGCACTAGGGAATAAATATACACCAGCATTGTTGTGGATTTTATAGATTATATACTTTACTGGTCTCAATAAAGCGGCATATATAATGTAAGCACGGTATATAGAAAACCGGATTTCGTAATGCGAGAAACGCGCAGCGGTAAAAGAAAAGTTTAACCCCTTCGTTTCTGGAGTGTAAGTCCCGTGAGGGTAATGTCCCAAGAAAAGGTGTGTGTGTGTGAGCTCGGGTACCCGGGTACTATATTCGACTGGCCAGTGAATGGATTTAGCAAATCTTCGACTAGTCACGTTGGGGCTCTGTAGATTTAAACAATACTGCAGCGTGCTTTGTTAAACTTTGACTGTGGCCTGGAAGGCCTCTCACCCATCCGCCAGACAATCTGTTCCGCTGTCCGATCAAGGATCTCTCTCCGCTTGGTTATACTGGAACTCTGTGCCACCGGATCCGCTTCTCCTGCTTGTCCGATTTCGGTAACGAGAATTACGGCCTACCGCCTGCACTCCCAGTGGATCATCGCGGTCTCCTTACTCGGGGTCCAAACCGGAACTCTGTGTCTGTGCAAAACCTCTCAGCAGTGAATTACTAGGTCTCTGGCAAGTCACTGTATCGATCCCCAGTGTCGGCAAGGCAGCGCCTGCTCTCCGGCCTGGTCACAATCGCTCACAGTCTCACGTGCGTCTTACTCTGTTCACCGCTCGGCTCACACTGGCTCTCCTTCGCACGTGGCTGCGGATGTCCTTTCCTCTGTGTCCCACTCACTTCCTGTATCCACCGCAAAGCATGATGGAAAACATAGTCCCATTGTGTCCAGTATACTTTACAATGCGCTGTCTCCCTCTGGTGGCCAATATAAGTAAATGCAGCAGAACACAATCTTTTCAAAGCAGCGCTACACTCTCCCCCCCTAAACTCTTGGATCCTCCCAAGGGCGTTTAACGGGTACATGTATCGGTCATACATAACACAGCATAACATAACAGTTCTCACTTTAACCTATATATTCAGGGCTGACAACAGGCAGCAAATATCCTCAATCTCACCTAAACCCCTAGACACCTCTACAAGTAGGGCTGACACTTCAGGAAACCTCCCCACAGTTGTTACAGCTTCCTCCGTACTATGTCCTGGTGAATCATACGTGAGTCTCTGAGGGGGTCGTCCTGAACGTTTAGGCTCAAATTTTTCAGGACCCTCTTCAGTCGGGAGAGCTGACTCCACAGGCTCAATTCTCTCTCCTGCAGACATCTTCGTTGTATGCACCTTCCAGGGAAGGCATAGAACTGTAATCTATGGTTATTTCCTCTAGAACTTCAGGAACTTCCGAGGTCTCAGGTACTTCAGGTGCTTGAGTTATAACTTCAGAAATATCAGGCTCTAAATAACTCTCACCCGGTCAGAGACCGGCTTGACGCCCTCGGACTCCGGTGTCCACGCCCAGCTCAGACACCAGCCTTCTTCTTCACTGTCTTCTTCACTCTCTCTAACGGAACGGAACTGATGAGACCGAGTAATAGAAGTCGGACAAGATATAGGCGGACCAGGCAAAGAGAACTTGTCTCCAATCGGTACTCGTACAGTCTTTCCTGACCGTAGGACCTTCTCCGTCCCTTCCATTCTCCTCAGCTTTCTCACTTCTGTAGTAGCTCTCTGTTCTTTGACCCTCCGTGGACAGGCCGCCGGTCGTAACATCGAGTGTGCCTTCTTAGGAGCAGGACTCTCTTCTGTCACCAGTTGGGTTAAGAGGTGTCTCAACACATCAGTGTTCATCCCCGCTATCATAGAGCTTCGATTAGCTCCCGAGGGACGAGGACACACAATGGCCAATGTGTCACATACTCCCGGTTGTACAGCGATTACCGAACTGAATTCTAGCTTCACCTGTACATATCCATCATAGGGAAACCTTTCAGTCCCCATACCCCAGATTTCAAGATCCTTCAACTTCTTCAGGGGTATATGCTTCAAATATTTCTGATAGAAATCTCGGTAAATCAGCGTTACTTGAGCACCCGAATCTAGAAGAGCCTTAGTGTAGACTGCTTCCACTTGAACCGGGATGATGGGCGAAGGACCTATCAACTTGTCAGGGAACTTCTTCGTAGCAGCAGGAGATGTAGACCCAGTCTGTTGTACTCTAACCCTCGTCCTCATACGTGGCGACTGCGGGCGTACATTGTCTTCCCGTGACGTAGGACCGGACCTCCAGGGAGAGGATCTCCTAGTTCTAGCAGGCACATATAGGGACCCTCCCTGTCTCCTTTCCGGGCACTGAGCCTTGAAATGGCCGAATTCCCCACAGGCGAAACATCTTCCCCAGGAGGATGAGGGCACACTTTCTTCCTGTGGCTCATTTAAAATTCCCCTGTCGGAGGCCACGGCAACCGCTACTGTTCGTATATCTGAGAGAGACCTCTGTATTTCAGTCTGCATTTCTGCTACTTTCAAGATTGCCCGGCATAGATCCGTGTGTGTCTGTTCCATCTTAACTTGGGCTTCTTGTACTTTCTTGAGAGTCTTTTGTATCTCACCATACAACTGGTTTGATGACTTTTGGGTTATCTCCGGCTCATATGTCTCTTCCGGATCATCTTCATCTGATGAACACTCGTTATACCCTATGGGTTGCGCATAGACCTTTTCTCCCCTTCTTGCAAGCTTCTCTTCCAGAAGGGCTTCTTCTTCCCAAACAATTCGAATCAGTTCTAGGTAATTTAACTCTTTATTTCCTTCTCGAGTCTTTAGTTGCAACATCACAGGGTCTAAGGGTAAAGCACCTTTCAATATCTGCCGCATTCTAACCTGATCTACTGTAGTGGGGTCTGTTCCTTTCTTCAACAGTACTTGGTACAGTATCTTATCCAGGCGCCTCATGTATTCTGTCATCTTCTCACCCTTTTGCTGGTAAGTATGTTCATACTGGTTCATGAGCTCAGCAGCCTTTTCCGTTCGCCCGAAGACTTCCTGTAATATGTTCAGGTAATCTAGAGCAGTACAGTCTCGCTTACTCAGCTTCAGATTCCTGACAGCCTCTGACGCAGGTCCCTTCAAGCTCTCAGTAATTCTTTGCTTCTTCTGCGCTTCAGAGACGTCCCACTCATCCAGAGTCTGCATCGCCTGTTCCACCCATTCTTCGAAGGTTTCTTCTCCCACCGGAGTTGGCAAGTTTCCTGAAAATTTTTCCAACTTCTGATATCCGAAGCTGATGTAAGAAGGGTGGGCCCTCTGACACTTAACTACGAGGTCTGACTCTCCAATAGCAGCAATGAACTCCGGCCCGATCATGGCCAGCGGGCTGGACGCAGGAATATTCGCAGAATCACCACGTGGCTTACTTGGCTGGATCAGACGAACTTCCACGTCGTCAGTTAGCTGCATACTCACGCCCTGAAAACACACGGTAACACCCTTTCTCCACTCAAAAAGAACATACGTGTGAGAAGTCTCTGGGTTCACTTTCATGTCCGCTAGAAACCCCCGCTGATCAGGCGCCAACGCTGCCACGGCCCGCGGATCTGTTCTTCTGCCCAGGTGCCTGCAGGAATATCCATTACTACACTCAACTCTAACTGGCCACCCTGTGCTTTACACCACTCTGCTGCTTCGTCTAGATCCATATTTAACCCTTTAAATGCGGTTTAATCTAGAGACTAAAATCCCGGAAACGAGCCCCCACGTGTAGTGCTCACTCCCGGAGAAGCCGCTGAATTTAACCTCGGGTTAGTCTCTCCGCAATAGGGTATAAATATACACCAGCACTGTTGTGGATTTTATAGATTATATACTTTACTATTCTCAATAAAGCGGCATATATAATGTAAGCACGGTATATAGAAAACAGGATTTCGTAATGCAATAAATGCGCAGCGGTAAAAGAAGAGTTTAACCCCTTCGTTTCTGGAGTGTAAGTCCCGTGAGGGTAATGTCCCAAGAAAAGGTGTGTGTGTGTGAGCTCGGGTACCCGGGTACTATATTCGACTGGCCAGTGAATGGATTTAGCAAATCTTCAAATATTCACGTTGGGGCCCTGTAGATTTAAACAATACTGCAGTGTGCTTTGTTAAACTTTGACTGGGGCCTGGAAGGCCTCTCACCCATCCGCCAGACAATCTGTTCCGCTGTCCGATCAAGGATCTCTCTCTGCTTGGTTATACTGGAACTCTGTGCCACCGGATACGCTTCTCCTGCTTGTCCGATTTCGGTAACGAGAATTACGGCCTACCGCATGCACTCCCAGTGGATCATCGCAGTCTCCTTACTCGGGGTCCAAACCGGAACTCTGTGTCTGTGCAAAACCTCTCAGCAGTGGATTACTAGGTCTCTGGCAAGTCACTGTATCAATCACCAGCATCGGCAAGGCAGCGCCTGCTCTCCGGCCTGGTCACAATCGCTCACACGTGCGTCTTACTCTGTTCACCGCTCGGCTCACACTGGCTCTCCTTCGGACGAGGCTGCGGATGTCCTTTCCTCTGTGTCCCACTAACTTCCTGTATCCACCGCAAAGCATGATGGAAAACGTAGTCCCATTGTGTCCAGTATACTTTACAATGCGCTGTCTCCCTCTGGTGGCCAATATAAGTAAATGCAGCAGAACACAGTCTTTTCAAAGCAGCGCTACAGAGGTCTTAAGTGACTTTAGACTGGTGGAAGATTTGATGGCGTCTGGGAGGTTATTCCATAATTGTGGTGCTCTGTAGGAAAATGAGGATCGAGCCACTTGCTTTTTGTATTGTGGTATTGCAAGTAAGGTGCTGGTCCTGGATCGGAGGTTATAGGATGAGGGAACTGCTGAGGGAAGCAGCCTATTCAGGTAGGATGGTAGCTTCCCAGAAAAGCTCTTAAACACCAGGTTGGAAAGGTGAAGGGTGCGTCTAGATTCCAGCGACGGACAGTTTAGATCTTTTAACATGTCACAATGGTGGGTCATGTAGTTACATTGTAGCACAAAGCGACAGAATGCGTTATACAATGTAGTAAGTTTTTGGAGGTGCGTTTGTGGGGCGGCTGCATACACTACATCCCCGTATTCAATAGCCGGCATAAGCATTTGTTGTACAATCTGCTTTCTTACCGCGGGGCTCAGGCAGGATTTGTTTCTTTACAGGGCACCTAGTTTGGGGTAAATTTTAGATGAAAGTTTTTCAATGTGGGGGCCAAAGGATAGATTTGGGTATAACCACATACCTAGATATTTGAGAGAAGTGACTGTGGTCAGTGTGCCATTTGATTTTGTCCTGACACATAGATGGGGTGTTTGCAATTTGTGTAGTTTAGGTGCTGTTCCAAAGAGCATTGTAACAGTTTTGTCAGCATTTAGAAAAAGTTTGTTATCTTTGATCCACTTTTCTACTTCTGTGAATTGGTCTTGCAGCACGGCCTCCAGCTGTGGGAGATCTGGTTTGCTGGTATAGATTACAGTGTCGTCTGCGTACATGTGTACAGTTGAGGCTTTGCAGACATTGGGCAGATCATTTATGAATATTGTGAATAGCAGGGGGCCGAGTATCGAGCCTTGGGGTACACCGCACGTGACTGGGAGGGGGAGGGAGGAGCTGCCAGAAATGGACACATATTGGGACTGATCAGATACATATGATTGAAACCAGGTTAGCGTGCGATCACCAATACCAGAGTTTTTAAGTTTTTGTAATAAGATGCCATGGTCTACAGTGTCATAGGCCTTGGCAATATCAAGGAAGATGTCTCTAGTTAGGTTTCCTTGTTCCATGCCAGCCTGGATATCATTGGAAACTTTTAAAAGGGCAGTTGTGGTTGAATGATTTGGACGGAAGCCGGATTGATCTGGGGTTAAATAGTTCCAATACTGATAGTAATCGCGTAATTGAGTGTAAACACATTTTTCCAGGATTTTTGACATTACAGGAAACAATAATATTGGACGGTAGTTGGATACCAAAGTATTGTCTCCACTTTTATGGATAGGTACCACTCTCGCAGTCTTCCAGAGTTTGGGTATATATCCAGTCGCCAGTGATTCATTGATTAGGGTTGCGACAGGTTTTGCAATTGCCGGGGCACTGATTTTCAGCAGCATTGCTGGGATTTGGTCAGGTCCTGACTGGTGTTTCATTTTTTGGTTACAGAGAAGTTTAGTAATGGCACTGACAGGCACCGGTCTATAACTGAATTTCTCTTTGATACAGGGTTTTTGCACAGTTGGAAGGATCTGACTTGTGTGCTGCCTTTCTGAATGTGTTTCAATTGCTAGCTTAGCAATCAGGGTGTTGGCGCAGCCAACAAAATAGTTATTAAAGGCATTTGCTACATCTGGGGGGTGTTGCAGGGTTTGGTTGTTTACTTTGACAGCAGCTGGTTGGGAGTGGACAGGGGGCGATTGTATGTTATTTATGATTTTCCAAAAATTTCTCGGGTTTGATATGTTATTGTTTAGATTTTCATTGAAGTATTGGGCTTTGGCCATTTTTGTTTGCTTTGTGCATGCATTCTGCCATTTTCGGTATTCACAGTGATCGTGCATGGATCCAGTACTCTTGAATTTTGACCAGAGTGAATCTCTAAGCTGGTACATGTGTGTGAGGTCAGCTGTAACCCAGAGGAGGTGTGCCCCTTTAACTTGCACTTTACGCAGAGGAGCATGGGCATTCCAGACTTGCAGGAGCTCTGACTGAATGTATTCAATTGCACAGTCCAGGTTTGGGATTAGGTTTAGCCTGTACCACGTGAGCCGTTTGAGATCATTTAGGAAGGATTCAAGATTAAATTTCTTGAAGGACCTGGTGATTATTACCTTTGGGGGAGATTTTGTGGCTTTTATTTTGCGCACACAGTACACTAGACAGTGATCACTGAAGCTGAGAACGCCTGCCTCCTGTATTCTATCAGGACATGAGGAGAGAATCCAGTCCAGCAAGGTATGGTTAAGGCTTTTCATATTAATGCGAGTGGAGCTGAGTACAGGCACAACTCGCATTGAGGATCAACTTTGTTTTCTCTGGTGGGTAGGGTTGCACATTTGCACTTCTTGTAGAGCGCGGCACCGGAGCGCTAGAGTTAGGATGGGTGACCCCACAGCAGGACTCTGCCCAGAGCCACATGAAGGCTAAGGGTGGTCATACTCAAAAAGATGAAAAAAAATCCAGCCAAGCAATCTCTTTTGCTACAGAAGGTTGGGTCTACCTTACGTTCTTCTCCCATCCAGGTAATAACCAGGCCTAACCTTGCTTTAACATTGAGATCAGAAGAGATCAGGTGCATTCAGGGTGGTGTGGCCATTGCCACCTTATGTTATTTTACAGCTAAAGACAGATTATTTAGTATAGTTCTCATTAACCCATAGAGATCCTGGTGGCAGTATATTTTTAGGTTGTCCATAGTAGTACTTTGATGTAGGACAGGGCTCAAAATTTCCACTCGCCTACTCACATTTGGCGAGTGGAAATCAAGTGAGGGCGAGTGGAAATGCACACATAAATTAGTTTGTGCTGCATATTCCAGCAGTGCCACTGTGCAGCCTCCCCTTCCCCAGGCTGCACTGTGGCAGGGATCAGCTGCCTAACCTGACCCAGCTTGTCTCTGTCACTGGCAGGGGGTGGAGAGCTTCCCTGCCTCCTCGCTCTGCTCACATTGGGGTCTGATGACTGGGTACACATGTATCTGAGGTATGATGTCTGGGTGTACATGTATCTGGGGTCTGATGTCTGGGTATACATGTATCTGGAGTCTGATGACTCGGTATACATGTATCTGGCGTCTGATGACTGGGTATACATGTATCTGGGGTCTGATGATTGGATATACATGTATCTGGAGTCTGATGTCGGGGTATTAATATTATTTTTGTAACTTTATTCTAAATAAAACCTTTAACAGTGTAATTTCATAAGATAATTTAAGGGGGTGTGTTTAGGAGCAGAGTTAAGGGCTGGGTAAGGATTAGGTGGAGCAACTGGTGGTGAGTAACTCTTATGGTCTGGCTAGTAGCTTGGGACTTGAAATTTTGAGCCCTGATGTAGGAGATCGATAACTGAAACAACATCTGTCAGTTATAAATAGATGACCTGGGTTCTCACCAAGAATGAAAACACAACATTATGATGTTGTCCATCAATACAACGTCTCAGGATGTTGAATTTATTATTATTCTCCAAGTAAAAGCATCAAGAATTGCAAGAAACACTGCATAATTACGTCTTTTGTGGGACTTTATATATTGAAATGTAGCCTCCAAACACCTGGAGAGCCACGTTGAGCACTACCATTCATCAACCAACACATTGCCCAGTCTACATGATATACTAGCATATTATTTATTTGAGGTATGGAATATATAAAAGTAACACTTCGAGAGAGGATGAAAAATAAATATATTTTGTAGAAATTGTTAAACAACTGAAGTTTTCAGTAGTAAATTTTATTTTTTATTCATCAATCCTTTACATAAATCTTGTTATAGCGTCCGTTATGTAATATTTCACATATAGGGTCTTGTCTGAAGTATTGAGCGGATCAGTCAGCGTTATCACACACCTTTGGGTGTAAAAGGATTAACGGTGTGGGTAGATATTTGAGGTACACAAACATAGGGCAACTCACGGTTTATAACAGCGGCCATCTTTGTTTATGTGCATTTATCGGTTATGTGTACAAACGCTCCTCACTTATGATATCAGGTAGATCAGCCCCTTTTTTTTCTTATTGTTTCGTGCGTGCCTTCTCTTTACAAATTGTTGCGGTCACGATGGCCATCTTTAATACCCCAAATCGATTTTTTTGGCGTTTCTTTTGGCTGTTCAACGATGCTATGTTATGTACCAGGAAGCGCAACATTTCACACACAGCGTCCATGGTGTTCTGTCAAGGTAATGGTTTATCACTGTTTATCACTGGTCACTAAAGTTACACAACTTGTAGAAGATATGAGAGACAAATAAAAATCATGGACAGATTCCATACAGAGCTTAGATCTGAGGACATGACATTGCACAGTCACTGACTGCATATCTACGTCCACTTAATTAGTCATACGATGATGCTCTACACAGGGGCATCGCAAGGGGGCGGGGTGGCCCGCACTGGGTGACACCACCCCCTAGAGTGACACCCTAAAAAAATTATTATTATTATTTTTTTTTTTACACAACAATATTTTACCAGGAAGGATACATTGAGAATTCTCTAATTTTCAAGTATGTCCTGGGTAGGCAAGGCCTAGGCTAGCACTTTCCAGGGGGTGGCAAAAAAAACACCACTAAAGGAGACATTCACAGAGCAACGAAATGACGCAGACATTTCAGTGTTCTGTTGTTCCCCACACTTTGGGGAATCACATTTCCCTGGTGAATTCACCGCAGGGTCCCTGAAGTGCAGGGAGCCGGCCGCTGAATGCTGCGGCAAACCCATCGCCTGCTGTTTTAAAAAGAACTACTGAACGAAAACATCTGGAATTAACATATAAGATCCTATGAATGATAATAAAAAGGTCTGTTATAGAAAAAAAAGAAAACCCGCTATTAGAAGAATAGAAAATTGAATTTTATTTTGAAAAATGCCTAATACTAAAGATACTAAAAAAATAAAATCAATAAATAAAGAGATTTTTTACTATGGATTAAAGGAATAAACGGTTTATTAGATATTGGATAAAAACAGGATTATTTTTAATATTGAAACCTATGATGTTCGTTCGCCCGAATAAACCGGCCAAATGAAAACACCGGAGATCAGTTCATTTCTTTGCTGTTCGGTGTCTCTGAACAGATTAACCATTACTTCTCTATGGGGACTTTCACGGCCTTCGAACAGGCACCGTACTTGCTGTCAGTTTGCCAAAATTTGTGTGTGAGTATATGAGAGAGCTCCACAGCAATAAACCTCACAGTAATGTGCGCCGTGTATTATGAGCATTCAGTGTTATATGGGAGTACTGACTTATGAGTAAAAGTAGTTAAAAAAAACATAAAACTCGGGGGGGGGGTGACACCATAAGTTACCGCACCGGGTGACACCAACCCTAGTGACGCCACTGGCTTACGCGCACCAATCTGCAACCAAAAACTCACCAACTTTTTATACATCTACTAAACAGGGGCTGTGAAACTCCAGCCCACCTAGATGTTTCCGAACTGTAACTCCCATGATCTCCTGGCCATCTATTGCATTGAAAGAATTCTGGGAATTGTAGGCCATGAACATCTGGGGGCATGGTTTGACAGCCCTGTACTAAACCATTCAATGAACACTACATAAATACCTCAACTCTCTACGTACAATGGCCTTCGATACACAACACGTACGGCAAACAAATTCAACGTCATTGACCACCACACAACGAAATGATCCACCAAACACATACAGGGTTTTTCATCAAGTGCCGATATTTTCTGGCAAGACTGCCGATGTTGCAACACCGACAAACGTCTGCATTTCACAAAACTAGATTCCAAAAAACAACAGGAGAAGCTTCTCCTGAGGCTCTGTGGTTTCTACTTTTATGAAATGCCAGCGTTTGTCGGCATTGCGTTTGTCGGCTACTAGCCAGGCCTTAAATGTTACTCGCCACCACTTGACCCACCTAACCTCTACCCTGCCCTTAACTTTGCCCCTAAACACAACCTCTTAAATTATCTTATGAATTGACACTGTTAAATTTTTTATTCAGAATATAGTTACAAAATTAAATAACATTAACCCTTTCGCTGCTGAGGCTTTTCACACGATACCAAACTTTTTTCACTGTAGTGTTTGGTATCGTTGGAACGGCCATGCTCTGGCCGATCCAACCATACAAACTTTAACCCCTAGCTGCCAAGGATCGGGAGATAGGGAGTTCATTGGAACTCCCTATCTCCACCGTTGGTGGCAGTTAGGGGTTAACTCTAGGACTGGCGTCATCGTGCTATGCACGATGACGCCAGTCCTCAGGGGGAGTTCCCGGAGGCTTGGCCGACATCCAGATGTCGGCCAGCTCCGGGAAAGGATCACGAACCGGCGCTTTTCAGCGCCGATTCGCGATCCAGCTCCCAGGGGTTAATGCCAGGCACCATTTGGAAGGGCAGGCTGTGCCCTTCCAAATGGTGCCTGGGTTAACCCCCGCAACGCCGCCGATCGGGAGGGAGAGAGGTCCGAAGGACCTCCCCCCCTCCCTTTCAGGCGCCTCCTCCGTACATGCGGGGGGCGCCTGAATTAGGTGTCATCGCGCTGCCGCGATGACACCTAATTTCATCGGCGGCGGTTCCGGATGCTGGGCTGACATCGAGGATGTCAGCCCGCACCGGAGGGGCCAGCGATCGGCCGGAACCCGGCCGAACGCTGACCCCAAAGGGAGGACGCGCTCAGCGCGTCCTCCGCACAGCGGGAGCCATGTGGAGGACGCGCTGAGTGCGTCCTCCGCATGGAAGTGGTTAATACCCAGACATCAGATTCCAGATACATGTATACCCAAACATCAGACCCCAGATACATGTATACCCAAACATCAGACCCCAGATACATGTATACCCAGCCAGAATATGCTGCGCAAGCAGCACAAAATAGTTTATTATGCTGCCCGCATGTGCATTTTCACTCGCTCTCAATTTCCACAAGCCAAATGCGAGCAGGCGAGTGGAAATTTTGAGCCTGCCACTAGTCTCTGTAGAGTCTATACGTACAAACACTCAAACTATACACTGAGACTCTGCACACATCAAATGTAATGCCAAAGTAGACACTGACAAGCACAGCTCGGCTAATCAACGAGTTTTAGTTGACTTGGAAAATGTTGTCTCGGCTAATTGCATAGGGGAACATTGGCTACTACTCCTGGTTTAGTCACAGTTTATCCAGGTGATTAGCCAAGTTGAGGCTAACAAGTACAACTTGCCGATTTCAGCCAACTTGCACTGGCCGGCACCCACTCGACTCTTGGCGAATAGAGCCCATAGTTTTACAAGGTTATTCAAATTTTCAGTGATAATATTTCAGTGCTCTTTCGTTCCCTGCACTTAAGGAATCAAATTCGCCAACCCTGCAGTGAATTCAGCATTCACCGCAGGGTCCCCGAAGTGCAGGGAAAACCCGCCAACCGCATCCAAAAAAACCATGACAAAGCTGCCGATTCTAACACAAAAAACAGTGAAAAATATTGGAGCGATCCAAAGAACCGCCAAATAAAAGCTGAACGCACCCAACGATCAGCCGCAAAACAGCCAAAAAAAGCCAACTATACGCCGAACAGAGCCAGCCGCCGGATAAAGCCGACAAGCCAACGAACGGAGATAAAAAAACAAAAACAATGCAACTTTTAAAAGCTGTTTGCAAAAATCTATCGCACAAAAATGCCTGAAAATTACATATAAGGTCGTATGAATAAGAATAAAAAGGTCTGTTACAGAAAAAAATGCTATTTAAAAAAATGGGGGAAAAAATTGCCTAAAAAATCCTTAAAAATAAATAAATAAAGAGACTTTTTGCTGCAGATTTAAAGAACAAACGGTTTAATAAATATTCAACAAAACCTGGAATATTTTTAACATTGAAACCTATGGGATTCGCCTGATTAAACCTGCCGAATGGAACCACCGAACATCAGGGCATTTCACTGACATTTTGGTGCTTTTCGATGTTCTCTGAATAGATTAACCATTTCATCTCTATGGGGATTCACTGCTGCCGAAGATCACTGTATTTCGCTGGCAATATTCCAAAACTTGGCGAATTGCCAACTTTAGAATAGCCGAACGGCCCTAAAATTGCACCGAACGGGGAAATTCACTGTTCGGTGCAATTTCAGGGCCAATTCAGCTCTCTTTGAATAACCCCTATAGTAAGTTCAGTGCGTGCATACTATGTTCCGATAATCCACATCGTGCCTCTTACATTCGGTAAATCACTATGTATGTCCTGTGTTACTATTAATTGTTAGACATTGATACAAACCCATTAATTGACCACCTATACTATTTTCACCCACGTATTTTTACCCAACATCAAAGCAAAATACAGAGGTTCGGTGAAGGTGGCAGTGATGGTGTGTAAGTGTCTGATCGGGTCGCACAGCTCATAGAAGGTCAAATGTCCAGCCTCATAGTCCAGTGATATCCCCAATCTCTGGCAGGAGGGTCTAGGAGATAACTGGATTCCTTTATTGTCATGTCTCACAGAATACTGGTTGCACCACCTCCACAAACACCAAGACTTTTTGTTATATCCAAGTAGTGACTTATAGCCTTTTCTGCCTATACTGGGATAGGCAACTCCTAGCCTCCATCCTTCCAATCGACCAGTCTCCACCTCCCAATAATGTCGCCCGGAGGAGAAACTCTTATCCCCCAAGACCTGAGGATAATCCTGAAATCTCTCTGGCGTTTCTGGACAACCCTGCTTCAATTCGCACCACGTGGTGGTTTTCAGGTCATCTGACAAGGTGACATGGTTACTAGCTGTATTTTTGTCCATTATTATGTCTGCAATTATGCTCAAATCAAGTAAAGGGTCTGAAGCTTCAGGTAAAGGTGTGAATGTTTTTCTCTTTACATCACTTACAATATCATCTAGACCAGCGTACAAGGTCGATGCGATCAGGTCTACATCCAGCTTGCGACCAAGGTTATCCTCTCCATCTCTCCCACTGGCAACATCATCTTCAACCTGTTCTCCAGAACCACAAAACTCCACTCTGTCTGACTCTTGATCTTGCAGGATAGCTACTGGGTCTGCCATGTTACAAAGCTCTTCAATATGTACGATCTTCCTAGACAACTCTTTCTTCTCGGTTTCCACCTGCTGGATTAAGCCTAAAACTCGTAGTGAGACCTGGTCTTCCTGCCAGGAGATCTCACTCAGGACTCGCTTCTCCAGGGTTTCAAATTGTTCCTTGGTGTACTTGATAAGGGTGGTGACTTGCTCTGCCACCCCACTGGCTTTCTCATGTGCTTCTCTTTCAAGTTCCAATAGACTCCGGACTCTTTCCTCAGCCTTTTCTCTCTTTGAGGTCAGGTTCGTCAGAATTTTTCTTAGTTTTTCCTTCTTCTTCTTGGCGGTCTCATTCAGAGTCTCCACCTGGTGTACACTGCGCTCTCCAGCCAGGCTACATGTTGTAGAGTTACAAGTAGCATCCTCAAACAAGGAGTAGTCTGGGTCCTTCTTATCACTGGGCCATTTCTGGTTCTCCAAGGAACTGGTGGGCTCAATTAGTACATGTTCTGAAGACTTACTGTGTCTCATTAGATGTTTACTACACAAAGAAGCCTCACAATGCAGACACATTTTAGCAGCAGGTACAGGCGAGTCACAGTACGTACAGAAAACATTAACCTCTTTCTGAGGGTGAACATAGAGGAAACTCTCCACAATGTTGCACAGCTTCCTGTTCTTCTCCAGCTTTGGACGTTCCTCAAACTCCATTCGACACTCCGGACAGTTGTAGGCTCCAGATCTCTCCTGCATCTCCAGCACATCCCCGATACAGACATGGCAGTAGCTGTGTCCACACGACAGGGTCACAGGATCTGTGTAAACGTTCAGGCAGATGGAGCAGGTCAGCTCGTCCCTTAGAACAGCAGACGCCATGGTTGGAAGGAGGTCTTAGGGAAAAAAGGCTGCAGTGACTATTAGTAACGACAAGTCGTTTTTATCTCTTTGTACCAGGTACGGTGAGTGGACTTTAGTTTCTCACTGAGGATGATCTCGTTTGCTATCTGTAAGCTTAGTAATTAATTACGTCAACCCCAGCAACGCACACATAGGAGAGAAGTAATGTGGAATTAATCGACTGACTGTGACGGGGCGCAGTACAACAGTTCAAGTGTTTATTTATTTGTGTGTTATTAAAAGTTTGTTAGCCCTTATTTTTATAAGTACCTCAATATGATTTTCCCTGTTGTTCCCCGCTCATTCAGAGCCACGGAAAGTTCACCAGACGAGCTGGCACCGAGCCTCAAGATAAGGGCTGCACCCACCAGGGGGGCCCAAGGTGAAGAAAGGGAAATTGGGCCATGGCTCTAGGCAGTGGCAGAAATCACCCCGGGAGGGCTGAGGGCGGACCAGGGGAGAACAATGTCTTTTTTCCCCATAAATAAGCTGTGTTCTTCATGAAAAATAAATCACTCTTGTTTGAACCTTTACTCCTGCCTCGGCTAGTAATTGGGGATAACAGGGCTTTGGGAACCGAGACGCTTCAAGGACCTCTCTACAGCGCTGCAACCTCGGGGTATTCTACGAGCACCAGCGGCACCTCGCTACCACACTACCGACCTCCAGGTGTACTCGGCGCTGACGGCGGATCTACTCTCCCCGAGTAGCGGGATTCGTCACACTGACTCCATAACGTAACATGAAAGTGCTGTTTACTACTTAGACCTTCACTCAACAACAAAAAAATGGTGGTGAAAAGGGCAACATGAGTTGCATAAAATTGGAAAATCGTTAACTGAGTAGAAGAATGCTGGTAGGGGATAATAGAAGAAAAAGGAGTAAAATTACCAAGAAGGACACTCTTGAACTTCGCCGACCCAGGGCTAAACTAAAGCCCATTGTGGGTTCCTCACGTCCTTCCCAGGATGGCGGTTGGGGAATGTTTCCTCCAGTTAACAAGTCCCTTATAGGTGTTTCCCAAGTCCTGCAGTCACTGATCGCATGGACCACCATGGAAAGACAATCAATCCCCATGCCAGGGCGGACTGACAACTCTTGGGCCACCATGATTTTTAACTGTGGTGTGTGTCTCCAATGAAAGGGTAGGTGGGACCAAGCCTTAAGGGGGCCCTCTGTGGCCCTCATAGGCCAGAGCCCTCAGGCAGTGTCCTACTACCCTAATGATCAGGCTGCCCCTGTTCCCATGTGAGCTCACATAGGCCTTGTTTTTCCTCATTTTGGGGACTTTGGCTTTTCCTGTCTGCCTCCCGAAAACCAGACAAAAGCCTAAGGCTGCAGGTGATCAGAAGGTATGAGGGAAATCGTGTGTCACACAGACGGACAGTGTGACGTAGCATCTCTCAATTTGTTTTAGGGGTTAATTGAGGAGGTTCACTTTTTTCACACATTTATTAACTTTTTTTGCATGCTATAAAGGGTTTCACTTGGTTTTTACAGAGCCGGGACATGAAAGATTTATTGACCCAATTTTATGATTATATATGTAGCGCTGTTTTAGTTCTGTTGCTGTAATTGCTCATTTCTGGCCACCAGGGGGAGACCAGCGCAATGTAAACTATACTGGACACTTTGGGACTACGTGTTCCAGCATGCTTTGGGGCAGAGACAGGAAGTGGGTGGGGAGAACAGACAGACATCCGCAACCTCGTGCGGAGGAGAGCCAGTGCGCGCCAAGGGGTGAACAGAGCAAGACACACGGGAGACAAGGAGCGATTGTGACCAGGCCGGAGCGCAGGTGCTGCCTTGCGGACGCTGGAGATCGGTTTCAGTGACTTGCCAGAGACCTAGTAATCCACCGCTGAGAGGTTTACACAGATACAGAGCTGCAGATTGGACCCCGAGTTAGGAGACCACGATGATCTAATGGGAGTGCAGGCGGTGAACTGAAAATCTTGTGGCAGAGACGGACAAGCAGGACAAGCAAGACAAGCGGATCCGGTGGCACAGAGTCCCAGCCCAATCGAGCGGAGAGACGTCCTGAGTCGAGCAGGGTGCAGAGTATCTGGCGGATGGGTGAGAGGCCTTCCAGGCCACAGTACAGTAATAAAGCACGCTGCAGTTTGTCAAAAATCTACAGGGCCCCAATGTGACTAGTCGAAGACACATTGAATTCATTCACTGGCCAGTTGAATCTAGTACCCGGGTACCAACACACGCATACACGTACACCTTCTTGGGACACAACCTGTACGGGACTTACACTCCAGCAACGAAGGGGTTAAAATTTCCTTTTTTACCGCTGCGCGTTTCTCGCATTACAAATTCCTGTAAATATATATACAGTTGTGTTCAAAATTATTCAACCCCCACTGAAATTGAGTGTTTTGGCCAGTTTGACATTGATTTTGATCATTCAGTCATCTTGCTTACAATTAAATCAAAGAGGCACGTGTAGGTCAGACAAATATAACATAACATTTATAATGAAATAACCACAAATGTCTTTTCTGTGCTCACATCATTATCAGTTTTATTCAACCCCCAAGTGACATTCAATCTTAGTACTTAGTACAACATCCTTTTACAGTTATAACAGCTTTTAAACGTGAAGCATAGCTTGACACAAGTGTCTTGCAGCGATCTACGGGTATCTTCGCCCATTCGTCATGGGCAAAAGCCGCCAGTTCAGTCACATTCTTTGGCTTGCGCACTGCAACTGCTTTCTTTAAGTCCCACCAGAGGTTCTCAATCGGATTTAAGTCAGGTGACTGCGATGGCCACTCCAAAATGTTCCAGCCTTTAATCTGCAACCATGCTCTAGTGGACTTGGAGGTATGCTTGGGATCATTGTCCTGTTGAAAGGTCCAACGTCTCCCAAGCCTCAGGTTTGTGACGGACTGCATCACATTGTCATCCAATATCTCCTGGTACTGAAGAGAACTCATGGTACCTTGCACACTCTGAAGCTTCCCTGTACCTGCAGGAGCAAAACAGCCCCAAAGCATGATTGACCCTCCGCCATGCTTCACAGTAGGCAAGGTGTTCTTTTCTTCATAGGCCTTGTTCTTCCTCCTCCAAACATAGCGTTGATCCATGGGCCCAAACAGTTCTAATTTTGTTTCATCAGTCCACAGAACACTATCCCAAAACTTCTGTGGTTTGTCCACATGACTTTTGGCATACTGCAGTCGACTCTTCTTATTCTTTGGAGACTGCAAGGGGGTGCGCCTGGGAGTTCTGGCTTGGAGGCCTTCATTACGCAGTGTGCGCCGTATTGTCTCAGCTGAAACTTCAGTACCCACATCTGACAAATCTTTTCTCAGTTCCTCAGCAGTCACACGGGGACTTTTCTCCACTCTACGCTTCAGGTAGCGCACAGCAGTCAAAGTCAGCATCTTCTTTCTGCCACGACCAGGTAGCGTTTCAACAGTGCCCTTTGCCTTGAATTTGCGAATGATGCTTCCTATGGTCTCTCTTGGTATGTTTAACATCTTTTCAATCTTCTTATAGCCATTGCCCTTCCTGTGAAGAGTAATCTCCTCTTCTCTTGTCTTCCTGGACCATTCTCTTGACTTCACCATGTTTGTAACCACACCAGTAAATGTCTAGAAGGAGCTGAGTATCACAGTCATTTTAAAGCTGCCTAATTGGTGCTTATTATGCTTTATTGCTGCTCCGTGACATCCACAGGTGTTTTCAATACCTGATTGAAAACACTTGAATGAACCTCTGTTCTTCAGAGTGGTAGTCTTTAAGGGATTGAATAATTGTGTCAATGAAGAATTCACAAAAGAAACATTTACTACTGTATTACAAAACCAATTGATGTCATTTTAGTTGCATATGGTTCTTTAAAAAGTCCTTGTAGGATTTCAATCTGAATACAATTACAAATGTACACTAAATTCCCTAAAACCCTTTACAGCATTGGGGGTTGAATAATTTTGAACACAACTGTATATATACCATGCTTGCTTTATATATGCCAGTTTATTTGAGACCAGTAAACTATATAACTTTTAAAATCCACAACAGTGAACACTTCCGGGAGGCGGGCCGACTTAATGGCCGCTTTTAACTTGAGCTCTGCCTAACGTTCCCCTAACCCGGCTGGTTTCGGGCTTTTCAAGGGTCCACACGAACAAACTACCGGGACAGAAGCTCTTCCTATCACTTGCTGCTCATTTTGAATAATTTTCGGCTGGCTCCGGAAACGCAGATCTCCCTTCCCCGGAGTCATCAGGCCGATTCCCATTTTGGGCCCATTGGTGACCTCCAGGAACCTCAAATCTCCCTATTCTCCTCTGCTGGACGGACCCGAACGCGCTGAAGATACCGTGGATTGCCGGCTCCGGAGGTGAGCGTCCACCCAGGCAGAGAGCGGGTTGATCGGTGTCGGCGGCCATCTTGTGGAGGCCGCGCGGCGGCGCTCCCGGACCTCCAGCAGACTCCCCCTCTGCCTCGGGCGAAGGTCAGAATCACGGGCACAGATATCACAGCCCCCCCCCCTTCGGCCTACCTGTTCTGCTGGCAGAAAATTCCTGGGTCATAAAGGGTGGTGATCCGCGGAAGCCGGCCGCCATCTTGCCGTGGTGGAGTTCGGGCCTCGGATGTGTGCCGGGTGCGGCAGTGGGACATCAGGTGCTGGGTCCGCAATTTTTCTGCCCTAGGGCTCCCCTGGGGCATCCTAATTGACAATTTTTCTCAGTCCTAGAGACTTCCCTAGGGCTCTACTCCTAATTTTTTGGTCTCCTTTCAATAGGAGGCATCCTGTTCAGCCTGAATTTTTCTCTGGGGCTCACTTTCAATTTTTCCGGTCTCCTTTAATTAGGAGGCATCTCCAAGCCCTACAAATTTTTGCCTACCTCCCTCACATTTCTGGGTAAAGAGGACAGCCACACGGAAGGGAGAGAAAAGGAACTTACAGGAGTAAGAAATTACAGAACGAATTTTTTAAGCCCCCTTTAGTTAGGGGGCGCTCTATCTTATGCCGTCCTGAGGCTCCCCTGGGACATTCTTACCAATAATTTTTCTTGGTCCTGGAGACTCCTCTGGGGCTCGCCTTTTAATTTTTTGAAAAAAAAAAAAAAAAAAACACAGACCGAATTTTTAAGCCCCCTTTAGTTAGGGGGCGCTATATCTTTCTGCTGAAGTTCTCACGTTGTTGGTGGTCTGGAGACCCCTCTCTCCCCCGCCAATTTAATTTTTACTAACTCTTCTCTGACTGGGAACAACCATACGCCTGTTGGTCGTTGGGGTCTGGCCGCGGATTTATCCTACTACTATTCCTATTTGCAGCCACAATCGGAGTACACTCTTGTACGTTCCGTCTATTCATCAACATGGAAAAATTTGTATCTTCTAGCAAAACAACCAAAAAAACCTTGGATAAATTATCATCCAAGAAAGACCTCAAAGCTCTCGCAGAGATTGGCTCTGCCACCTTCCCCGTCTACTACTCCCTTTGACTCCCAACTGGATTTATCGCAATCAGCACAATCTGCCTCTCCTCCGTGTGACAACGGTCGTCAGGACTCCCGAGTCTACATGGCAGACATCTCGGCGGTGTTGTCTCCCTTGCTGGACGAAAAACTCGGACGACTCTCCTCGACCATCGAATCTGTCTTATCTCAATTGACATCACAAGCGCAAAGACTCACTGAAGTCGAGGAAAGGGTCTCGACCCTAGAAGATGATGTTAATCCACTGAAGGCGCAGGTGGACGCACAACAATCTGTTATTCAAACACTGACTGAGAAATTGGACGACTTAGAGAACCGGAGCCGGCGTAATAATCTACGAGTGGTTGGCCTGCCGGAGTCGGTGAAGGGACGAGCCTTGCAAGACTGGGCTTCCAACTGGTTACCTACTCAATTGGGCTGGGAGGCCTCTGACCTTCCCTTGGCGGTGGAACGAGTGCACAGAGTGGGCCCCGATCTCAATCCGCAGGCGGGTCGTCCTCGTGTAGTCATCATGAGACTTCTCAACTTTGTCGACAAATCGAAACTACTACAAGCCTTTCACAGGGCCAACGCTTTGGATTACAATGGATCCCCTCTGAGGCTTTTTCAGGACTTTTCGGCTTCTGTGTCCCTGAAGCGAAGGGCGTTTTCACCTTTGTGCTCGGAATTGGTGGCAAAGGACATTCGTTTCTCGTTGTTGTATCCGGCTCGCCTAAGAGTGAATTTTAATGGAGCAACCCATTATTTTGATTCCCCGGCTGAGGCAAGTGCGGCTCTCCTCCCAGGGCAACCCCATGGGGGGTCAACTTCGCCTCTTCCTCCACGCACTCCATCCACGAGAATGCGCTCCGGGCGGTCATGACGAGGTGGTTTCTGGACTCCGTTCTAACATCACTTTTGCAAACTATGACGCAAATCCTGTTTATTATGCGACAATTCATGCGTTTCCTTTCCCTTAGGTTGTGCCTCCGGAGGTTGGATGATGGATGGTTTATAGCCACATCTGATCTATGGGTCCTGTTGATCCTTCTGTTACAATCCATGTTAAGGTTTATTTCTGAACCTATGTTACAGGTTCTGGTTCTATGTAAGTGTAAAAAAGTATTGACGCTCAGAATCAGAATGTTTAGTCTATGGTGCATTCCCCTCACTGGGTTCCGGGGCTATAGCTGGGACGGCCCTGGTCCCCCCTTTAGGAGTGGCTCGGCCTTATCCCTTGAGATGGGCATTCTAAGATGCCCCATCGGTCCACGACCCTCCCATAACGTCGCTTGAGCCACCTACCCTTAAAGCCTCCCTCAGACTCCTTTCCTGGAACGTGGAGGGGTTGAACTCACCCGTCAAAAGGAAAAAGATACTTGCTCACTTAACCACGTTGAAACCTGATGTGGTATTTTTACAAGAGACCCACTGGTCTTCCCCTGATAACCACCTCCGATCTCCTTGGATTGGATACCAAACTTCCGCCCCTTTTACGAACAAAAAGAGAGGCACTGCTATCCTCCTAAATAAATCCCTGCCGTTTACAGTCCTTGACGAAGCTAATGACCCTCAGGGTCGTTTTACCATCGTCATGCTGTCGGTTCTAGGAGAGACCTATTTATTAGTGAATGTCTATGCCCCCCACCCTCCCCACTTGCAATTTTTTTCCGATCTTTACGCAACTCTCCTTCAATACACTTTTACACATTGTATTATAGGCGGAGATTTTAATGCGGTTTTGGACCCTGTCCTAGACCGCTCCCGTGTAGGCGCGAGCTCGACGTCCTTACGGGCTTCAGTTGGCCCCCTGTTCTTAAAAGACCATCTAGCTTTGTTCGACGCCTGGCGTTATCTCAACCCTGAAGGTAGAGACTACTCCTTTTACTCACATCCCCATGATTCCTTTTCCCGTATAGACATGTTTCTACTTTCCTCGTCTTGCTACCACTCCGTAGTTGACGCAACGATAGGAATGATACACATTTCTGACCATGCACCTGTCACGATAGATTTACAGTTAAAAATGCCACTCCCACGCTCCCGAAATTGGCGCTTTCCCACGTCTCTCCTTCACTCCAGTGATTTTAAAGCTCATCTAGAACTTAGTTGGAATAATTACCTGGACGATAATTTGGAACATGTTAATGATGTTAATTTATTTTGGGAAGCGGCTAAACCGGTCATGAGGGGTTGCATAATTGAATATATGTCCCGTAAACGTAAAGATGTCAACAAAAGACTGTTAGAAGCGCACTCCTCCCTAGTTTATTCTTATCGAACTCATGTCGCACATCCTACCTCTACCACCTCAGAACGGTATAAGGCGGATAAGCAAAGCTATGCTAGAATAGCCGACGAAAAGGCCCAATATTCCTGGTTACACCAGAAAAATCGTTTCTTCGGTTGGGGCAACAAACCAGGAAAGCTCCTGGCTAATCTACTGAAACTGCAATGCCCGGCAGCCCCGGCGATAACTAGAATCAGGGCACCCACGGGTGAAATAGTAACCGACCCATCAGACATCAATAAGCTTTTCCGCGTCTATTTTGAAACGTTTTATAAAGCTGAACTTGATGAGTGGAAAGTTCAGGCTAAATTTTTTGTAACTGCCGGTATGCCGGAACTAGATCCTGAGCTGAGAGAGAATTTAAATGCCCCGATTAGCGCCAGTGACATTACTACAGCAATCTCTCACCTCCGTTCCAATAAAAACCCCGGCCCAGATGGCTTCTCTGCAGAATATTATAAATTACTCGAGGGCCATTTTGTCCCCCACCTCATGTCCTTGTTTAATAATATACTTCAGGGAAAAGCCCCGCCACCTTCCTTCAATGCGTCCCGGATGATAATGATCCCTAAACCTGACAAAGATCCTTTACTAATAACGTCCTACCGCCCAATTTCCCTATTAAATACGGATCTGAAACTATTATCGGCCATAATGGCTAGGCGACTGCAGACCCCGCTAACCCAGTTTATCTCCCCTGCTCAAACAGGGTTCTTGACAGGCCGTCATTCCACGCAAAATGTGAGGAAAGCCCTAGCTGCGATCTGGTCGTCAAATAACCGCACTCACTCGTCGGATTTACTCCTTAGCTGCGATGCCGATAAGGCTTTTGATCGTATATCATGGTCCTATCTTCGACGTTTCCTGAAATATCACTCCTTTGGTGTCCCAATACTCAATTTGTTTAATGCTCTATATGATAATCCCTCTGCTATGATCACGACTAATGGCCTTAATTCCTCCCCTTTCATATTGGAACGAGGTACTCGACAGGGTTGCCCACTTTCCCCCCTATTATTCAATTTAGCATTAGAACCTTTAATACGGATTTTTCAAGCATGCCCGGATCTTAGCAGGATACACGTAGGTTCCCAGGAGGTTCGTGTGGTAGCTTTCGCAGATGATTTGCTCCTCTTCCTCTCCCATCCCCACAAGGCACTCCCAACCCTTATGACATACTTGGAAGAATTTCACCTAGCAGCAGGATTTAAGATTAACTATACTAAAACGTTAGCGATACCGTTGGGTGCGAACTGCAAGAACTCGATAGGGCAGCACAGTCCTTTTACCTGGTGTCAAACTGGGACGTTTAAATATCTAGGGGTGTTAATACCGACTAATATAGCACGATTGTACGAGGTTAACGTACCCCCGCTCCTGTCACAACTTAAAAATCAGTTAGCCTCCTGGGCAAAACTTCCGCTGTCTTACTTGGGGAGGTGCAATCTTATAAAAATGGTCGCATTCCCGCGGCTCCTATACCCGATACAAATGCTTCCTCTACTTCTCAAACGAAAGGATATAGCACACATTCATGCTTTGTTTACTAGATTCATTTGGAACGGGAGACCGCCACGCATAGCGCTACGTAAACTTCAACTTCCCTATACTATGGGAGGATTGAACATACCGGAAATATATTCCTATAATATTGCAGCATTATACCGTATAGTGGCAGATTGGATCTCGGACTCATCAAGGTACACGGATTGTGCCTTGGACCGAGCCATGTCTTTGCCAATGTCCCCATTGGCCGTCCTTCATACCCCCCTGTCTAGGATTCCTCCTACCCAGAGATTTAATCCCTTGCTCTTTACAGGACGGGAGGCGTGGTACCGAGCACGTAAAATGAGGGGCTTGTCCTGGACATCCTCGATCTTCCAACCACTGCTGCGTAACCCGGCTTTTCAATCTGGCTCGGCGGCCTCCGCATTTAAGGTTTTGGCGACCAAAGGTCTAACTCAAATAGGTCATCTGGTGTCGGGACCAGCTCACTCCCTTATCTCCTATAGAGATCTGTGTGCTCTAGTGGCCCCTACCCCCCTCCACTCAGTATATTATATGCAGCTATCGGCATTTGTCTCAACACAGTTAAATACCTTACACCCACAGGACTTTTCCAATCCCCTTGATACTCAGGCGTCTCTGGGCCCGTCTACAGCAGCGTTGCGCGCTCTGCTTCGACCTCAATTCGATTGGTCGGTAGCGACCACGGGCTTAGCAGCATGGTGTGTGCAGCTTCCCAAACAATCGCCCTTTACCTTAATCTCGGCCACTAATCGTTTACGGAAACAAATCCCCTCGGCTCAATATGACGAAATGTTTATGAAATTATTACACGGGGCCTATATAGCACCAGATAGATTGGTCCATCTAACACCCCTCAGCTCTGGCCACTGCCTCAAATGTATGCATGCTGACGCGGATCTTTTTCACTGCTTATGGTCCTGCCCACTTGTATCTACCTTTTGGAACTCCATACGGAGATTCGGTGTTCAGATTTTACATATAAAAGTACCTGGCACCCCAGACTGGGCGTTGTTTGGTCTCCTCTCCGACTGCGAAAGCAGAGGACTGGACAGGAATCAGAGGGCCCTACTAGGAGTACTATCCGCAGTAGCTAAAAAGGCCATTTTGGGGAATTGGATTGTCTCCTCCCCCCCCACGTTTTCTATGTTTTATTCCCGCTTTCATGCCATTTTCCAATGTGATTGGGTGGAGACTGCTCTGCATAAAGAGGATAAAGTTCAACAGTTTTTTGAAAAATGGGAGCATTTTATGTTATGCCAGCCGGAAACTGTCATTGAAAAACTAAAAAGGGACTTTGAATATACTAATTGGTATCTGACTAGATCTCTATCGTCACCTCCCCTACGACCGAATGCTACAACTCTCGTAGAGCTTTCAAACTTTCTTGATGTAGTACCGTTGGCTTAGGATGTAAATTTGTCGTGATGCCTATTGTTGGCCGTGGGTTGGGAGGGATGTCTTACGGAGTGGGAATGTACGTAGTGTATTTTGTACTGAGTTTGTCAATTCAAAAATAAAGTTTAAAAAAAAAAAAAAAAAAATCCACAACAGTGCTGGTGTATATTTATTCCCTAGTGGGAGACTGACCCGAGGTTAAATTCAGCGGCTCCTCCGGGAGTGAGCGCTACATATAAATAACTACATTTTAATATCCTCTAGATTTGTTATGGGTATTCATATTGTACATACTGTATATGTGTGTGCTCTACTTACACTTGATATACGCGCCATAAGGATATTTTTCTTCTTTTCTGTACTGTAAAGTTTTATATGTTTAACTTATTCGTTAAACAAATACAGATCCATTCAGAAACAAATCCTGCCTGAGCCCCGCTGTAAGAAAGCAGATTGTGCAACAAATGCTTATGCCGGCTATTGAATACGGAGATGTAGTGTATGCAGCCGCCCCGCAAACACACCTTCATAAACTTACTACATTGTATAACTCATTCTGCCGCTTTGGGCTACAATGTAACTACATGACCCACCATTGTGACATGTTAAAAGAGCTAAACTGGCCATCACTGGAATCTAGCCGCACTTTTCACCTTTCCAACCTGGGGCTCTATTACATTCTTCACGCAAAAACGCACGCAAAACGTGTGAATTTTTGCGCCAAGCGTTAAACGTTAACGCTTGTCTAACAACGCTGGTAGAACAATCCTCGCGCATTTTTTCATCCGTCAAAAAAATAACGCGCGTAAAACGGAGACGCAAAAAACGCACGCGCAGCAAAGTTGCACGCAGAAATCAGTGTGCGGACTGTTTTATCACACGATTCAGCCAATCAGAATTAAGAACCACAATTGTCTCACGTTAAGTTTTGGCGGCTGTCAAAGTCAATCTGCGCATATATGTTGCAGCAATAAAAAAAACACGCGCAAGTTCTCCATTTTATTGGTTTGGTATGTGTAGAATGTGTAACTATACTTTGCTGCGTATTTTTTTTTGGGCTGGTGTATTTGGTTTCGGCCAGGTTGATAGAATTTGCCGTTAACACCAGCTTTTAGGAGTTGCTAAAATTATGTGCGCAAAGGCTGTTACAAACTGCGCATAGATTGTAATAACATCCACGTACCAGCGCACAAACGCATTTGCGCTCACAATGATAAGTATAGGACGCGCGCAGTACAGTAGTTCTAAAGGCTCTGAGTTTTTATTTTTTGGGGGAAAAACCCAACTTTTAATTATACAATGGTCATTGCGCATATACATTCTTAAGACTAGCTGAAATAAATTATGCACCGTGAAGGTGGACAAGCATTGAGCAGGTTTGTGGGGTACATAACAGCAATTTAAAGGGAAAATGTCATTGTACACTTGGGTATAATTCAAATACAGATATCAGGTCAGTTCACACAGGAACAAATGGGTCTACCAGCAATACGGCATTGGAGCAGTTCACAAATCGATGGCGTTTACCAACCTCGCACTTTCAGACAGTAATTTTACACTCACAGGTAATAACTTTGGACTCATGAAATCTATAAGTTCTCTAGAAAACCCTTTTACAGGGGTCCCGCAATTTCTGCAGCTATGCCATACATAGAGTCCACTTGGCTTCACCTTTCTCAGTCAATAATAATAATAATCATGATGACTTGGCAAACTCAACATGCAATGACTACCAAACTCGACAGGACCTTGAGGATGATCTTACTCAGTGAGCTATATCTTTTCTAACGGATCTGACTTATGAGATTTCCATAGCGGACTTCCATAAAGGTTCCCTTAGACTTCCACCAAGAGGGGGGAAGCACAAATTCCTGAAGACTTCGACTGAGAGTGTCAAGCACAAATTCCCATAGACTTCCCAAAGAGGGTGAAGCACAGATTCCTGTAGACTTCCACCAAGAAGGTGAAGCACAAATTCTTATAGACTCCCACAAAGAGGTACAAATTCCTGTAGACTTCCACCGAGAGGGTGAAGCACAAATGCCTGTAGACTTCCACTGAGAGGTGAAATATAAATTCCTATATAGTCTTCCGCCGTGAGGGTGACGCACAGATTCCTGTAGACTTCCACCGAGAAGGTGAAGCACAAATTTTTGTAGACTTCCATCAAGAGGGTGAAGTACAAATTCCTGTAGACGTCCCCCAAGAGGGTGAAGCACAAATACCGGCTGGGTGGAGTAGAGGTAACATCACTGCTCTGTGACTGTGGAGACCTTGGAGACACAGGTTCCCAGCAAGAGCACCTCTCCAGTAAGTGTCCTTGGACAAGACACCTAACAGTACATACTCGCCACCCAGGACATACTTGAAAACGAGAGAAATCTCAATGTATCCTTCCTGGTAAAATACTTTCTCAAAAAAAAATACCTGTAGACTTCCACCAAGAGGGTGAAGTACAAATTCCTGTAGACTTCCACCAAGAGGGTGAAGCACAAATTCCCATAGACTTCGACTGAGAGTTTTGGCCCAAATTCTCGACTTCTTCAACTGAGAGTGTTAAGCACAAATTCGTGTAGACTACCACAGAGCGTGTGAAGCACAAGTTTCCATAGACTTCCCCCCGAGAGTGTGAAGCACAAATTCCTGTAGCCTTCCACTCAATAAGGTGAAGTACAAGGATTTGTCAAGCCACCTTCAAAGTTAGTCCTAAAACTATAGCTAGTTTTTCAGATCTTACTCCAACAGATAAGACTCTCTATCTAGCTATTCTGAGCCATGTGTCTGCCCCTACGCATAATAAAACGTGAAGGGGCTCTGTGAAGGTGACGTTGAAAGTGTGTAAGTGTCTGGTTGGGACACCTTGTTCATAAAAGGACAGCCGACCAGCATCATAGTCCAGGTATATCCCTAACATGTTGCAGGATGGCTTGTGAGTTAACTGGATTTCTTGACTGTGATGCAATACAGAATATTGATTATTCCACCTCTCTAAACCCCAAGACTTATTATTATCTCCAAGCCATGACTGATCTCCTTTCCGATCAGTACTTCTGTAAGCCATTCCTACCCTCCAGTTTGTCGACTCGCTGGTCTCCACTTCCCAGTATAATCGTCCGGAGGAAAAACTCTCTGAGCTTAGAACCTGTGGAGACAGAAATCTCTCTTGTACATCTGGGCGAATCAGGGTTGTGCTCCTCCTTAGTATACTTTTGAGGTCACTTGATATATCAGTATCATTACTAGCCGTCTTTATATCCAGTAATATGTCTGTGTCCAAGTCTACATTCAACATTGTGTGCATTCTCCACGTGCCATTTATAGAATCTACTAAACCCATGTTTAACGTCACCAAGATCAGGCCCATATCCAGATCCTCCAAGGCATGGTTCCCATCTCCATTGTGAATATCGTAATAGTCATATCTCTCCCGTCTTTGTAAGACCGTTAATGGGTCAGTTGTGTTACACAGCTCCTGGATGTGGTCCATCTTACTGGACAGGTCCTCCTTCTTTGTTTCCAACTGCCGGATAAGATCCGAGAGTCGAAGCGAGATCTTCTCTTCCTGCCAAGAAATCTCAGTCAGGACTCGTATCTCTAGGGCTTCCAGCTGTTCCTTGATGTCCCTAATCAGATCAGTGACTTGCCCTGTCACCTTGGCCGCTTTGTGTACGACTTCTTTCCTGTACTCTGTCATAAGCTCGACTCTTTTCTCAGTTTCGTCTCTCACTGAGTTTAGTTTCTCCAGGATACTTCTCAATCTCTCATTTTTTTTCTGAGAGGCCCGAAGCAGCGTGTCCACCTGGTGATCTTTGTGGTTTCCTGCCAAGGTGCAGGATGCGCAGATACATAAACCTTCGTCAGAACAGAAGTACTCCAGGGCCTTCTTGTGGACAGGGCACTTCCTGTTGCAAAAGGAAGTGGTGGGTTCAATCAAGATGTGTTCTGCAGACTGACTGTGAACCCTCAGGTGGTTTTCACACAGTGAAGCTTCACAGAGTAGGCAGGTTTTAGCAGCCAGTACCGGAACCTGAATGCAGTATGTGCAGAAGATCCGCTTTGGGTGGATATCCAGGAAACTTCTAGCTTTTTTATGAAGCTCATCGTTCCTCGTCAGGATTGGGCACTCTTGGAATCGCATTCGACACTCAGGACAGGCATAGACCTTCGACCCAGACCTTTTCTGGCTTTCCAGCTTATCACCAATACAAAACTGGCAGAAGCTGTGTCCACACATCAGGGTGACAGGGTCCATATAAACGTCCATGCATATTGAACAGGTGAGCTCGTACCTCAGATCAGCAGACGCCATCCTTATAGCCGGGAAAAGACAACAAGGAAATGACCGGTAAAAAAAATTCTGTAACTTAAAACCACAAGGACTTTATTCGACTTTACACGGGGATCACCAGAGTTCACAACCATAAATGGCATTCTTTGCAGTTAACCCTTTAGATTTCTCAGCTCAGGATATATTTTGGTTTCTAGTAGGACGTATTCCTCGTGGTAGCTGGAAAATTCTGCCTCAGCTTGATGTGTGTCCGTAATCTTCTATTCTCTAACTTATAACTATCTCTCCGTAACAAAACAACTCATGGTCGACCAGAGAGAAGGAAGTAGCTGGAAAAAATCACACAAAACACAAAGTTTTCCTTCGCTTCGCTCTCTTCGTATTTTTGGTTACATGGGCTTATATACATTACAGTACATGACGTTTCAATATCCAATCAGAGAGAAGTAACACCTACTGAAATGCCTACAGCAGCTTATTAAAAGTTAAAATACAGATTCATACAAAGATAAAACATATTTGCAGTTTCATAAGTTTTCCTAACGTTTCATTATTTAACAAGAAGGAACATCTGTTTCCTACTGGACCATTTACTCCCTCTTTGCTAGCCTCTTCCCCTTATCTTGGGTGTGCTTTAAGACATTTACACATGACAGCAGATTCTTAGGGAAGATGTATTTCTAAACTGTCAGCTTGTTCATAGAATGTTAATTAGAGCAAATTAAGGCATATAAGCATTTTGTATTCCAATCAAATATTTTCATAGCTGCCTGATCGCATTAGGTAAATTCTATCACCTCGAAATTCATTATCTGACAGGCAGAAAATAATGTCATGCCAAGCCGGCATAAATCTGGTTAACCTCCCTGGCGTTACGATTCTGAAATCTTTAAGATGTCAGAATCGGTACAATTTTTTTTTTTGCCCACCCTAGCGGTTATCCCGAGTGTGGTTCAGGGTTAAATTCCTATGCTGAAAGCGGTAACCCTGAGCCACACTCGGGATCCTGCTGGATACTTACCTGTCCCTGCGCTCCCTCGCTGTCCCCCGCAGTCTCCTCCGGCGATCGCGAGCTCCTGCTTCCTGGTTCCCTTCTTGCCATGCAATTTTGGGCACCTGTCTTAAGAAAGGATATTATAGCACTAGAAAAAGTGCAGAGACGGGCGACTAAATTAATAAGGGGAATGGAAGGTTTAAGTTATGAGGAAAGACTAACAAGCTTAAACCTGTTTAGTTTAGAGAAACAGCGCCTTAGAGGGGATCTGATAACCTTATATAAATATATACGGGGCCTTAGAGGGGACCTGATAACTTTATATAGATATATACAGGGCCTCACAGGAGTCTGATAACTTTATATAAATATATGTGGGGCCTCACAGGAATCTGATAACTTTATATAAATATATACGGGGTCTCACAGGAGTCTGATAACTTTATATAAATATATACGGGGCCTTAGAGGGGATCTGATAACCTTATATAAATATATACGGGGCCTCACAGGAGTCTGATAACTTTATATAGATATATACAGGGCCTCACAGGAGTCTGATAACTTTATATAAATATATATGGGGCCTCACAGGAATCTGATAACTTTATATAAATATATACGGGGCCTTAGAGGGGATCTGATAACTTTATATAAATATATACGGGGCCTTAGAGGGGTCTGATAACTTTATATAAATATATACGGGGCCTTAGAGGGGGGTCTGATAACGTTATATAAATATATACGGGGCCATTATAAATCATTGTCTGGAAATCTATTCATTAACAGGACTATACACAGGACACGAGGTCACCCATTTACACCGGACGAAAGGAAATTCAGCCTAAAGCATAGGAAGGGTTATTTTATGGTGAGAACAATAAAGTTGTGGAATTCTCTGCCTGTTGAGGTGGTTGGGTCAGAGTCTGTACAGACTTTTAAACAATGACTGGATGACTTCCTGCAGACACAGAATATTAAGGGTTATAATATTTAATATGTGGGTAAAAGCTTCTTGATCCAAGGAGAAATCTGGCGCCATTCTGGGATCAAGAAGGAATTTTTTCCCAGTGTGTTGCATATTGGCGAGCGCAACAGACTGGGTTTTTTGCCTTCTTTTGGATCAACAGCAGTAGGTGATGTGTGAGAGGCTGAACCCGATGGACGCATGTCTTTTTTCAGCCTATGTAACTATGAAGGGAACCAGGATGCAGAACGCCGCGATCGCATGGAGGAGACTGCGGGGGACACCGAGGGAGTGCAGGTAGAGGTATGTATCTAATCCAGCCCGAGTTTGGCTTACCGCTTTCAGCGGTGAAATTTAACCCCTGAACCACACTCGGGAAAACCACCAGAGAGGTTAATGGAGAAGACGCATGGTGGTCTTCCTCGGGAAGTAGGCATACTGCGATTAGAGGAACACTATACTCATCCTGACTTTTTTCTTTTTTTAAAGTGGTCATGATGCTCAACGTCGCATACAGCTGCCTGAGCCTCGTGGGACATGTAGATCCAAAACATGTAGAGGGCTAAGGTTGACGATCCCATCCTAAATAAGGTATATATAGAATTTAGTGCGCTGTAAAATCCTGTACCGCTGTGTGACCCCCGACCCGCTGGTGCCCTCTAAACATACACACAAACGATTCAATGTGTGCATCCGGTCAGGTCTCCAAACGTGGTCACACCAGGGCCACACCTTGGCTGGAGGGGGAGCGGGGCATGAGCTCTAGGCCCTGTAAGCTGAATACTGCAAGGCATTCAGTTACAAGTATTTATAAAGCGCTAACAAGTTCCGTGGCGCTGTACAATGGGAGGCAGAAAAACAAATACACATACAAGATAAACACACGGAACAGTAGGAGAGAAGACTCTGCTGGAGAGCTTACAATCTGAGAGGAGAGGGGGGACATTCTGGGTGAGGGTAAATAGAGAACATGAAGCAGCGGGGGGGGGGCGTGTGGGCTGGGTGGGAAGAAGAAGCAATAAATAAACAATGGGGGATTGGGGAGCGAGCCTTAGGTTTCTCTAAAGTAATGTGTTTTCAGAGACTTCAGTGTTGGGATGTTGTAATCCAGTGTTTGCCAGGGGGCGTGTGAGCAGGGGGGGGGGGGAGGACACTTCCTTTTCATGTAGTCTGTGAAACGCCCAGGCCAGTGTGAAACTAGTTTCAGGGTGGATGGAGCGACCTTTCCCCTGTCCCTCTGCACTCGCCATGTGCACCATGTGCACCCTGCACGCACAACAGCTGCTACATGTGAGTATGTATGTTTATATGTGGACCTGTATACATTTAGACATGTTTATTTAAGTATATATACATGTAACTGTGCGTGCATGCACGGGGACCTGTGTATATGTATGTGTGTGCATAAATGTGAGTGCATATGTTTATTTGAGCCTTTAAAACTATATGTGTGTATATGTATGCACGTGTATGTGTTTATGGGCACCTATATGTGTATACATGTAACTATATACATGTTTATATATGCTTGTGTGTGTGAAAGAGTTAAACTCGGCATTCTAGATGTAAGTGCAATACTAGCTGTTTATGCTCCGGGATGCTAACACCCGCTTCAGGGCGTAAAACCACAAAAGAATGTTTGTTCGTGTAGTCTAAAAGTATCTATATAAAAAAATGTACTTGTCGGCGCTCATATTGCTGAAAAGCAGCGAAGATGCTTATCTGTATCGCACATTCGATCATTGTCAGCACGTCCATAAACCCAGGTTTATTTCGTGGAATAGACCATGCAGATATATGTACCATATTAAGAAATATATATATATATATATAAATATATGTATATGGGCGCATCTGGTTGGAGGATTATGTATGCATGCATATGTGTTTATGTGTGAATACATAGGTTTGGATAAGTTTGTGTATGTTTATGTATACATATATGTGTTCTTGCAAACCTGTGTACATGTAAGCTTCTGTATGTATGCTATGCATGTGAGTATGTATGCTTGTGTACACTATGGAGAATGTGTACGTAACGTAAGAATGTGTGTGTGTAACTATGCATGTGTTTACGTATGTGTACAAGAAGAGGTCTGCGTACACGGTTATGTATGTGCTTGGAGCTCTGCAGAAGCTTGCGGGTTTTGGTACCCACAAATGCGAAGGGTCACAGGGTCCCGTACACCACAGGACTCGGTGGCGCCATATTGAGGAAGCTTGTGTGTGTAATGCGTTACACAGGGATATACAGGAAAGGAAACCATTCATGGGGAAGTAACTAAATCCTGCCCCGGAAATCTGACCCAAAAATTCAACAATAGAAGTTTGGAATTGTCCTCTAGAAGTTTCATTTCACAAAGGGTTAACTGGAGATACAGAGATAGCGGCCTGACTGCTCTCCTCAATAAGGGCCGGACTATCCTGTATATTTACCTTATAGCTCGACAGAGCAGATATTTTTCCCTATCAGATCCTGACGTTTCTCTGCTCTGGGCTCATTCAGACTCATTCTTTATAGACTGTAGGAAATAATGCGGAATATGTTCAGTTTTCTCCCACTCTACGGGCTCTATTACATTCTCCGCGCAAATTCGGACGCGCAGCGCATTTGGCACGCAGCGTTAAACGTCATCGCGCGTAAATTAACGCAGGTATTACGATGCGAGCGCATTTTTTCATCCGTCCAAAAATATTGCGCGTAAAAAAGATGCGCAAAAAAGCACGCGTATTAACGTTGCGCGCAGAAATCGGTGAGCGGACTGTTTTTTTCACGCGATTCAGCCATTCAGGATTAAGAACCACGATTGTCTCCCGTTCAGTTTTAGCGCCTGTCAAAATCAATCTGAGTATATATGCTGCAGCAATAATAAAAACACGCACAACGTCTCCATGTTATTGTTTGGGTATGTGTAGAATGTGTAACTATACTTTGCTGTATTTTTTTTTTCGGGCTGGTGTATTTGGTTTCCGCCAGAACGTTCAGATTTGCAGTTACCACCAGCTTTTAAAAGACGTTAAAATTATGCGCGTAAACGTCGTTTGTAAAGAGATGCGCATCGATTGGAATACCATCCGCGTACCAGCGCACGAACGCATTTGCGCTCACAATGTTAAGTATAGGATGCGCGCACGAACTTGCGTTCGCGCAGGGTCACTTGCGTTAGACGTTAAGGCCCATCGTATGCGCGAACGTCGTAAAACGACGTTCAGCTCAAAGGGTTTTGCCCCTCGCGTTAATGCGTTTTTGTGCACGCGCACATTTTTGCGCGATGAGTGTAATAGTGCCCTTCATTTCTTGCGCCATCTTCCCACCCAGCCCACATGCACCCCACTACTTCATGTCCTCTATTTACCCTCACCTCTTCTCTTAGATTGTAAGCTCTCGAGCAGGGTCCCCTCTCCTACTGTCCTGTGTGTCTAACTTGTATGTATATTTGTTATTCTGTCTCACCCATTGTACAGCGCTACAGAACTTGTTAGAGCTTTATAAATACTTGAAACTGTAACATTACAATCGGGGTGATAAACGCCTCGCCGTCTGTGTGTGTGGAATGTGACTGGTACTCCCACATTGCTGCTGAAGCAGAGGAGTCTTTAAGTTTCGTTTCTTGTTCCTGTTTTCAGTGATGGCTTCCGACGATCAGAAAGACAAGATGACCTGCTCAGTCTGCTCGAAAGCCCATCGAGATCCTGTAACCCTGACATGTGGACACAGCTTCTGCCAGATCTGCATCGACAAAGTGCTGGACTCGCAGGAGGGACCTCGAAGGTGTCATAGGTGTCCTGAGTGCAGAGCCGAGTTCGACGAAATTCCTCTCGGGAAGAAGAAAATTAAGCTGTGTAACGTCGTCAACAGATTCCCATCTACTCAGCCGACGAAAGCCCAGGTCTGTTGCACGTACTGTGTCCAAATTCCAGTTCCTGCGGCGAAATCATGTCTGCTGTGTGAAGCTTCTCTGTGTGAGATCCACCTGAGGGTCCACAGCAAAGCCGCAGAACATATCCTAGTGGAGCCCACCACATCATTTGTCAACATAAAATGCTCCGTCCACAATGAGATAATGAAATATTATTGCACGAAGGATGGCGTCTGTATTTGCGTGTCCTGCAGGTTGGATGGGGGTCACAGCGATCACCAGGTGGAGCCAATACATGTTGCCTCTGAGAAGAAGAAGGAGAAACTGAAGAAGGTGCTGGAGAAGGTGAGCTTAAAGAGACACAAAGCTGACAAAAGACTTCAGATTCTCCAGGGGCACAAGAAGGAAGTGAAAGTTAAAGCAGCCGGGGTAACGGAAAGAGTCACTGCCCTGATCAGGGACATCAGAGGACAGCTGGAGACTCTAGAGAAGCAAGTCTTGAGTGAGATTTCAAGGCAGGAAGAGCAAGTCTCAATTCGAGTCTCAGATCTAATCCGGCCTCTGGAGATAAAGAAAGACAAGCTGTCCATGCAGATGGGTCACATCAAGGAGCTTTGTAACATGTCGGACCCGTTAAAAGTCTTACAAGAACAAGAGTTCAAGATGGTTGACTATGGCGATGCTGATGAGCAAGATGAGGTGGACGGAGAATATGGAAATATTCATGCCGTAGGAGAGCTGAATGTGGGTTTGATCTTACAGACCCTACACACAGGCTTCGGCAATGTTGCCACTGGTGTATTAAAATGGAACAATATACTGGAGGCATCAGACAAACTGTTGGATGAAAACATGGCTGCAGACTTCTTCATGGATGTAAACACCGAATTAGACATAAAGATGGATGTCAACACAGCTAGTAATGACGTAACTCTATCAGAAGACTTGAAAACGGTGTCATGGACAGACGTAAACCAACGTCGCCCAGAAACAAAGGAAAGATTTCACAATAGACAAGCTTTAAGCAGCACGTTTGTTACCTCGGGGAGGCATTACTTTGAAGTGGATACCAGCGAATCGGGAGAATGGAGGCTAGGCATGGCGTATTCCAGTATAGAAAGGATCGGAAATGAGTCAATAATCGGATACAACAACAAATCCTGGACTTTATGGAGGTGTAAGAATAAGTATTCAGCACGACATGACAGGAAAGTGATCCAGTTACCTTACTATCCTTCTTGTCATAGACTGGTGATATACCTGGACTATGAGGCCGGACGTTTGTCCTTTTACGAGTTGGGTGAACCCATCAGAGACTTGCATACCTTTTCTGCCACCTTCACTGAACCACTTCATGTTGCCTTTGCTATTGGAAAAGATGCCTGGCTGAGAGCTAGGAATTGAGAACATGGGTTTATACGTATTTTACCTTGAGTGGTCCTTCATCAAAATAATGGATGTTGTGTTGAAGATGCACTGGTTGAATGATGTAACATCAGCAAACAAAAGCTTTCCACAAAAAGTGGAGCCAACCTGTGAGAAAATTCTACTTTTGAATTGATGTCCTCACATTTAGCAGAGTCTCACCTGATCCGGTGAGAGACATGGGGCTGTGTGGGTAAGCGATATGAAGGTCTCCCTAAATGCCAGCGGCGTAACTACAGGGATCATAAAGGTCATAACTGTGGGGCCCTCTGGCTGAGCGGACCCTGTTGAATGTGGAGGCTCTCTGGCAGTCATCCCATATGTGGCAGAAGTGGGCAGACTCGATTTATTAATTTTTACGTATTTAAGTGTTTGTTTGTATATAGTTGCATGAATATGAGTGTGTGTGAGTGTACGCATATATTGTTGCCTGTATGGGGGACTGTGCAGACATCTACACATATAAGTGTTTGTGTGCGAATACATGTTGTGTATCAAGTGCCAAGTGTCTTGTGGGGGGTTGAGTCTGGAGGGATCTGGGGAGACCCAACACAAACAATTTCCCTGTGGCCCACTGAGGTCTAAATGGCCAGGCCTTAGTAAATCACGAGTCTATACCTCAAGAACAAACTTAACGATTAAGACATTAGGTTCATACTCTGGTCTCTACAAGACTCCATTGATGATACAGGGTTGCAGCAGATGTCTACTGCTTCCAAGATCTAAATCTCATGAACACGCACAGGAAGCTCCCTCTAAGGTCGTAATAGGAGAGACGCATGGTGATGTTTTACTTGCAGTGATCCCTTAGGCTGAGGCGGCGTGAGCGTCCATTGTGACTCCCCTTCCTGGCGTTAAAATGGCTCGACTGGGAGGACCACACGATGTAACATACATAACACACGTTACAATGGGCCTGCTGTTTTTCTCCCCGTCGAGCCACTGCAACTTATGTCGGAAGGTTCTACAAAGCTTGAGCCATAGGAGGCTCAAGCTTTGCAGAGCTCTGTGCATAAACGTGCAAGCAGCGAGGTTCTCACGGACGTTCTTTCCGCACGGGGGTGTCCCTAGGCTTAGACGATCCACAGAACAGGAAAATCAACAGCAAGCCCCAGCATCCCTCTGCACGGAGGCCACACCCACAGAGACTTCCTAATCGTTTTCTCTCTAGTAAGGTTTGATTTGGAGTAGAGACCCTCTGCAATGTTTGGTTGGTTGCTCACCTCTTCCGGTAACAGCAGGAGCCGTGTATGTCCCTTACGCACACATATCTCTGTCCTACACTACTATCTACCAGAGCAACTATGACTCGGTTTTATGTGAGTCTATCATTACCAAATGGCCTCACGTTTTGTGGAGGAGAAGTGATTTATGGAATAGTGTAACTTTGAGAATTTACTTCTCTAAAGCGACGTATATGTATATATTGCTGCTTACCTGCTCTGTGTTCGCGGTTATAGGGCACAGGGGTAAATCCTAATAGTGTTAATGGTGTTGGAAGGTTCTACACATTTATGTTCAGTTTATTCTTTATCTTTATGTAACTATCTTATGCTTTTCTTTTCTGTTTCACTTTCTCACGTCTTCGCAATACACAGTCCTGTGTATAACCTTCACGAGTCTAAGACCCTCAACATTCAGGGCCGGATTCCAACCGAGCCACAAGTAGGGACATCTGCCAGCCAACATTTACTCCCTTAGTACTATGTTCCTGTTACCGATGCTATTCTGACCCATGCGAGCTATGTGCGTCTGGGCTTGGAATAATTTGGAGCCACAGGCTGATACTCGAAGCGGCGAGCAACACCCCCGCGGATATCAGCTTCTGGAGTCCTTGGGATATGTCCCTGTGCAAGCGTCGGAAGGAGGTTTGGAGGGACATGGAAACTATTGGTTCCCATTCTGACGCATTAGATTGGAATAACTTGTTCTCCTCTAGGGAAGTGCAAATTCACGTCTACAACGCCAAGTATGGGAGACGTGAATTTACAGTAAGCTCACGCAACTACCGAGGCGCAGGCAGGACTTGTGTCTCGGTTGTGACAGCTCAGGCCGATTTTAACCTTACGTCTGGGACGATTTTCACTCCCTGTTCCAGATGTAGGTTTAACGGTGGAATCGGACCCTGAGTATGTTCAATATTTTTCATTTTATTCCTTATTGTGGTTTTTTTCCGTATTATTGTGTGAATGAACACTTCCTTCAGGATGTGTACGGCAGCCTCTTCCATATCTGCCATTTTTGTTCAAGACCAGGTCATTACGTTTTAAGGTCACAGTATGTAAGAGAACGTCTGGGAAATCAGTGTTGATGGGCGATTTGTAAGTGTTTTACATGTTCTTTACGTGTTCTGGGTTCCTCGGCATTACCACACGCCATTATTACTGTTTGTATTCTTTCTCTGTTATTCACATCATCGTTAAGTTGTTTTTATGATAAATTGGTTTTTTTTTCCTTTAATAAATCTTTACGTTTTCCCATAATGACATTTCTTGATTGATCATGACTTGCCTATCATGGCCTTATGGCACCATAAACAGGGCATTGTTTTATCTTGTTTGTATTTGTGGTAAAAAATGGCGACAAATAATCTGTTCATCCAACGAGAGCTTTGGAATACAAAGTATACGATCAAGAAGCCACAACGTCCGAGCCCCAAGCAACGAGCAAACAAATAGAGGGTTGAGCCGTTAGCTTAATGGCACAGGTCGACTCGATCCCAAGGAGATGCCAGTCTATACCGCAATCAATAACAGACCGGTCTTGTGAAAGGGCCCCTACCACCTCTACTCGTGACACACAGGAACTAATATGCTAAAAGATACAGGGATGTCCCCATTAGGATTTACCGCCCGATTCGATTCGGGTTATTCAGCATTTGGTGTTGGCTGATACTGCATGCTGATCCTACTGCAACCACCCCGGGCCGGATCCATGCTGCAATAAGGAAAGGGAATCCCAGAGCTTTTGTATTGACTCCCTTCAACTCCTAACATACCTACACAACTCTCATCACTCATACGGCTTCCTCAACTCCTGTCATACACACACAACTCATCACACATGTTGCTTCCACAACTCCTGTCATACACACACACACAACTCTCATCACACATGCTGCTTCCTCAACTCCTATCATACACACACAAGTCTCATCACACATACGGCTTTCACACCTCCTGTCATACACACACACCTCTCATCACACATACTGTTTCCTCAACTCCTGTCATACACACAACTCTCATCACACATATGGCTTCCTCAACTCCTGTCATACCTACACAACTCTCATCACACATACGACTTCCTCAACTCCTGTCATACCTACACAACTCTCATCACACATATGGCTTCCTCAACTCCTGTCATACACACAACACTAATCACACATACGGTTTTCTCAACTCCCATCACGTGCACACAGTCATCCACACTCAATTCTCTTCACACACATTACATTATCAACACTCTCACTGGTGAGCAGAGAATTGTGCTCCCACTTGGTTAATTGCTCATCGTTTCAAACTTCCAGGTCCCCATCTACACTTTTGGGGTTTTTCTTATTTGGTTCATGATAAAGGAATATAAAGTTAAGATGTCGTGATTATTTACAGACTGTAAGTAGTAAATGTGATGTGTGCACACCGTAAAGCATGAACTGCGCCTGCCTGTGTCTCGTAAATGTCAATTTGTTGACGGGAGGTGTAGAGAGGTTCTAGTGATGTAATGGGAGCGTAAAGTACAGGAGTGATACGGTGAGACAAGGGGCACGGGGTGAAAACAGATATTATATAGTGAAACACATATTATATAGTGAAACACATATATAGTGAAACACAGATATTATATAGTGAAACACAGATATTATATAGTGAAACACATAGTGAAACACATATATAGTGAAACACCGATATTATATAGTGAAACACATATATAGTGAAACACCGATATTATATAGTGAAACACATATAGTGAAACACATATATAGTGAAACACAGATATTATATAGTGAAACACATATAGTGAAACACATATATAGTGAAACACAGATATTATATAGTGAAACACCGATATTATACAGTGAAACACATATTATATAGTGAAACACATATATAGTGAAACACAGATGTTATATAGTGAAACACATATATTGTATAGTGAAACACACATAGTGAAATGCATATATCATATAGTGAAACCTATAAATCATGGATGGATGGATGGACGGACAGACAGACAGGAATGGATGGATAAAGAACTATGAATGGATGGATAGACATGGATGATTGTCAGACAGGGATGGATGGATAGCTGGATGGACAGACAGGGATGGATAGATGGTATATGTATGTATATGTGTTTCACTATATGTGTGTCAGTATTTGCATATCCTACCCAGAGTTCTTTGCTGCGTAGGGGGGAATGTAGCGCATGAGCTTTGTAAGCAGTCCTCTGAATTGCTGAGATGAGTAAATGTCCTCTGCAGCTATAAACTTTATTATTTGCTGTGTGCAGGCTTTGACTCTCACTTTTTTGCCCTTCACCACAATTGAAATGTTTCAGTATATGATATATATATATATATGTTTCACTGTCTGCTATAATCTCAGTAGGAAATGCTAGCAGAATGCTTGGTTGTGTAGGGAGAGGTATTAGCAGTAGGAAAAGGGAAGTGCTCATGCCACTGTACAGAGCACTGGTGAGACCTCACTTGGAGTACTGTGTGCAGTACTGGAGACCGTATCTCCAGAAGGATATAGACATCTTAGAGAGAGTTCAGAGAAGGGCTACTAAAATGGTGTACGGCTTGAAGGAGAAAAGTTACCAGGAAAGGCTTAATGATCTTAACATGTACAGCTTGGAAAAAAGACGAGACAGAGGAGATATGATAGAAACATTTAAATAGGTAAAGGGAATCCACAAGGTAGAGGAAGGGAGTATATTTAAAAGGAAACAAAATAGCAAAACAAGAGGACATAGTCTTAGATTAGAGGGGCAAAGGTTTAAAAGTAACATCAGGAAGCATTATTTTACTGAGCGGGTGGTGGATATATGGAACAGTCTTCCAGTAGAAGTGGTAGAGGCCAAAACAGTAATTGAATTTAAGCAGGCATGGGATAGGCATAAGGCTATCCTAAACAAAAGATAAATCCAGGTAAAGTATCCATGTAATTGGGCTGACTAGATGGGCCGAAAGGTTCTTATCTGCCGACATTTTCTATGTTTCTATGTCACTAATGGCCACTCATAAGAATCCCCGCCTTTGTGTGCGGGGGATGGGATGGTGAGCAGAGATAAGGTGAGGGAGGAGGACTGATTAAACTAGGGGATGGGGGGATGGATCTGTATGGGACAGGTCCAGCAAGATAAGTGTGGAACATTAACTGCCTCCTGTCTGGATGAATCAGCACAAACCCAGATGAAAGAAATGTAGCATTTCTAAAACATTGACAAATTGTCAATTGTAATAAATTGTTTTGTTTGCTGAAAAGTCCCAGGAGGGCTGTTTTTTTGGATATGCTGGATAATTTCTGAACAGAGCAACGGGCAATGCTGCAATGATGTCCTCGAGTGCAAGAAAAATCTGTTTATATATATATATATGTACACATACACACACAGATTATATATACACACACAGATTCTAAGTACATAAATACACACAGACTGCCTATATAGCATATATATATATACAGACTATACTGTATATATAAACATAGACTACATATATACACACACAGACTATATATATATATAAAATGTATTATTTACTGCACCTATAAACAATTTATTTACTACTTTCCAGTAGTAAAAAAAGAAAATAAAGATATAAAACAGCAGCAAACATATATTAAACGTGGAGTGTGTATATGTATATGGCCGCTAGAAGTCCATGTTATTCTCTATAGAGCTCATAATAGGCACCACAACTCTACATATATCCTACAGGACTGTCAGACCATATGGCCCTTTAACACTGGTTCTTTGATTAACCCTTCCAGGTCCTGCTGGCTGATACATGTCTATATGTAGGACATACAGCAGGAGATGAGGGTCCTGGGTGGTTTTCCTAAGCATCCTTTCCAGTATTATACAGGGTAATTCCCTCCCCATCTTCTTATAAGCCTTGACTCCTGCGCGCTGTTGAGATAAAATATATACGAGGCTGAATCTGTTCCCTCTGTAACATTATCATTTGTTTCTTCCCACTGAAAGGGCCGCTCCATCAGGAACGTACAGGGTTAAGAGGCAAGCAGTGAAAGCCCACCCATCTTCAACTTTGGAAACCCTAAGGAAACTCCCCCCACTGTACCGGAAACAAGTCAACCCCTGAAGTTTCACTTCTCTCTGCTGCTTCCAGTGATGGCGTCCAATCATCTGGCACAGGAGCTGACCTGCTCCATCTGTAAAGACATTCACAGGGATCCCGTGTTCCTGACATGTCAACATCATGTCTGCCAGGCCTGTATCACCGACACGGTGGACTCACAACAAGGATACGTGTACTCTAATTGTCCTGTGTGCACAGCGGAGTTCCTGGAGGATCCTATCCCCTCGAAGATAAGAAAGACGGATAACATCGTAGAGACTGTCCACCCTACTTGGCCGCCAAAGAAGGACGATGGGATTTACTGCACATACTGTGTCCATGCTTTGGTTCATGCTTCTAAAACATGTCTGTTGTGCGAAGCTTCCCTGTGCGAGATCCACCTGAGGGTCCACTGCAAATCGGCAGAACACATCATAACCAAACCCACCACTTCTTTTGCAAACAAGAAGTGCCACGTCCACCAGGAGATCCTGAAATATTACTGCACCAATGATGATACCTGCATATGCGTGTCTTGCAGGTTGGACGGAGATCACAAGGGGCACCGGGTGGAGACTCTGAAAGAGGCCTCTGAGAAGAAGAAGGAGAAGCTGAAAAACGTTTTGGAGACATTGGCCTCAGACAGAGAAAAGGCTGAGGAAAGAGTGCAGAGCTTGAAGGAGAGACGGAGCGAGGTGGAGGACGGACCATCGGAGGTAACGGAACAAGTCACTGATCTGATCGGGCATGTCAGAGAACAACTAGAAGTCCTGGAAAAGCGAGTTTTGAGTGAGATCTCCAGGCAGAAAAGGCAGATTTCACTCCCGTTCTCAGATCTAATCCATCAGTTGGAGGCAAAGAACAAGGAGCTGTCGAGGAAGATGAGCTACATTAAGGATCTATGTAAGGTGACCGACCCACTAACTGTATTACAAGGACAGGAGTCAAATGGAACTTACTACTGTTATGGTGGTGAGGGAGATAACAAGGTCACAGAAGGCACTGAGAAAGAGGTCCATTCTGTGGGAGATTTGGATGTAGGTCTAATCTCGGCAACCGTTTCCTCAGAATTAGGAGATCTTGTGATGGAGGCCAAGAGAAAGCAAAAGGTAAACAATTCTTCGGAAGTATTACTTGGCGTAAACATGGCTTCGGACATGTTCCTCGATGTTGACACTGCTGGGAATTATGTAACGGTCTCCGGTGACCTAAGGACTGTGTCCTGGTCGGAAGTACATCAGTGCCACCCAGAAATGACTCGCAGGTTCCAAAATAACCAGGTTTTAAGCATCATACATTTTTCCTCAGGTCGACACTACTGGGAGGTGGAGACAAGTGAAACAGGAGGGTGGAGGGTAGGGATGACTTATCCCAGCATCGAGAGAAAAGGAGACCATTCAGTAATTGGTTACAATAATAAATCCTGGAGTTTGCGCAGGTGGAACAACCGGTATTCGGTAATCTATGACAAAAAGGTTATCCGGTTATCCCACAGCCCTTCCTGCCAGAGGTTAGGGATATATTTAGATTACGAAGCAGGTCAACTGTCCTTTTATGAGCTGTGCAGTCCCATCAAGCCGTTACATAGCTTCAGTGCCACCTTCACCGAGCCACTTCACGCTGCTATCGGAATATGGAAAAATACATGGTTGCGTATCAAGAATTAGGAGTTCTGATAGGTCCATGGCTGATTCCTCAGAACATCAAAAATGGAAAAAGGGTGGCACTAGGTCTATCCCATGAATACCCCAGGAGAGCTCAGTGTACTTTGTGTTCGTATGTGGAGGATAAAAATTTGCGTATATTTACCAAAACGACCCAATAAAACTGAAGTCCAAAGACCTACAAAAAAATATACTGACTATACTACACTTCCACCACCTCTAAAAGATGGCCCAAAACACACAGATTTAGACTGACATTGGATTGTGTGGAAAACAACACACAGGCGCCTCTCATTTTATCTGTATTTCATGGTTATATATTTGCTTCTTGGACAGTTTTTCGGGGGGGGGGGATCGGCGACTTTCAACCGATGGTTTGTTCGAAATATGAACTGATTCAATTGAAAAACCTCAGAGTCGAAAAATGATGCTGGTCTGGAAAATGTGGGTGGCAAAACACCCGAAAAAGAAAATGTTCGGCCTGCATCATATTGAATTTTACTTTTAAGCATGACTTTTTTCAAAAATCCGATGTTTACTGTAGGTTTCAGCCCGATTTCCCCTGTTTCACAGCCGCACAATCCATGTATTGACTTTTTCTGGCACTTGAGTTTTTTTCGGGAATCGGCTTTCCGCTATTATCGACTTGACTCTCTGAAGCCGAAACTTCCATAAAAAGTATAGCCGTGACTGCAGATATTCCAACCAAATATTTAAGGGAATCGAAATGCCGGTAAGCCAAGACTTAGATCTTTTGGATTCAAACATGGCCGAAAAAGCTGCTGATTTTGGTTACTGGGCCAAAGTAAATCGAGCCCTTGGTCTTTGATCGCTTCTTTCTCTTTTGTCCACGTAGAATTATTCTGCTCCATATAGTCTCTGCAGTTTTCTTACCTCATTTCTTCCTTCGTTTTGGTCCTTTCTGTTCCTCGTCCCTTCCTACCTCTTTTAAATAGGCTTGTGCACCGATTTTTTTTTTCGGTTCGGTTCGCTTGGAGTTTGTAAATTTTCGTTTCGGCCGATTTCCGTTTCGGTTCGGTTAGTTTTGGTTCGTTTTTCGTATCGACTTTTTTTTCGTGATTTCGGAAATTTTCGTGTTTTTCGGAACGTCTGTTCTCCTCGTTTCAAAGTGTCTATTCGTTTTGACGTAAACTAATGGTTTTTCGGATCCGCTATTTCTGTCAATACGATAATTCTGCCGATACGATAATTCTGCCATTGAGATTTCTCATGTTTTACAAGGATACATTGAGATTTCTCATGTTTTACAAGAAGGATACAGTGAGATTTCTCATGTTTTACAAGAAGGATACATTGAGATTTCTCTGGTTTCCCGGGAAGGATACATTGAGCTTTCTCATGTTTTACAAGAAGGATACATTGAGATTTCTCTGGTTTCCCGGGAAGGATACTTTGATATTTCTCTGGTTTTACAAGAAGGATACATTGAGATTTCTCTGATTTTACAAGAAGGATACATTGAGATTTCTCATGTTTTACAAGAAGGATACATTGAGATTTCTCATGTTTTACAAGAAGGATACATTGAGGTTTCTCATGTTTTACAAGAAGGATACATTGAGGTTTCTCTGGTTTCCCAGGAAGGATACATTGAGATTTCTCTGGTTTTACAAGAAGGATACATTGAGATTTCTCCGGTTTTCCGGGAAGGATACATTGAGATTTCTCATGTTTTACAAGAAGGATACATTGAGATTTCTCTGGTTTTCCAGGAAGGATACATTGAGATTTCTCTGGTTTTCCAGGAAGGATACATTGAGATTTCTCATGTTTTACAAGAAGGATACATTGAGATTTCTCCGGTTTTCCGGGAAGGATACATTGAGATTTCTCATGTTTTACAAGAAGGATACATTGAGATTTCTCTTGTTTTCCAGGAAGGATACATTGAGATGGGAATGTTATAAAATTTAATTACAGAATCAGCGATATAAGTACGATATCCGAAATTAACGAAATCAGGAATGGAACGAAAATGAATTTCGATTTTACACATTTCTAGTCCATTCGAAAAGTTTTCGTTTCGGCTCGAAAATTTGTTCGGATCTGCCGTTTTCGGATCCGAAAATTTTCAGAAAATCGACCGAATCCGAATGCACGAATCGGGAAATTTCGTGAAAATTCCGAAACCCGAAACGCACATCCCTACTTCCAAAACATTCTTCTCTGTCTTAACACATTGTCTTCTCCTGTGTCTAAACCACTCCTTGTTTCCCTATCCCTTTTTCGACGTTCTCGTTTTTTCCTCAGCATATTGTTTTTTTACCACCTTCTGGCAACAGACTCATCTGCCAGAACCCAGACATCTAGTTCCGTAAAACTCATGTAGATTTAGCAGAGATCTGGTGATCATCTAACCCTGATTGGGCTGTGTATCAGTCCATGCATGGGAGAAGACCATCAGGGTAATTCAAAGAGATCCGAATTGCTTGAGAAAGGTAACCGAACGCTGAAAATCAGCGTTCGGTTACCTTTCTTGGCCATTCGGCTATCTAGAGAGCAGGCAATTCGCCAAATCCTGGCGAATTGCCTGAACATACGGTGCCTGTTCGAGGGCAGTGAAATCCCCCATAGAGAAGCACTGCTTCGTCTACTCACAGAACAAAAACCAGCAGTGAAAGGTTCCCGAAATGCCCTGCCATTCGGTGGTTTCATTCGGCAGGTTTATTCAGGCGAATCCCATAGGCTTCAATGTTAAAAATATTCCCGTTTTAATTCAATATCTAATAAACCGTTCATTATAGAAATCTGCAGTAAAGAGTCTCTTTATTTATAGATTTTTTAGGCTATTTTAAGCATTTTTCTGTTTTTTTTAAAAAGTCAGATTTTTTTAAGTTTACTTATTTTTCTGTAACAGCCCTCTTTATTATCATTCATTGGATCATATGTAAATTTCAGACATTTTCGCTCAGTAGTTTCTTTGCAAACAGCGTTTCACTTTTCATACATTCAAGCAAACTGTTTTACTAATTTATTCACTGCGTTCGTCTGCGGTGTCGGGTTTTTCCGGCGGCTTCGCTGCGTGTGATCGGCTCCTGCTCGGGTTTTTCCGGCGTTTTCAGCTGGGTTAATCCTGATGTTTTTGCGGGTTTTCGGCGTGCATTCGACAGGTTTTGCGGTTAGTTTTCGTCGGGTTTGCGGCGGCTTTTCCCTGCAATTCGACGACCCTGTGGTACTTGCTGAATACACCGCAGGGTTGCCGAAATGGGATCGGCAAAACGAACCGAATTGAAGAGAACAAAAAGTCACCAAACGTGCGGTGACTTTTCGATTCTCTTTGAATTACCCTGTATGGGTGGAATGACAGAGATGCTCGGTGTCCTTTAGTTCTCACATTCAAGGAGACCGTTGTCCCATGATGAGATATGGTCCCTTACAACACCTATACAATTATGAGACATCTGGGCAACCAGTCCTAGGACTTCTTAGTCAACCAAATCATGCTCAGTCATATACAAGAATGATTTTACCGTTCAATATGACTACAAATGGATAAGTCAACTGTATATCATGGTAGCCATCCATACATGGACTCCACCATTATCAAAGTTAGTTTAGTTCTTCTGGTTTATGAAAGACTGGTGGACCATGAGCTCGGATATTCCAATATCACAACTTAGTGCTGTATATATTACACCAGATATTGAAACTTATCTGGGTGAGTGCCCGTCATGCGGATAAAGATGGTCTTTTCTTTGTATAGGGATCATTCGGGGAAATCAGGGGAACACTATTTTAATTAATAATTAATCTACCTTGTTCGTGTTTGGTTTTCTGTTTTATATATAAAAATCAGCAATTTATTTTACTTTTATGTAGCTTTTTATACCAAATATACCGTGTTTAGTGCATTTAAAGCCGTAGAAAATCTTGGTAACCATCGAGAAGAGAAGCGTTGGGAAAAACTGTACACGAATTGGTTTCCACCGTTTCTGTTAATAAAATTTTGACTTTTGTCAACTCTCCTGATTTAACTCCTCTTGTTCTTGTGCGTTCTGTCAGCTGGAGATACGTAGGATTGAAAACATATGCGAATGTTGTCCCTTGAGTTCTTTCGGCATTTGTTTGGGTTCTGGGACTTGAAACCATTAAAAAGAAAGCCTATGGCTATCGTAGCATACCACCACCTGTAGCTTTTGATCCCTTGTGGTCCAGTAGATCAGCAGATGTGAGAGGTTAGGAGTGGACTACCTTAAGCACACGCTACTTTCAGAAGTTGTGTACCACTACAAACACTACCCACTTCTCGCTGTTCTACTGGATCTCATGGAAGGAAAGAAAATCAATCAACAAAGAAATGGTTTGCATGGGGATTGAAGTTGTGCAAAACAGGGCCCTCCAAGAGCACATGGGTCCTACTCATCCTTCCCTAAGAGCGGCCCTACAGTTGCCACTCAAGCATTATCTGATTCCAGTTGCTCAAGACTTCCATGTTTGTGAAGGGGACCAAGGACTTGCAAGAAGAAAATGATTTATTGGGTGGAGAACCCTAGGAGCTACAATGTGTCGCTTTCCTCCTAGACATATATGTCTGATTCCTATACCCAGCACAACTATCCTACACTTTCGATCCATCGAGTGGTCGTTGCGTCTACCTATATCGGAATCTAAGGAGTAAGTAACCCGTAACGGACCAGGAGTTAATATAATACGGAACATCAGAGAAATGCCAAGAACGGGTTATCAGGAATGCCAAGGGTCGTTACCAGATTGGGTTATCAGGAATGCCAGGGATCGTATCGCCAGAGTAGAGTGTCAGCCAAGTGCCAGAGGTCGTATTGCCAAATCGGGTAGTCAAAAGAATGCCAGGGGTTAAGAGTCAGGAGGAGATTCACACAAGCCAAGTCGGTACACAGAAATCACAATGAGAAGATATACAAGCACTGAGAGGAGTGAGAACCACGTCAGGGCACCGGACCGGTCTCAGGCTGCTGATTTTGAACCCAGCAGGCGCAGCATCATCACGTTGCATCCCGCCCCATGGCATACCACATGATCGCAGTCATCCACTTCTTCACTCAGCGGCTGGCCAGCGAGCTGCGTGGAAGGGCTGCTGGGCGGCCTAGACGGCATGGGACTTGACGCAATGTCATTGGGGCAGAGATTATGGTAGCTGCAATTAACAAGGGTCAAGGGCAATGTGAAGGACATGAGGAGGGTCTGAACTGTAGTGGTGAGTGTGACGATCTGCGTCTGGCCTTTCCATCGAAGCCAAATGTGACCATGTAATGTGTGAAAATAGAAAAATGAACAAAAAAAATGAATACAAAGTCTACTTTTTTCCCCTCGTTTCTGAGGTGGTGGCATTATGCGCTTTAACATATAAAGCAAACAATGCCGCTGCTCCAACTCACCTTCTCATTTTCCACACCGGGACCAAATGTGGAGCAAAGCGTTATTACACATTGCTCCATCTAAAAGACATGCCATGTTATCGCTGCGAGGAGAGCGGGGGGGGGGATCCTTTGGATCTCTGTATTTACACCCTTTACACCCCAGTCATGTTAGGTGTCACCGGACAGGTCAGGGTCCGGCCTTTTTAACGATACTAAACAAGACCATGTAAGATGTAAATTTAAGAGAAGGTATTTTTATTTGGGGGGGGGGGGTTAGGATGTTGGGGTGAGGGCAAAAAGGGATGGGGGGGCAGGCTAAAAATGTTTGCCCAGGGTCCAGTCAATATTAAAGATGCCCTGCCTCTCCCATCACCAGCCTTACAGCAATAGATCACGTGATTAACCCCTTCCTGTCCAACCAGCCTCTCAGGCATATAACTCGCGATTAACCCCCTCTCCTCTCCATCAGCATCTTAGCAGTAGATCATATAATTAACTCCTTCCTGTCCAATTAGCCACCGATCACACAATTACCATCGTTTATTCGGCCCTTCAGCAATATGGATCACATAATTAACCCCTTCCTGACCAGTCTCGCTGCACAAAAAAAACCCCACATAATTAACCCCTTCTTGTCCAATGGACCTCTCTCCACCCTAAAATTAAATATTGCATAATTAACCAGTTCCTGTCCAATTAGCCTCTGCACACATGTAACCCTTTCCTGTCCAGTCAGACTCTCACTCATGTGATTAACCCCCTCATGTCTCATCAGCCTCTTAGAAGTATGTCACATAATTTACCCCTTCCTGTCCATCAGCCTCTCAGCAACAGGTACCGTGATTAACCCTTTTCCTGCCCACCAGCCACACAGCATGTGATGAAGCATTCCCTTTCCCAGGCATTAACCCTTTGAGCCCCAACACACCGCGCAACGACTCCCCCTCTCAGTGACGTCACCTTTAACCCTTTACACCCTACAAGAGGCTTAACCCCTTCCTGCTGCAGGATCCCAGTGACAGATAACGGAGCAAAGAGCCCGTTTCCCCACATTGCACCGATTACATCACGCAGATCACGTGACTGAGACCCCGCCCCGCTACTTCCGACAGCAACATATACCACGTGATCTCTGCCAGTCAGGTGGCTGCGGTGACGTCACTGGGCCTGCAGCTGGATGGGGAAGCAGGCATTTGTATGAAAGAGGTGAGTATGAGCTGCTGTGACAGGCTGGAGGGAGCCCTGTGTGCCGGGGGAGGCACAACCTGTGTGTGCTGAGCAGGGGGAACCACAGCTTGGTTTGCCAGGGCGGCCATGTTTCCCTGGACACATATAATGTATTCATGCTGATGGGCAGTGCATGAAAAATGCCACCCCGCAGCATGTATGATCCATACACTGCAGGTAAGAAATCAGAAAGCAATACCAGGTGACCTGCCTTGATTTCCTTCCTGCAGCATATGAATTATACATGTTGCAGGGCAGCACTTTCCCCTGTGCTCCCCCTTTTGGATGAAATAGTACCGGGCGTCCAGGGAAACCTGGCCGACCTGGCAACCCTACTCATGCAGCGTCAACACTAGCCGGAAATACCCATGACCCCTCCAGCTCCTCTTACTATATGGTGAAACGTACACAAATTAAATGGACACTGTATTGAACATCGAGGTCCCTTTTTTGCCCATAAATAATTGGGCAGATGCTGCTGACTCACCTTTTCCCACCTCGCCGCACGCATCTCCTCCTCTTCGGCTCGGGGACTCACAAACCTTGAAGTCCCTGACGCTTTACTACGCAATTTGCACTCCTATACAACTTGTGTAGTGTAGGAGCCGCACATTACGCTGCGAGACCTCCACACTTCACGTACACAAGTTCCATAGCGCTTGCGCAGAGAGATGGATCGGAGATGCACCCGCATGCACAGATCTGATCAATCGGCTGCCACTCTGAGAACACTCGCTACAGCGATTGGTCTCAGAGGGTGACGTCCACCACTCTGTGTGTGTGACATCACATCACTAGTGACCGATCTGGTAACCGGCAGCTGGAAATTCAAAAATCCCGGCTGCTGGTGACGCTGGGTGGAGTGGAGGAATCTCCTGCACTTCACCCAGCACTTTCACCAGATCGGGGCTGATTGGGGGGGGCACTCCTCACATCCTGACCACTTTAAAATAATCAAGTGGTCAGGACTAGTAGAGCGTCCTTTTACACCTAATCCTCCCATATCACATGGTAACCCTGACATATATCACCCCCACTACCTCCTACCTACCCGTCGTAATGCTAACAGACCCCCTGCTGTCCCTTTGACTGGTCCCACACATTCCACGGTGTAAGTGGGTTTAGATCGCGCTAGATCGTTGCTTGTGTAACAGTTGACGCATGTTTTTATTTGCAGAACAGGAAGACCTTGCAGGACACTGAGCCCCTCGACGCCTTCTCTTACCAATTCCAGCAAGATGAATAAGAAGTGGGATCTGTTGACTGAGAAGATCCTGGCTCTCACCCTGGAGATCATCTACCTGCTAACCGGAGAGGTGAGGGTGGTCTAGGTCCATCATTGGGACTTTTACTCTTTGGAGACTTTCCCTGAACCCCTCAAAGACTAGTACATAGTCCAAGACATGCAGGGCTGACACATGATATCACGAAACATCCATGGTATGGAGATATGCACTGGCACTAATGTTTGGTTGCAGAAATTAAAACTGTGCAACAGGGGAATATTGTCCTAGGAGGCACATTTCTCAATGGATCGCTCTTTGCCATGTGATCAGTTGCTTTTTGGGTTTGTGTGACCTTGGCTTCTAAAATGAATGTCTCTTTCACATTACAGGATTACATTGTGGTGAAGAAGACTTGTGATGGTAACACAAGCCGCAGCAATGGTCGAGGTGGTTTCTCAAGGACCCGGAGCACCAATGTGGTACCTCCACCTCACTCTTCGATCAATGACAAGAAGATAATGGAAGCCGTCAGCAAGATCATCCGTCTGCTGGCTGGAGAGGTGAGGCGACTGTGACATTAAACACCATTCAATGTGTCTGTATGGTGACTGTGTCAGGTTCCTATATGTTGTGATGTTGTCCCTGTCTTTGTGCAGGAATATCTAGGAAGAATCAAGGAACCATATAAGGACGTCAAGATGGGGACCCACCATGCTCTCCGTTTACTGGGTAAAATGCATTAAGATAATTTTATAGTAAATAATTTGCGTCCTGTGCCGTATCAGATAATCGTGCTGCCATCATGTCCTTAGAAAGGGACAGTTATGTTGACATTAGAAATTATGGACCCATTTACATTGTTTTCTTGTAAACATTGTGAATTTGTCTTTCCGACAGACAAATCAGCTAGTGAGAAGATCCCTACTGCTTCGGCACATAGCAGAGAGAAATGTGACCTTCGGATTAAGCATGGAGGATACTGCCAAAATGTCAAACTAAGTACGGCAATGCCAAGCAAATGTATGAAACAGACTGTAAAGCCGGCACCCTCGTGTACGCAATTGAAACGTGTAGGCCATGAAAGCTATATGTCCAAAGAACATGGAGAACAAACCTCTACTCTTAAGACATGGAAAGTTGTGTCCTCAAAGAAGTCAAATCATACAAGCAAAGACATGTCTGAAGAAGACTCACTGATTGCTTGCACATCTTTGGAAGTCAAGGAAGTTCTAGGATCAGGTGAAGGAGATCTCACAGATGGAGAGTCTGATTATATTGCTGTGTGCATCAAGGAAGAACCAGACTCCTGCGAAGACTATAACCCGACCGACATGAACATTCATCCACCCACAACACCTACACATGGAGAATATCTATCTTGTCATACTGATGAGGAACGGTCATCGTGTGAGGAAGGAAATGAACCCAAGAAACCAACAGCGTCAGACAGTATAACTGTTCCTATAAAGGAAGAGCCTGACTTGTGCCATGAAGAAAATGGGACAGATGTTACAATGTACACGTCTGCAGAGTTTGCAGTAGGCAAGGGGAATCCTTATGCTAACGCTGAAAACTACGGCATTGAGGATTTTAAAATTCAGAAAAGGAAACCTAAAAAGACACTAAGTAAAACACGGAACCGCAAGTTGGGGATCAAGCAAGGAAGCCCTGGAGACTGTGGACAAGATGCAGGAGACGACAATGGTGTTTCCATGTTGGCCACATGCAAGCCAATAGTTACAGGTGGGAAACCACTATTGTGTTCCGAATGTGGGAAATGTTTCACAGAAAACTCTGCCCTCGTCAACCATCAAAAAACTCACAAAGGAAAAAAGTCACTGTCCTGTTCAGTCTGTGGCAAAATGTTTGCCTACAGTTTTTTCCTCATCACGCATCAGCGGATTCACACTGGAGAGAAACCATTTGTCTGCTCCATATGTGGCAAGTGTTTCAGCCAGAGCTCACACCTTTTCATACATCAGCGGACTCACACTGGAGAGAAACCATACTTGTGCTCGCAGTGTGGGAAATGTTTCACTCATAGCTCTTCCCTGGCAAAACACAAACGGATCCACACGGGAGTGAAACCGTTCTCATGTACTGACTGCGGCAAGAGTTTCACGCACAACTTTTCACTCATCAGCCATCAGAGAATTCACACTGGGGATAAACCATTCGCCTGCTCTGAATGTGGGAAATGTTTCACAGAGCGCTCGTCTCTGGTCAAGCATCAGAGAACCCACACAGGAGAGAAACCGTTTTCTTGTTCTCAGTGCGGCAAGTGCTTTACACAGAAATCTGCTTTGAACAAACACCATAAAATTCACATACGAGAGAAGACACCGTGAGACGGGAAATGAGGAGTACGTCGGAATAGTCCTTCCCCCTACTCTTAAATGAAATGTTACATTTGTATTTAAAGAATGGACATCCTTACACGTTCTGGTTTAGGTTTGTTTACATCTACTGTATAGAAATAGTGAAAAAAGAGAAGTTTATCAGGGACCTGAGATCGAGCAACTGCACTAGTGGGGTCCGTTCAGGTCTCACAAGCTTTTATCTCGTTTGTGCCATTACAGGGATGACTGTTCCATAAACAAATCAATCACCCATTGAGACCTAAACTGGCCCCACCGTAGAGCAGGCCACTAGTGCCTTTGCTCTTTTTTTAGGACCCTCACAAACCTCTTTTGTCTCACTAGTGTATAGAAATATCCTAAACCAGACACAATGAAGATTAAACAGCACAAAATTATTCATTTAAAAATTCTCACATAACATGGTAAATTCGGACGAACGAAGAACAAAAATAAGGAAATATAAGGCTGAAACAATGTGCCAGTGTTGCAAAAATTGCCTGCAGTGCACGATCAACAAACACTGGCATTTCACAAAACTGCCATCCAGTCACATGAAAAGCTGCACCGGTCTCTCCTTGGACTTTAGGTCTGATATTCTCAACACTGATACTTTGTGAATAACCCCCATAGGTATTCCTTTTTTTGAGGGTGGAGTGGTGTTTGTTTCTTGCTGTAACACATTTTAATAAACGCTCACACTGTGGTAAGGCACTCAGCCATAGGCCCATACAATAGCGGTAAAGAATGTGGGTGCTGGATCAAAATCCCGGTAGTCCAGCTCCAATATTTGTAGTGAAAACCAGAGGAGGGGACTCCAGGCGCTCCACTTGCAGTGTAAATAGTAGCTTTACTTGGACAATGTAAGCAGCAATGTTTCAGTCAGCGAGGTGGCCTTTGTCACCATTTATTGAAAAGGGCAGACTCCGTGTATTGTGTCCTCTCTGTGTAACGTAGACATATCAGTAATTCCCAGACTCGTCTGTATTTTGTCCTCAATGTGTGTCCATATTTTGAGTCTGATTGGGGGGGGGGAAATCGATATATAATCTGTCTGGGTACTACAATAAAACACGAGTTTAGAGAACATTTCAATGTGATGAGCAAAAAATGATGAAATGGCTTGACAGCGATATAGAAGAGACTCTAGATCTACTCTATACCATTTAAGTGTTTCTTGCAGGTGTCAAAGTTAGACATCGTTCGCCGACTTGCCAAACGTGACCTTCTGATCTGACCTTTCACAATGTGATTGATTTATTAACTAACAGTGAAAACATATCTTTCGTCCGTGTTTTGTCCCCAACCGGTTTGTTACCTTTTTGAATATCGCTAGATGTTGTGATAATTGCACATTCGACCATTGACCGGATGTAGGTGACCTCTTAAAGGACGTCATTGGTTTTAATCCAATATATGGACTATAGGAGTCCTTCTCTTTGATTGTTTTTATTGAACATCGTGTGGATGTAACACGTGATCTGTCTGGAATAAAGTTTACGCATACTCTCTGATCTTCTCATTATCTTCCGTGTGATGGATGAGTCTTTGTAACCGTTATCCAAGATCTTGATCACCCGACTTTCTGAACATAATGACTGCACGAGTAGGGGCCTTCCAGGACTGAGAACCAACACGAGATTACCAGAGATATGACTAAAGCGTCATCATACCAGTCCATCATACCATCAATTAGAAATTACCTAAAGCATACATGTCATAATGTCCGACAGGATGTCGCCATATTGATAATGGCATAGCAATCTGAGGTCCAATCAGAGTTGGCGTTGTTTACCTGTCAGGTGAGATCTGAGCTATGAACCCCTACACGCATTTGCAGACAGACGTTGGTATTGGTGATCCGAAAGAAGGTGGGGAAAAAAAAAATCGAATTGTGCTACAAACATCAGATTTCACATTTTTTCTACTTATTGTAAAAAACTTTTCTCTGCTGTAGGTGAAATTTCATTTTTTAAATTCCCACCGGATTATCTCAGCCTTTGTACAGTTATGAATAGGTTACCAGATTTTATGAGGAGAGGGGAGAAGAATCTGATTCAATTCAAAAGTGGATGTGCCCTTTTGGTTACAGGTAAAATAAGTCCGTAGCAATATATCCACATAACAGGCCCAAACTGATGGAAATGACACCCGTTTGTGATTAACTGTGAAAAATTCACTTTAAAACTATAATAAATGTAAAATTAAAGAACAAATGGAAAATATACATAGTGAATTCCACCAAATACCCAATATTTATCTTCTTTTGTAAAGTTTGATTCACGCAGACCGGAACCCAAAGTTTTTGTACTAGATCTAAATGAACGACTGGAAATTAATGAGATTTTCGGGAAACGTACTTCTCTTTAGACAGGTGCGATTCTTGTAGTTACAAATTGTATTTCGGACGACTTTTTCATGATACGGAAATTCGGACGCATCTGAATAACCCTTTCGCAATAGGAACGAATGTCAACTACCGTAGATACTTGAGTATAGCGCGACCCGAATATAATGCGATGGATAGAGATTTATTATGGAAATGAGAGAATATTCAAGACTCGAATATAACGCGAGGAACAAAATTTTACTGTACCGGTAAACAATTAAAATCCTTCCAGGTTCTCTTAACACGGTCAGGCTCCCCCTCAGGCCAGGGTGCTCTGCTCTAGAATGATTGCAGTTGTTACTAAGTATGAAGCCGCCGGCCACCCGTGTTTACTAGCGATTAGGTGGCCGGCGGAGGCGAGCGAGGTGAATGATTGGCTTAAACCGAGCGTGCCCTCTGGCCGTGATGGATCCCACCTCTCCCGAATCTGGGAGTTCCTGAAGTGTTTGCCAGCATCAGGGAGTCCGCATTCACTTCAGCGAGACTATCGGAACTTCCGGGAGACTTGGGATCCAGAGCAAGGCAAGTTGTTTTGGTTTTTTTTTTCACACGCGATGCAGATGTCTTGAATATAACGCGACCCCTCCAATTTTAAGGTAATTTTTTTTCACCAAAATCTAGCGGTATACTCGAGTATCTACAGTAATCCGGGGGAAAAAACGGCAATGAAAACAATGAATCGATTGGGATTAATTTCATTTGAAATGTCACGATGTGGTAGTTTTGGACCTTATTTTTTAAAGTTGTACCATCCAAATCTACATTGACGTATGGAATGATCCGAATCGATTTGGATCCATTGGGTTTTATTCCAGTGAGCGCAGCGTTTTCAGATTTTTTTCGCTTTTGCAATCGACATTTATCCTTGTTATCAAAATACCACAATATGACATCAGGGGGTGAAGGGTAAATGGTCTTTCCAACTGTTGTAGGAGCGGGACCTTGGGGTGACTCTCTGATGAGCAGTGGTCCTCCTTTTTTAAGGACCGGGGTACCTTCAAAAGCTCAGCCTTATTGGAAGCACGAAAAAAATTAGTTTAGATGGTACATCACACCTGACAGGGAACATCGTAATAATTCCACGGTTTCACCCAAATGTTGGAGATGCTCGGAGGCCGCTGGTACCTTTATTCATATCTGGTGGACCTGCCCGAGGGTGACCCTTTACTAGCAGGACGTTGCTCATTTTTGCACCAAGGTTCTAGGCGCCCAGGTGGACCCAATACCAGAACTGCCCCTGTTGCAGATTTACCCGCCTGATTCTTCTAGGTCACAAGGGAAAGTTCTGTCCCATATTGCCACCTTTTTGGTGGCACGGTGGAAGACGGGGAATATACCTGAGGTTTTGGGGGCTTGAAAGAATTTGACGGAAATCAGAGGCTTGGACAACATGCTGCAAAATACATGGGGATGTGATCCTTCTAGAAGGGACCATTGGTTTATTTGGGACACCTTCGGATTTATTTTCGAAGGTTTGGCCACTCTGTTTGCTTTTGAGTGTCTGTGCTAACTCCATCCTGGGCATATTTGATTTTAATTTCTGCTCGGTGATGTTGCGTTGTGATGCCTTGTGCCCCTCCTCCCCTTTTCTCTTCTGTACCCCCTTTTATTGCTTTTGAATTACTTCTTGAAAATAATAAAACTCACATTTTATATAAAGCTATATCATAGCCAATCTACCCAATAAGAGATTAAAGGCAACGACGAATAAATGACATTCCGAAATTACGAATTAATTCGAAACGAATAAACAGCGTTCTGAAATTACAGATCCATTCAGAATGACGTATAATTTCCCCAGAATGAATCGTACCGAAAATGACACCTTGTAACATAAGAATGACGATGAACTGAAACAATTAATAAATGAAAATATAAAAAAAATTGCTGTGCACATATCTATCTCCTCTTATATTTAGCACATCCCATCACAACAAGTGCTGGAAGTGGTCACTGTTTTCTGTGAGGCACATGTTGACACATTGCTGCGTGTTGTCGATGATCTATGTTTTGGATTTCATGTCGATTTGTTATCCACTAAGGCGTCGTGTCAGGCTTTTTACGGTAGACCTTTACTTTCGCAAAGAAAGAAGTCCAGCTGGTGAGATCGGGAGACCAGGGTGGCCGGAGATTCTTGGAAATTACATAGTCCTAAAATAAATTCTGTATTGTCACCATTGACTCGTGTGTCGTTTGTTATGTCTCGTTATCTTGCTGGATGTAACCATGTGTCCGTTCCAAAGAGTTAGGCTGGGGTCAGACGAGCGTAGTGTTCACGTCCGTGATTGCGCCTAAAAGTACGTCCGTGATAGCATGACAGAAAGCCCATTGGAGCCTGACACATGAAGTATGTCCGCACTGAACTGCGGACGCACAACGGCCGCGGCCCACGGACGCAAGGCAGGCAAGAACATACATCCCCTAGAACGGCCGCACAAAGTGTGCTGCGTCCGCAACATCTGCATAGCTTTGTGTGTGAGTGATGGAACGTGGTCAGACAAACTGCATTTATACGTCCAACATTTTTCACGGACAAAATGGTTTTGCCTTTTAATTTATTTTCCTTCCTACATCCGTCAAAATATACGTCAGTGAATAAACAGACTGTGTGGCCACTACTGTGTCTTCTGTACTGACGTACGTCTGTGTGCACGAACGTACAGTCCGTAGAAATCACGCTCGTCTGACCCTAGCCTAAGCAGTTTTGTTCTGTGGGAGCTCTTCTTCTCGTGGCTGTGATGTTGTGCACACCTAGCAGCCACTTCCAGCACGTGCGGTGATGAGATGTGCTCAACACAAGAGGAGGTACATTTCCAAAAACTTATTGATTTCATTAGTTTACAATCCATAATGAAAACTTTGGGTTTGGGCCTATGTGAATCACCCTGTAGTGGTGTGTTATATGCCTCAAAACACACTGTAATGGCTCAACAACATGTCGGTTGCACTATGTTTTGTTATTATGGGACTCTCCATGTATGCTGTTCTCCAGAATTAGGTGGATGTTTGTATGATATAAGTAGAATGTCTGCCTGGTTATAAACAGTGACCAAGGGGCTAACAAGCCCCAGAGCCTTCATACGGTGTCACCCCAACACTTTTTTGTTACACAAGATATGCTTATTTATTATCTTATTACATAACATACACTTACAATCCATAGATGTTTTATACTGCTCATTTATATACAACATCTAAAGTCCTCGATTTCCTTCAAGTTACAAAACACTTTAGTCGGAAGAACACATTAGGACGTGTCGGGGAGCATTTTCAAGTAGCACATTGATATCATAAACAGAAACATCATAAAATCAAACTTTAGTGGTTATTACAGTTGCAGCAAAAGCCGATACCGTCAAGGATCATTTTTAGCTTGGAGTGATGGTGTTCCTGGGCTACGTCTACCATGTTATGTAGAGGAGACCTTGACGAAAATCTCCTGATCCAGAATGTGATGTTTCACTGGTGTTCTTCTCACATGAATCTTTGGAGGACCATTTTTTGTAGCCACCCTTTTGCAATCCAGTTGGGTCTTTGACTGTTGTCAGTCTTCTACAACATATGTAGGACTGGTTGGACAAGTGACAACCATTCGTTCCATAAGATGGCGAGAACACTGGTTGAACAGTTGACAACTATTCATTCCATGAGAAAAATCAGACGGCTTGTTGGATGGGTGACACAACATTCATTCCGTGAGAAGATCAGAGGAGTTATTGAAAGTGCAACGAAATGCTCTTTTGTTCGGCGCGATTCCAGTTCGCCGACCCTGCGGTGAATTCACTATGGAGCGCTGCTATTTTTTTAAAAGGTGTTTCAAACAAAAATGTGTGGAAAAAATAAAAAAAAGGTCCTATGAAAAATAATAAAAAGGTCTGCTACAACATAAAAGAAAATAATCAAAAATTTTCCCTAAAAAAATCCAAAGAAATAATAAAAATAAACTGTTAAATAAAAACGATAATTTTTTTTTACATTGGATCTTATGGGATTCACCTTTTTAAACCTGTTTAACAGAATCACTGAAAAATCTGGCCATGTCGCCAACATGTCGATGCTATTTAGCGTTCTGTGAATAGATTAACCATCACTTTTCTATAGGACAATTTGCCACCGAATTGCGGTGAAATGCACTTTGCTAGTATTTGACTATTCAGAGAGCTGTCAATTTGCCAAAGAGCCATGAAATTGCACCATTTGGCGCCTATTGAATAACCCTTCAGATAAGTGGTTGGACAGGTGACAACCACTCATTCCATGAGAAGATGGGAACAGACTGGACAGGCGTCAACCTTTTATTTCAGAAGAAGATAAGACCGCTTGTTCGACAAATGACACAACCATTCATTCCTTGAGAAAATCTCGTTGGACAAATGACAAACATTCATTCCATGAGGAGATCAGATCAGTGGTTGTATAGGAGACTTCCATTCATTCCATGAGAAATAGTTGGACGGGGGATTCATTCCATGTTGTACAAAAGATACAATGATATTATTGGCTAGACAAGCAATATACAAAACAATGAACACAAACTGGATATATGTTACATTACACTCCATGAAACGACCACTGTTTCCAAATTAAACAAAAGCTATTTCGATGTTATTGGAGGCAAAGGCTGCAACAATATACAACTTTAACAGAGAACGGAACCCCCAATTTGTCAATTCCTATAAATGTATATATCCCGTGCGTTAATGAGTGATATTTTCCAGGTTTACAAAGATTCAACCTCTGAAACATCACGTTGTAACATGACAGCTGGACATACAGTTGTGTTCAAAATTATTCAACCCCCACTGAAATTGAGTGTTTTGGCCAGTTTGACATTGATCAGTCATCTTGCTTACAATTAAATCAAAGAGGCACGTGTAGGTCAGACAAATATAACATAACATTTATAATGCAATAACCACAAATGTCTTTTCTGTGCTCACATCATTATCAGTTTTATTCAACCCCCAAGTGACATTCAATCTTAGTACTTAGTACAACATCCTTTTACAGTTATAACAGCTTTTAAACGTGAAGCATAGCTTGACACAAGTGTCTTGCAGAGATCTACGGGTATCTTCTTCCCATTCGTCATGGGCAAAAGCCTCCAGTTCAGTCACATTCTTAGGCTTGCGCACTGCAACTGCTTTCTTTAAGTCCCACCAGAGGTTCTCAATCGGATTTAAGTCAGGTGACTGCGATGGCCACTCCAAAATGTTCCAGCCTTTAATCTGCAACCATGCTCTAGTGGACTTGGAGGTATGCTTGGGATCATTGTCCTGTTGAAAGGTCCAATGTCTCCCAAGCCTCAGGTTTGTGACGGACTGCATCACATTGTCATCCAATATCTCCTGGTACTGAAGAGAATTCATGGTACCTTGCACACTCTGAAGCTTCCCTGTACCTGCAGGAGCAAAACAGCCCCAAAGCATGATTGACCCTCCGCCATGCTTCACAGTAGGCAAGGTGTTCTTTTCTTCATAGGCCTTGTTCTTCCTCCTCCAAACATAGCGTTGATCCATGGGCCCAAACAGTTCTAATTTTGTTTCATCAGTCCACAGAACACTATCCCAAAACCTCTGTGGTTTGTCCACATGACGTTTGGCATACTGCAGTCGACTCTTCTTATTCTTTGGAGACAGCAAGGGGGTGCGCCTGGGAGTTCTGGCATGGAGGCCTTCATTACGCAGTGTGCGCCGTATTGTCTGAGCTGAAACTTCAGTACCCACATCTGACAAATCTTTTCTCAGTTCCTCAGCAGTCACACGGGGACTTTTCTCCACTCTACGCTTCAGGTAGCGCACAGCAGTCGAAGTCAGCATCTTGTTTCTGCCACGACCAGGTAGCGTTTCAACAGTGCCCTTTGCCTTGAATTTGCGAATGATGCTTCCTATGGTCTCTCTTGGTATGTTTAACATCTTTGCATTCTTCTTATAGCCATTGCCCTTCCTGTGAAGAGTAATCACCTCTTCTCTTGTCTTCCTGGACCATTCTCTTGACTTCACCATGTTTGTAACCACACCAGTAAATGTCTAAAAGGAGCTGGGTATCACAGTCATTTTAAAGCTGCCTAATTGGTGCTTATTATGCTTTATTGCTGCTCCGTGACATCCACAGGTGTTTTCAATACCTGATTGAAAACACTTGAATGAACCTCTGTTCTTCAGAGTGGTAGTTTTTAAGGGGTTGAATAATTGTGTCAATGAAGAATTCACAAAAGAAACATTTACTACTGTATTACAAAACCAATTGATGTCATTTTAGTTGCATATGGTTCTTTAAAAAGTCCTTGTAGGATTTCATTCTGAATACAATTACAAATGTACACTAAATTCCCTAAAACCCTTTACAGCATTGGGGGTTGAATAATTTTGAACACAACTGTATCTACAACAGTCCAAGACTGAAGACTTGGACAGACAATCATGGACATACCCACGTGATTTAATTAATATCAAAGTAAGCCAATCAAGGATCTACACATGCTACTGCTACAAGGTACTACTGTTGAGTGAACAAAGTATGTGAAGGCCCTGAGAACTGGCAACATCCAAGGTTTGTGAGAGTCCTGAGAACGGGCAACAGCGTAAGAAGCCTGCCCTTCGGTCAGGTCTCACAAGGGTTTAGCTCGATGGTGCCATTACAGACTAGGCCGAACCAAATGTAAATCAGTCTGCTATCACTCAAATAGGGTGGTCTTAACTGAAACATCAAGAAAGCCTCCTCTGCATGAGAGAAACCTCAGCCCCCTCAATTGTTTCAGCCTTGCTTGGCCTCATCAGGAGGGCGTAGTGGATACCTCTCCAGGTATCTTGAGGAAGGGGTCTACGTCTGGATTACCCTGTATACTATGAGTGAACAAAATATGTGGGGGCCCTGAGAATGGGCAACATCGCAAGGTATGTGAGGGTCCCGAGAATAAGCAACAGCATAAGTGGCCTGCACTACAGTTGGTCCCTACTGTTACGTCCTCAGCCCCCGCAGCGCTGCCTGGGGGGGGTCTGGGAGCCCAGTGGTGTCGCTGGCTGGTCGAGTGCCAGCACTTGGTAATGGCCGATCGGCGTCTGAGGGGGCAGGGCCTGGCATGGCCACGAGGAGACGCCGGGTTTAAAGCAGGGCGCGAGAGATTGCTCGTTGCCCTGACATGGAGTTTAGTTCCCGCATCGCCTGCTGCCTAGCATTATTACTTGATGATTACCCAGTTACCAACTTGCTTGTTTGAGGACCCTGTTTACATTTTGACCCAGCTTTACTTATCGACGATTCTCTTGCTTATCCCTTTGGTGTTTTGTCTGAGCGGTGTTCAGTATTCATGTTTATGTTCTACAGCTTGTGTGCGGCTTGGAGGTCTGCCCGCCTGTTTGGTAAACTCATCTCTCGTCTAAGGTTTCTGTTGACTAATCAATCTGGTTTGAGTCCTAATCACAAGGCTTCCGATTGTGTGTCTACCTGCCAGGTCGAGAGACCTAGTAATCGCTCCAGCTGTCTGTTATATGATCATTCTGTTTGCAGCCATAACCAACAGTTCTCTGTGTGACTGCCCTGCAGGCTGCTCAATTCACCAACTTCGCAAAAAACAAATCTACTATTCAAGACGCCTATACTGTACCTAGTCATGCTCAAGTATTTATGCAAAGTATCAATGTGAATAGAGTTAGTGTTTTCACTAAGCAACCTATTGGTCTCGAAACCAATTGGGCTTAAGTGGTATTCAGGATTGTGTAGAAGTTCCCTGGCTTGGGAGACTAGACATTACAGTCCTCATTTATTTTCGTGTTATAGAAATCTGTTCATTAAGATCCACAACACGATTGAATGCAGTAGCGTTCGTTACACCTACTCAGGTCTTTAGGTTTTAGCTCGATGGTGCCATTGCAGAAAAGACTGAACCTCTCGTGCAGACGAGCCTTGGATATGTCTCGTGCAGACGATTTGCATATGGCTTAGGCCAGGGCTCAAAATTTCAATTCCCAAGCTACTAGCCAGGCCTTAAGAATTACTCGCCACTAGTTGCCCCACCTAACCCTATCCTGCCCTGCCTGCATTTCCACTCGCCAAATGCTAGTAGGAGAGTGGAAATTTTGAGGCCTGGCTTAGGCTATTGTGTAATGGCACCATTGAGCAAAAACATTTTGAGACCTGAGCAGGTCACTAGTGCCGTTGCCCTTTCTCAAGAGCCACCTGATGTTGCCATTCTTTAGGGACCCTCACAACATCTGCTCACCCAAGATGCAACTGCTCATCAAGGTGGTCAGGTGGTTGTCTTATCTATTTTTAGGCTACAATAGCTAAGATTAGGCAACTAGAGATTGAGGCTTAGTCAAATGCCTGGGCATGGTCCATAGTGTCCCCATTGCTCTCGATTAAATAATATAAACCCCAATATCACCGGTTAGGTTTATGCCAATTCTGTTAGTAAGGGGTGTTTCATCCTACTCCTTTACATTTAGCATATAGATACGAACGGCCAGCATCTCAAACCTACAATCCTCTCAGGAAGGAGGAAGATTATAACCATGTACATACCTGTCTGATCCCACCCAAAACAAATATCCGGAACTGAAATACTGTGCCAGTCTCCTCTGCACAATAGATACACGTGCCAGGTTGTCATGTAGCATACTAATTGACATCAGAAGTCATTATCCCCTAGTCATGCATATTCATGTTGAACATCATGTAATGTCCATCAGTACTCGATCACATGCGAACCTGTACGAAACCTCAATGTACATCTATTATCCATGCTTTGAGCATTGCGAAAATAAACAAATTTGACCTGACAGCCCATCAGAAGTGGACCGTGTATCACCCATCCTCCAGCCAGTCTGGAGTGGACCGTGTGCCACCCATCCTCCAGCCGGTCTGGAGTGGACCGTATGCCACCCATCCTCCAGCCGGTCTGGAGTGGACCGTGTGCCACCCATCCTCCAGCCGGTCTGGAGTGGACCTTGTGCCACCCATCCTCCAGCCGGTCTGGAGTGGACCGTGTGCCACCCATCCTCCAGCCGGTCTGGAGTGGACCGTGTGCCACCCAGCCTCCAGCCGGCAGGAGTGGGCCACCCATCCTCCAGCCAGTCAGGAGTGGAGCGTGCGTATCCCATCCTCCAGCTTGTAAAGAGTGGACTGCGTGTCACTCTACAACCAAGCTTTTAGGAGAGGATCCTGCACCACACATCCTCCAATCAGTCAAGAGTGGACAGTGTACCACCCCATCTCCAACTGGTCAGGAGTGGACGTGTACCACACGTTCTCTAACCGATCAGGTTGGTGTATGTACCAGAACACTCCAACTTGTCAAGAGAGGTCTGTAACACATCCTCCAAACTGGTCAGATATTTACAGTGTAACACCCCTCCCCCAAACAGTCAGAATTAAACTGCGTACCGCGCATCCTCCAAATGATCAGGAATCAGTACTGTGTACGAGCCATCCTGTAACAAGGATAGGAGAGGACGGAGTATCACCAATCCTCCAAATGGAGCCTATCGCTGCTATTGTCATTACATTCCCAATTAAAACCAGTCCACAGCAATAGCCTCCTTGTTTCTCGATCATTTCTAACTACTCTTAGTACAAAAGCATGACAAACTCTTACACCACACTAGGATGGTAGGCTAGACTAAAAATCATTTAAATAAATAAATAAATTTTAAAAAAGGGTAGAAAACACCTCCAATTCTGTTCTAAAACATGGGCAGATTGATATTATTATGTGCTATGTGTTAATGCGTACAGACATGCAATACTGACTACCTCCGCTTCTTTATTAAAAACGCTATATATATATATATTTTGAAATGAGAAAAAGAAAAAAAAATAGCCACACAAAAAAAAAAAATCATGGGCAAATGGGTTCAGATACCTTGAATCCAGTTGCAAAGAACGAAAAAAACCACAGGAACAGAGAAACAAACACTGACATTTATAAACTAATTATTAAACTGATGACACTAAAAAGAGACCCAGACAAGTTCCTTTTCCGTTAGTAGATTTCGCTCTTTCTCTTCAAGATGAATTCTCAGATGGGATTTAAGACTCGATTCCTGACCAAACTTTTTGCCGCAGTGAGAGCAAGAAAAGGGTTTTTCCCTTGTGTGAGTCCTGATGTGCGATAAAAGGCTCGCCTTCTGACAGAACCGCTTGCCGCACTCCGAGCACGAAAAGGGTTTCTCCCCCGTGTGGACCATACGATGGGATTTCAGACTGGACTTCTGACTGAAGCTCCTCCCGCATTCTGTGCACGTAAAGGGTTTTTCTCCAGTGTGAATGCTCAGATGTCGAACAAGGTCCGACTTCTTAATGAAACCTTTCCCGCACTCCGTGCACGGGTACGGCTTTTCTCCGGTGTGAATCCTCAGATGTATGTTTAACCCTGACTTGTGGCTGAAACATTTCCCACATTCCAAGCAGGTAAACGGTTTCTCTACAACAATCCCATACTGGTTGATAAAGCATTGTCTAACTCCATTTCCTTCTCCATAAGAGGTCGATTTCTCCTTAAAATAAGCAGATGGACATTCTTCCTGTTCTGTGGGTTGATAGGTGTTTAGGAGCTCCCTGTCCTCACAAAACTCAGGTTCCTCTTTAATATGGGCAAACATGGATGCACGTTCTTCTGGTTGACCTTCTCCAGACATTGGTTGAATATCAGAATCTGTAAGACTTTGACCATCACTCGAGGTTGATTCCTCCTCATGAATAGAGGTGTATTCTGTCTGCGTTTGGTCTACGGACCCATGAGTCCTAGGATTGTTTGGTGTTACTCCCTCAAAGGAGGTGGTCTCCGGCCTCAAACAGGTGATGTCGCTCTTCCCCTCGATTCTGTGATTTGCTCTTGATGGCGAAACACATACATTTATGTCTTCAATTGCATCATGTGGTGAGGAAACAAGTCCGTGAACATCGTCTTCTGGAGTCCACCTTGAAGTATTATCACCTAGAAAGGAAAAAAAGAGAGAGAAAGACAAAACCCGCTGTGAGGAAAAGTAACCACTGAATAAAATGGACATCTAGAGCTCTACAAGGTCCGACAAAGATGTGTGTCACTTAGTTCAAAGGATAGGATGTACACGTTGCCTTCTGAGCTAAGTAGCATCTCAGTGGTGTGTTCCAAGGCCCTCTACACATTAGTCACAACAATGAATCTCCTTCCTCTTCTCTCAACAAGCATTGGGAATAGTATAGTGGTTAGGAGAACACACTACACTCCTAACCGTATGGACAAAGGGTGAGCTTCATTATCCCGTTGCCGACCTCGGACATACTATGTACGTCATGGGGAAAAAGGCCCTTAATGACCACTGACGTGCATAGTGCGTCCGATGGTAAAACGAGCGCTGGAAGTAATCGGTATCACTTTCAGCCACTCGATTACTATTGCAGGGATGCCTGGACATCCAGGCATCCTGCAATCGTAGTCTTCACCGCTGGGACCGTTTGTGATCGCTCCCTGAGAGCAATCAACTATCGGTTTAACTGGAAAGACGACACAGCAGTGAGATTGCTGATCGCTATCAGCTGCTCTAATGTTATTGCAGGGATGCCTCGACATCGAGGCATCCTGCAATAAGAAAAAAATTACTGCCGGTCCGCTGGGTGATCGCTCCCCCCCGAGCAATCTCTTCCGGTAGCAGCCGGCACACGTACTGAGTTCCTTGAAGAGGTCAAGGTACTCAGTAAACAGTGATCTCATGGTGCGACCACATAGTATGACCCCTCGAGGCACTCGGCTCGATGATTTAACCCCTAGCTACCCAGGTATTTCCTATGGTGGTGATGGGGTCCTTTCCAATGATACCAAACGTGACCATGTCGGGTGTAAACAGGAGTGTAAACCATGTCGGGTGTAAAGCACGTTTAAACAGGATAAGCATAAAACGGTCAAATTAAGCTCAGCACACAGAGGTGAAATGGCTCACCAGAGACTGGTTCAAAAGTAAACATTGGGCACTTCTAAACTCAGGACAAAATTTAGAAACTATTTAGCCAGAATCTTTTTTGGTGGTTGTAAATTTTTGGGGTCAAAGTTTGAAAAAGCGTTGTGTTTTTTTTAATCATACTTCATAAACTTATTTTTTATAGTAAATTATAGGATATGATGAAAATAATGGTATCTTTAGAAAGTCCATTTAATGGCGAGGAAAACGGTACATAATATGTGTGGGTTCCATAAACGAGTAAGAGGAAAATTAGAGCTAAACACAAACAGTGCAGAAACGTAAAAAACATTTTTTTCGGACTGACAATGGTTAAAAATCGCCTGGTCCCAATGGGGTTAAAATAAGTCATTAAGTCATGGCATTGTTTAAGGAAAACTTTGGGAATCAACAACTCAAAACTCACGGACCCATCCTCTTGACCCCTTTCCCTGTCACGATCGAGTAAACTCAATCTTCAGAAGCACCTGCAGGTCCTGAGTAGACTCAATCTGGTCAAATTCTGGAGCAGTGCAAAGGAATGTCGCTTATTGCAAAAAGCAAAAAAAAAAAAAAAAAATTGGCAATCACTTACCCAGTGAGCTGGCAGGCTGGTAGATCTCGACCACCTCCTTGTAGAGATCCTTTTCTCCATTTAAGTAATCCCACTCCTGTGTGGAGAGATAGACAGTGACATCCTCACACGTCATAGCAATCTGACACACACAATGACACAGCCACCATCCAGACACACGCCTTGGCTTTACAATGTACATATAGGTATGATGTCCCAATCCCGGCAGCCTCACCTCCTCAGTCAGCAGCTGGATGATCTTGCTGGTCATCTTGAGGATCTTCTGGTCCTTTTGCTTCTCGCGTATGAGTGAGTGACATGGTGGCACCATGGTGGGGCTTTGGTTCTTACAGAAACCTCGAGACGCGAAGGAACTGCTGCTGTTCTTGACATGCGTGACGAGCTTCTTCATCACATAATCCTACATGAAGTGAGATCCTGTTATCAAAACTGAAAAAATGATGTTCCCCATAAAGGACAGTCAGGACTATTTAAACGGGCCCGTAGAGGTCTCGGCTGCCAAGATGTTCTATCCAGTGGACATTTGAGTCAATTGCAGGAATTTAACATTAAATATGGTGATTTGGTGCAATACAGAGATCACCGGGGAATGTATTCATGAGCTAATGTGCGATTGTTCTGAAGTGTTTCGGTTGATGTGGAAGGGTCTCGCTACAGACCTCATTTCATAGTGATCAACGTGGTTCAGTAATTTCAGAGGGCAGTAAACATAGTAACAGGGCTGCCCTTATAAATCTTGGGGCGCCCTTACTGAACCAGAGGTTGGGCCCCCTTTATCAGCTGCCCCGTACTATGGACTAATAAAAAATAAAACATTTTGCCCCCCTCTTCTGGTTACCTTATTTCACAGGGAGTGGGATAAATCCCTAGGGGTCCATCATCAAGGGGATAAAAAGTGTTCCCTGGTGGAACTGCGTTCAGACTGCACCTCCACCATACCACCATGTAGACCATACCAGTCACTCCATCAATGCTGATTCAGAGTGCTCTTACCAGACCACTGGGAAATACAGTGGCAAGAAAAAGTATGTGAACCCTTTGGGATTACGTGGAGTTTTGCATGAATTGGTTATAAAATATGCTCTGATCTTCATCTAAATCACAACAATTTGAAAACACAGTCTGCTTAAAATAATACAACACAAACATTATATGTTTTCATGTTTTTATTGAACATAACATGTAAACATTCACAGTGCAGGGTGGAAAAAATATGTGAACCCCTAGCCTAATGACTTCTCCAAGAGCTAATTGGAGCCAGGAGTGAGCCAACCTTGAGTCCAATCAGTGTGATATTATTGGATGTGTTGCTGAAAGCTGTCCTGCCCTTTAAAAACACACACCAGTTTTGGGTTTACTGGTTTCAAGAAGCACTGCCTGATGTGAACCATGCCTCACAGAAAAGAGCTCTCAGAAGACCTACGATCAAGAATTGTTGACGTGCATGAAGCTGGAAAGGGTTACAAAAGTATCTCCAAAAGCCTTGATGTTCATGTGTCCACGGTAAGACAGACTGTCTACAAATGGAGAAAGTTCAGCACTGTTGCTACTCTCCCTAGGCATGGTCGTCCTGTAAAGATGACTGCAAGAGCACAGCGCAGAATGCTTAATGAGGTAAAGAAGAATCCTAGAGTGTCAGCTAAAGACTTAGAGAAATCCCTGGCACATGCTAACATTTTTGTTGACACATTTACAATAAGGAAAACATTAAAGAAGAATGGAGTACATGGGAGGACACCACGGAGGAAGCCATTGCTGTCCAAAAAGAATTTTGCAGCACGTTTGAAGTTTGCAAAAGAGCACCTGGATGTTCCACAGCACTACTGGCAAAATATTCTGTGGACAGATGAAGCCAAAATTGAGTTGTTTGGAAAAAACACACAACACTATGTGTGGAGAAAAAAAGGCACAGCACACCAACATCAAAACCTCATCCCCACTTTAAAACATGGCGGAGGGAGCATCATGGTTTGGGGCTGCTTTGCTGCCTCAGGGCCTGGACGGATTGTTGTCATTGATGGAAAAATGAATTCCAGAGTTTATCAAGATATTTTGCAGGAAAACGTAAAACCATCTGTCCGCCAACTGAAGCTCCGCAGAGGATATGTGATGCAACAGGACAATGACCCAAAGCATACAAGTAATTCAACAAAAGAATGGCTTCAACAAAACAAAATACGCCTTCTGGAGTGGCCCAATCAGAGTCCTGACCTCAACCCGATTGAAATGCTGTGGCATGACCTTAAGAGAGCGATTCACACCAGACATCCCACGAATATTGCTACACTGAAACAGTTTTGTGAAGAGGAGTGGTCCAAAATTACTCCAGATCGTTGTGCAGGTCTGATCTGTAACTACAGGAAACGTTCGGTTGAGGTTATTGCTGCCAAAGGAGGGTCAACCAGTTATTAAGTCCAAAGGTTCACATACTTTTTCCACCCTGCACTGTGAATGTTTACATGTTCTGTTCAATAAAAACATGAAAACAAATGTTTGTGTTGTATTATTTTAAGCAGACTGTGTTTTTCAAATTGTTGTGACTTAGATGAAGATCAGAGCACATTTTATGACCAATTCATGCAAAGGGAATCCACAAGGTAGAGGAAGGGAGTATATTTAAAAGGAAACAAAATAGCAAAACAAGAGGACATAGTCTTAGATTAGAGGGGCAAAGGTTTAAAAGGAACATCAGGAAGCATTATTTTACTGAGAGGGTGGTGGATACATGGAACAGTCTTCCAGTAGAAGTGGTAGAGGCCAAAACAGTAATTGAATTTAAGCAAGCATGGGATAGGCATAAGGCTATCCTAAACAAAAGATAAATCCAGGTAAAGTATCCATGTAATTGGGCAGACTAGATGGGCCGAAAGGTTCTTATCTGCCGAAATTTTTCTATGTTTTCTATGTTTCTAACTCCACCTAATCCCAAAGGGTTCACATACTTTTTCTTGCCACTGTATGTTGGTATCTTGGTGGGACAGTCTTGGGTGTCATGGAGGATCCCTTACATCTATGGCACTTAGAGGAGTTTCAAAGGGTCTGGCAATTGTCAGGGCCCCCTGACATATCATCAGCTGTCACCCCCCCCCCCCGATGGCAGCTCTGAATAGTGGAGTACACCAACAATGTCAACCACAAAGAGCACCAACATGTTCCAAATGATTTTGTAAAACTCAACTGGCTGCAGTAATCGTATGAAGAGTCGCACGTACAGGGTATAGAAACTAGACGGAAGTGGCAGCCATATTGAATCCATACAAAAATATGATGGAATTAATGGATGTTACAATGCCAAAAGTGACCCTATGTAACCAGACTCCCTCACCTCTCCAGTAAGCAAGTGGATGATCTCCAGGGTGAGATCCAGGATCTTCTCCGTCATCAGGTTCCTGTCCTTGTTCATCGTAATGGAACCAGTGAGGCGCTCAAACACTGGTTCTGGGCCTTGTGTAAATGAACCCCTCTATTGTTCTGAAATGTTAGAAATGGGATATATATTTCAGTCAAGCCGAATCTGGTCAGAATTAGAACAAGCTGCAGATTCTCCTCACTTTAAAGTCAAAGAGATGAAGAGCCAGGAGTACCAGGTACTCGGGCAACATATTAAGGATTCTCTCTATATAAATGAATTGTTTTATCTCCTGGTGTTTAGGATAAGAGGGCAGAGATGATGTGGCATCTGGCTGTGGTCCTTGGAGTCTTGTGGGGGTGTAGAACTAATGGTATGATAGCTCCAGGACTGGCATAACCATTAAAGACCATGACAGAAGTTTGTAGAAGTGATATGAGCCACCATTACCAGGTCTCCCGTTTCCGCCCTAGACAGCACAGTGGAATTTTAGTTGATGTACAGTTCCTGTGATCCGTAGTAATCAAAGATTGAGTCGCACCTGGACCCCTCACGACCCAAGATGTTAGCCCAGAATATTTGTTGTCAATAAAGGTTCTATGAGAAGCCACTAGGAATTCCACCATTAAGAATATAATGTACCATTGAGTTTGTCCATCTACAAAGTATGAAAATCCACAATGGAGATAAGGAGCTGGCCACCTTCAGCAATGGTCAATAATATATGGTGAACGTTCAAAGGGGGCAACGTGTCCAAAACAACAGAGATCGTGGATCTAGTCAGTTGAACGTACGTAAGCTCATCAAGAAGTTTGGAGGTGAAAGCAAGCAGGTGCATAGGGCCCACCCTATACACCTGCTTGCTTTCAGCTCCAAACTTCTTGATGAGCTTGCGTACATTCAACCGACTAGATCCATGTTTGATGGAGAGGTTGCATGAGTAGAAAGCTTTTTATGACCTGGATTACAGAGGTAAGTTAGAGGGCGGTGGGGACACCAGAAGACACAAATTAAAAAGGTATGCGCCAAGGACTGTACCAGAGAAGGGGAGAGGCTTTTAGGGAAGTATAAGGGGAGGGGATCGTTGGGGCAGGTGATGAGGTGAGAAGTTAATCTAGAAGGAATGTAGAAACTTTCTCTTTATTCACTGGAAGATTTTAAATCAAATATGGAACAGACATGAGTGTAGACCAGTTTTTCCCAAACCTGTCCTCTGGACCCTCTGACTCGCCATGTTTGTCAGATATCTGAAGCACAGCACAGGTGATATGATTTGCTGCTCAGTGATTGCAGGATTCAGTCTGCTTTTCCCCAAGGTGATCTGCAAAATCTGGCCTGGTTGAGGGTCCTGAGGACAGGTTTGGGAAACACTGGTGTAGACGGTAAATGAGATTTAATTTCTTCACCAGCCATGGTTTGGTTGGTGTTAGCTTATCGATGGTGGCGGGAAGAGTAGACTTATATAAATCGGGTGGTAGCTTCAATAACACAGGGGAAAAAAATAAAAATCACATAGACCAGAGGGGAAACAGGATCCCAGAGAAAGCTGTTGTAGTTCGAGAGAGTGGAAGTCCCTGTGAAGCTCAGGAGGGATGGGTTTAGGTTGTTGGATGCAAGGAATACAGAGATCACATGTCACGAGAGGATGCTCAGATAGAGTGAGGGTGGCAGGGATATTAGAGACAGAGCACAAGTTAGAGAAGATAAAATCATGAGTATTGCCGGCTGTGTGGGTGGGGGAGTTGGACCGCAGAATAAGGATGTTATGGTGAGAAGTCATAAGGCGGTGGAGCTAAATAGTGAATCTATGCAATGCATATGGCAAAATCTCCAAGGATGAGAGATGGGGTGTCAGAGGTCAGAAAGGGTAAAAGCGAAGAAGAGAAAAAGAGGGGTTCAAGCTCCTAATCCCAAGAATCGATGGCACACCTCCAACTCTCCTCTTCGTCTAGCCAAAGGTGCTCCTCACACCAGCCAACTAGATGTTCTCTACCATGCTTGGTCGAAAAAAAAAGTCACCACCTCCCGTACAAGCCCGTTATGATCTGGGGTGGCTTCAATCGGTCAGGTCTAGGTTCAGCAACATTATGTGCCCAAACAAATGAGGTCACGTGACTCCCTGAATATACTGAATGAGCAGGCTTTTCCATCAATGGGTTTTTTCTCCCCTGATGGCACAGCGGGCATATTCCAAGATGGCAATCCCAGGATTCATCTGGCTCAAATTGTGCAAGAGTGGTTGCGGGAGCATGAGACATCATTTTCACACATGGATTGGCCACCGCACAGTCCAGACATTAACCCCATTGAGGTTAATCTTTGGGATAATGAGCTGGAGAAGACTTTACGCCGCACTGCGACTCTCCCATCATCAACACAAGATCTTGGCCACAAATTAATGCCACTCTGGACGCAAATAAATGCTGTGACATCGCATGAGCTTATCGACACGATGCCACGGCGAATGCGTGCCGCAACCACGACACAAACACATATTACAGTGTGTGACTTTTTTGGCCAAGCAGTGTATTATATATATATGATAAGGTGAGGGGAATGATTTATATTGGCAGACATATACTCCCTATGTTTAAGCCCACTCGGGCCACATTTTTTTTTTAATTGCTTGCTACAAGGTTTTCTCCACCTGTTAATTGTCAGGTCGTTAAATGTTCCCTGGGTGTAAGGAAGCAGTGATGAGGACGTAAGAGAGACACACACAGAACGGTGGAGCTCTGAGGCTTGCAGTGCCTGTGATAAGGTTGGCAATGGTTTACATTCTTTTGTTATCATTTTCCCAAGATAGTAAGAGCTCAGACGAGCTAGGTTTTGTTTTACAGTTATATTATTTTGTCAATTTCTGACTGCTGCAGAAATAAGCTTTTGAACCGTGGAGAGAGACCGTGTGCATATTTGCCCTAGAGGACCGTGCTACAGTGCTCCGTGACTGTGCAGGACCACTGTATAGGTTTTCTTTTTGCTATCTTTTCACATTCATCTTTTAAATTTTAAGAGTATTTGTGAAGGAACCGTTCCCTTCCGTCTGTCCTGGCTCTCCAGACACCCCTTCGTTGCGGTCAGCCCGGCTACTGGGAGCGCTGTCCTCAGCGCCTCGAGCGGCTTGACCTGCCTGCTTCTGTTCCTCTGCCCTGGAGCCGTTAGGAATCTCCAGAAGGCCGCTCTCTGCCTTCTGAGGGTGAGTGTGGAGTGTAGCGTAGTTTGTAATAAAGACACCAGGCGCGGCTGTATGCTTTAAAACAGGATCCTCTCTCTCTGAGAGTTCTCTGCCTTTTTAATGAACAAAACGCCACCATTTATGCTGAAGTCCAACAGTCATAATTTGCACACCCATACTAATTACATTATGTCAGTTATTTACAATAAACATTCTTTAGCCTTCAGCTCACACAACATTTGTATATCCATTGTTCTAACACATCAGATTAAACACACACTATCAGAGATCCTTGAATTAAACAGTGACCTGCGCCTAGCTTCTCCCCGCATCACCTCTTCCCATGATAGACTGCAGGATTTCTCACGCGCAGCCCCCACTCTCTGGAACGCTCTCCCTCGTACTGTCAGACTTTCCCCTAACTTCTCTTCCTTCAAACGCTCCTTAAAACATTCCTATTTAGGGAAGCCTACCACCCAACTCACTGACGCAACCATCAATCACTCTCACCTTACAGTCCTCTCCTCCTGTTTCCAACCCCACCCTCCCAGATTGTGAGTTCCTACGGGAATAGGGCCCTCATCTCCTCCTGTACTGTTTGTCAAATGTTGTTCAATGTATTGTAACCCTGTCTATACTGTGCTTATTGTACAGTGCTGCGGAATATGCTGGCGCTTTATAAATAAAGAATAATAATAATAATAATAATAATTAAACATGCAGCTAGATAAATGGGAAAAGCCCTGGTGCATAAATTACACAGCAGTAAAGCTTGTTTACTGTATATACAAAAACACATTTACCTACAGGAATATAAGTATTTTTAAAACCAAAGCTATGCCATTTTACACTAAACTAAATTAAACTAAAACCAAAGGATGTAAAATATATTTAAAACCACACGATATAAATGAACATAAAGTCTCTTGGGGTTTGAAGCATGGAGCGTTACATCAGCTCCATGACAGTAGGTTTCCGATAGAGATCCGTCATTAATTTGCCATCTCTTTTGATAACTAAGGTGTCTAAGAAACTAAAACCCGGGGGTATCAGCCATCGGCTCCTCGGGGTAGGCGGTGGAGAGTGGGCAGAGGCCAGCGGCGCTCTGCCCCGTGGCCAGCTCTTCTGCTGGTTAGGGGTCTCCTTGTGGGCGGAGGGCATCTTCCATAATGAAGGGGGCCAGGGGGGTGTGGAAACAAGCCCCGGGGGATCCGGGGAAACAAGCAAGGGCTGCGGGCAAAGCAGCCCGGGTAGATCATCCATCTGCGCCTCGGGGCAGGATGGGGTGGGTGGGCAGAGGCCAGCGGCGCTCTGCCCCGTTGCCAGCGCTTCTGCTGGGTAAGGGTTGCTTTGCGGGAGGATGGCTTCTTCCATCTCCAGGGGGAATCAAAGGTTGCGGGCAAACAAGCCCGGGGGAACATCTGTCTGCTCCTCGTGGCAGACTGTGGAGAGAGGGCAGAGGCCAGCGGCGCTCTGCCCCGTGGCCAGCTCTTCTGCTGGGTGGGGGTCTCCTTGTGGGAGGAGGGCATCCTCCATAATGAAGGAGGTCAGGGGCTGTGTGGAAACAAGCCCCGGGGGATCCTCGGGGGGATCCGGGGAAACAAGCAAGGGCTGCGGGCAAAGCAGCCCGGGTAGATCATCCATCTGCGCCTCGGGGCAGGATGGGGTGGGTGGGCAGAGGCCAGCGGCACTCTGCCCCGTTGCCAGCGCTTCTGCTGGGTAAGGGTCACTTTGCGGGAGGATGGCTTCTTCCATCTCCAGGGGGATCAAAGGTTGCGGGCAAACCAGCCCGGGGGGAACATCTGTCTGCTCCTCGTGGCAGACTGTGGGGGGTGTAGCTTCCTTGACGGAAATTCCAGGCAAGCTGTAAATCTCCTCCCAAGTATCGCTGGGGAGTGCGGGTTCCTCCCATGAAGCTCCAGACAAGCTGTAAGTCCCCATAAAAGGATCGCTGGGGGGTGTAGATTCCCTGGACGAAGCTCCAGGCGGGCTGTCAACCTCAACCCAGGGCTCTACAGGGTAAGTTTCAGGGGTGGGGTATTCTGTCCATGTCGCTTGGCGCTCGGCCTACCGCAGCTGGTGTTGGCGCTCCTTATCTCGCTCCTCATCTTCCTGAAGGTCCATCATCAGTTGTACAACTGCGGCTTCGGAGGGGGTGGTGCCGCATATCTCTAATATTGCTCGAGCTTTCTTTCGGAGGTGATCTTCAGTGGCCGGAGTCGGGGTTGCGGTTCTTACCATTCGCTGGTCCATCCTTGTAAGCTCCTTGACCAGGGCTTTCTTGTTTTTGGTGCCGGCGATTCCTCCACGGCACTCTAATATGTATCTCAGCGTGTCCCTCTTGTAGTTGGCATAGCTGGCCATTCTGCGTTTCTTCTGGGGTTGGAGAGCTTATCCTCACCGCTTGCCACCAGTGTGAAGGAACCGTTCCCTTCTGTCTGTCCTGGCTCTCCAGACACCCCTTCGTTGCGGTCAGCCCGGCTACTGGGAGCGCTGTCCTCAGCGCCTCGAGCGGCTTGACCTGCCTGCTTCTGTTCCTCTGCCCTGGAGCCGTTAGGAATCTCCAGAAGGCCGCTCTCTGCCTTCTGAGGGTGAGTGTGGAGTGTAGCGTAGTTTGTAATAAAGACACCAGGCGCGGCTGTATGCTTTAAAACAGGATCCTCTCTCTCTGAGCTCTGAGAGTTCTCTGACTTTTTAATGAACAAAACGCCACCATTTATGCTGAAGTCCAGTCATAATTTGCATACCCATACCATACTAATTACATTATGTCAGTTATTTACAATAAACATTCTTTACATTCTTTAGCCTTCAGCTCACACAACATTTGTATATCCATTGTTCTAACACATCAGATTAAACACACACTATCAGAGATCCCTTGAATTAAACATGCAGCTAGATAAATGGGAAAAGCCCTGGTGCATAAATTACACAGCAGTAAAGCTTGTTTACTGTATACACAAAAACACATTTACCAACAGGAATATAAGTATTTTTAAAACCAAAGCTATGCCATTTTACACTAAACTAAATTAAACTAAAACCAAAGGATGTAAAATATATTTAAAACCACACGATAAAAATGAACATAAAGTCTCTTGGGGTTTGAAGCATGGAGCGTTACATCAGCTCCATGACAGTATTTAACATCCTTCCTTTCCATATCTTCGGCATAGACGGAGAAGCACAAATGTTCGCCGACATCTCCTATTACCAGCCCTACCACACGGTTCCGGATTTTATTATAAAGGTTAATTTTGTCATGTGATCTAGAGCGGGGTTTCCCACCCCTGCTTCTCGAGTCTCTGTAAAGCCAGTGTCAGACGAGCGCACTATGTGCGCCCGTATAGACGTGACGTCCGAATTGCACACGCTACAGCGGACGTGCTGAAAGCCTCCCCGTCGATACGCTACAATGCGCATGCGACGGGGCTGCAAAGCGTGATGCTCCAAAGGAGGATCGAGCCTTGCAGTGCTGAGTACACTATGCACTCAAAGAGGTGGCCACCACGGGTGTCCGAGTGGCAGGAACGTCCACTCTCACGGACATTCCTTCCACTCTGAAAAACGCTTGTATGACACTGGCCTAACAGGCCAGATTTTGCAGATCACCTTGGGGAAATGCAGACTGAATCCTGCAATCACTGAGCAGCAAATCGTATCACCTGTGCTGTGCTTCACATATCCTGCAAACCTGGCCTGTTAGGGAGTACCTGAGGAGCAGGACTGGGAAACACGGCTTTAGAATCTTCATTCTCACGCATTATTTCTATTTTTCTCCTGTCAGGCTCCCTGGTAGCTGTGCTCACCCCCTGCTGCTTTCATCCCTCCATCGAATGGGACCTATTGAAACCTCACACTGCAGAGAGCCCCAGGAGGACGCATGTTTCAAGTAAGTGGCTTAACCGCATAAGAGCAGCCATCAGGTTAGAAAGGACGGCAGTGAAGCTCGATATTTGGTGGAGGATCTCCATTTAGCAACCTCCCTTCAGTAGCTGGAGACAGCAGCGTAACGTAGCAGCTTTCCCACACACCATCCGAGGCTTCACGTCATTGTAACAGGAACACACAGGGTTTACATGTATGCTCCGAGTCAAGATATATTTCACCCATGGGACGAGAGAGAGGAACAATGGCTGTGAAACTCCTGGAAGCACCAAGCCTAGCGATTCCCCAACCCCCTAGTGACCTGACGGGAAACGAGAACGTTGAGACTGGAGTATACAACTCCTTCCCTAGGAATATTGGTAAAACAGGGCCAACTGACAACTCATTGGGCCCACAGGCAATTAGAGAACTGAGGTAGAGGTAACATCACTGCTCTATAACCGTGGAGACCCAGGTTCAAATCCCGGCCAGAGCACCTCTCCAGTAAGTGTGATTGGGCAAGACACCTAACGGTACATACTCACCACCCAGTCCAGTGGTAACGTCTCTACCCTTCGACCATGGAGAAGCAAGTCAAAATCCCGTTCAGCTCATCCCTCCAATACGACTGGAGAGGTATCGACTTTACGAGAAGCGGGTTCAACCTAAAACACCAGGTCGCTGATCTACAATCATGGAAAGACGACTCGATCCCACTAAGAAGACCCCACCAGCGAGTGTCCTTGGGCAAGATACCTAACGATATGGATGCGCCTACCTCTCAAAATACTCGTACATCTCATAGATTGTAAGATCCCTTGGGAACAGGGTTCCCTGAATCAGGCCGTATCATCCATGTGTGATATTCCAATGTATCAACCCCTTGTACACTGATCTTGTAAAGCGCTGCGGGATATGTGGCGCCATATAAAGGATAATAACATGGGGCCCCCATTGTGTCTGGGGCCCCATGCAAGTGGTGAGGGACCCAGCTTAAAGGGCAGACCTCATGGGGCCTCCTCCTAGGCAGCCCTCAGGCAGTGCCCGAGTGCCTAGTCAGTCCGCCCCTGGGTAGAACATATAATTAGGTTTGCCAGATCGGTCAAGTTTCCTTAAGCACACATTACTATTTCATACAGAGGTGAGCACAGGGAAAAGTGCTGCCTTGCCACATGTATAATTCATATGATGCTGATCACCTGGGATCCCTTTTTGATTTCTTACCAGCAGAGTATGGATTCTTCATGCTGCGGGGGTGGCATTTTTCATGCACTGCCCATCAGCATGAATAAATTCTGTGTGTCCAGGAAAACATGGCCGGCCTGGCAACCCTAATGTCAGGGTTGCATGGTCGTTCCATTGACCAGGGTTTGGTCAGTGTTAGAGCTGCAGCACCCATTGGTGGCATCTTCGTTAGCGAAGCTGAAAAAAGAGACCAATGAGAGGTGCAACGGGAGATCGAGAGCGGAGGTTCCTGCGAGGCTTACATGGTTTGGGTTCAGATTGCTGGACACGAGGAACATGGAGTTCAGGAGATGACGATCAGATAGACTGAGAGGGGTCGATAGCGAGATTAGAGAGAGCACAGGTTGGAAAAGATGAGGCCAGCCGTGCGTATGGTGGAGTTGGACCACGGAGTAGGGCCAAGCCAAGGCAAGACGTTCTGTAGAAAGATCGTGAGGTGGCCGAGCAGAGTGGGGATCCACAAGAATGTTAAAAAATCCCCGAAAAGTAGAGACGGGACGTCAGGGGAGAGGAATCGTGGCTGTCAAGAAGGGAAGTGGCCAAGCAAGAGGAGGGTTGGCTAAGGATGAAGTGGACTTCAAAAAAGGTGGAGACGGTGAAGGTGGAAGGAGCTGAAAAGGGCAGAGGGGAGAAAGTAGAATTTCTGCACCACCACCTCTTTTACCAACTGGCCTATGAGTGGGTGTCCGGTGAGGACCACCATGTGGGGACAGGGATTCTTCTGGGGGGAAAGATTAAGGAGGCTCGATAGCAGAAAGACAAAGCAAAGGGCTGACTTTACCGGAGGATCTGGGAATTCGATGGCCAGAGGTCTAAGAATGATATTGGTGGAGACCCTTGAAGGGGACAGGTGATCTGACAGAGGTAAAGGGGCTGGATTGATTGACCCAGGTGAGGAGACTGTGTCTTACCAGACCAAAGCAATCACAGGTTGGGGGGGTAGAGTGGGATTGCAGAGGAAACTATGGGAAGTAATGAATTTCGGCAGAGACATGTTGTATTGGAAACATGACCGCACTTAGCAAAGGAAACGTGGGGGGGGGGGTGACAGGATCATTTTGGCAGAAGGAGCGGGTGAAGGGGGTCTGGTTGTAGCAGAAGAACCAATGTTGTGTTTCAGTTTGGCAGAGAGGCACCTGGGGGAGGATCTTGTGTTGGCACTGGGATGCGTGAGGGAGGGGCTCATTTTGTCACAGGGGGGAGATGGCTGGTTTGGCAGCAGGACATATGGGGGAGGGGCTGGTTTTGGAAGAGGAACATTTGTGATGGGGCTGGTTCTAGCTCATGGACAGTAGGGGAGGGGCAAATTCTACAACAGGGGCAGGGAGGGGCTGATACTAGAACAGGGACAGATGGGGCGGGGCTAATTCTAGAACAGGGACAGATGGGGCGGGGCTAATTCTAGAACAGTGACAGATGGGGAGGGGCTAATTCTAGAACAGGGACAGGCGGGGAGGGGCTAATTCTAGAACTGGGACAGGTGAGGGAGGGGCTAATTCTAGACATGGGGAGGGGCTGATTCTAGCATTGGGATAGGTGGGGGAGGGGCTGATTCTAGCATTGGGATAGGTGGGGGAGGGGCTGATTCTAGCATTGGGATAGGTGGGGGAGGGGCTGATTCTAGCATTGGGATAGGTGGGGGAGGGGCTGATTCTAGCATTGGGATAGGTGGGGGAGGGGCTGATTTGGTCAGAGAGGTCTGGTTAATTTTAGCAGAATGATATGGGGGCGGAGATTATTTTGATAGACGGGTTTGGGGGAGGAGCCATGCTGGCAGAGGGAGGCAGGATCCATTTAAAGGGACAGAGGAACCTATCATAAAACAAGTGTATAGAGGAGGAGAGCCCCAGTGACACCCAGCCCGTGCCAAGAAATCCCCACCTTACCGGGTGTCTCTGCAATGCACACACTCCCCCCTCTTTGCTGTCACACAGGAGAGGGCCCACTCCTCACACTCGCATCCAGTGGCAGCAGCTTCTTTCTGCGCATGCCCGGAACCCTCAGCTCAGCGCGCACGCGCACAATGCAGAGCTTGCCTTGCTGCCATAACCACGACCTCTCCACGACGTACCGGCGGCCATTTTGGTTTAGGGCAAAGCTTCCATTTAACTCTGGAATGTGAGGGCAGGCTATAAAATATGGTGACTTGTTTTGTTTTTATCTGTGTAAAACCCCTGGAGCAATCATACAGCATGGATTACAAGGGGTGGAGTGCATATTAACCCATTCCTCTCTGCCATGGATTATGTGCTGCACCCTGGACTCTGTATATTTTAATATTGTTGTATTTGAATTTCTAGCCTGGTGTTTGTGTGTATTTACCAATTGATGACCCCCGCGCACCTCACACTGTGTGTATAGACAGCCCCGCGCCTCACACTGTGTGTATAGACAGCCCCACGCGCCTCACACAGCCCCGCGCACCTCACACAGCCCCGCGCCTCACACTGTGTGTATAGACAGCCCCGCGCACCTCACACAGCCCCGCGCACCTCACACAGCCCCGCGCCTCACACTGTGTGTATAGACAGCCCCGCGCACCTCACACTGTGTGTATAGACAGCCCCGCGCACCTCACACAGCCCCGTGCCTCACACTGTGTGTATAGACAGCCCGCGCCTCACACTGTGTGTATAGACAGCCCCACGCGCCTCACACTGTGTGTATAGACAGCCCCGCGCACCTCACACAGCCCCGCGCCTCACACTGTTTGTATAGACAGCCCGCGCCTCACACTGTGTGTATAGACAGCCCCGCGCGCCTCACACTGTGTGTGTAGACACAGGGGTGTCGTAACGTGGGGGCGGGGGGTGCGGCCCGCACCAGGTGACACCCGCGCTTAGGTTGACACCGTCACCCTAAGGGCGGGTGTCTCACCCTGCACTGCGTGTTCGCTCCCTGCGAGCGTCCGAAGCTATGCAGCTTTGGCGCTCGCCTGGGGGAAACACGTCACCAGCCGAGTTCTCGCGAGATCGCGGCTGGTCACGTGGCTCCCCCAGGCGAGCGCCCAAGCTCCATGCCGCCGGACGCTCAGAGGGAGCAGAATACGCGGCGCAGGAGGTGAGCTGGGGGCATTATCCATGATCTGGGGGCATTATCCATGAGCTGGGGGCATTATCCATGAGCTGGGGGATATCCATGAGCTGGGGCAATATCCATGAGCTGGGGCAATATCCATGAACTGGGGGCATTATCCATGAACTGGGGGCATTATCCATGAGCTGGGGCAATATCCATGAACTGGGGGCATTATCCATGAGCTGGGGGCATTATCCATGAGCTGGGGCATTATCCATGAGCTGGGGCAATATCCATGAGGTGGGGCAATATCCATGAGCTGGGGCAGTGTATCCATGAGCTGGGGCAGTATATCCATGTGCTGGGGCATATCCATGAGCTGGGGCATATCCATGAGCTGGGGCATTATCCATGAGCTGGGGCATTATCCATGAGCTGGGGCATATCCATGAGCTGGGGCAGTATATCCATGTGCTGGGGCATTATCCATGAGCTGGGGCATTATCCATGAGCTGGGGCAGTATATCCATGAGCTGGGGCAGTATATCCATGTGCTGGGGCATATCCATGAGCTGGGGCATTATCCATGAGCTGGGGCAGTATATCCATGAGCTGGGGGCATATCCATGAGCTGGGGGCATTATCCATGAGCTGGGGCATTATCCATGAGCTGGGGAAATATCCATGAGCTGGGGCAGTGTATCCATGAGCTGGGGCAGTGTATCCATGAGCTGGGGCAGTGTATCCATGAGCTGGGGCAGTATCCATGTGCTGGGGCATATCCATGAGCTGGGGCATATCCATGAGCTGGGGCAGTATATCCATGTGCTGGGGCATTATCCATGAGCTGGGGCATTATCCATGAGCTGGGGCAGTATATCCATGAGCTGGGGCAGTATATCCATGAGCTGGGGCATATCCATGTGCTGGGGCATTATCCATGAGCTGGGGCAGTATATCCATGAGCTGGGGGCATATCCATGAGCTGGGGGCATATCCATGAGCTGGGGCAGTATATCCATGTGCTGGGGCAGTATCCATGTGCTGGGGCATATCCATGAGCTGGGGCATTATCCATGAGCTTGGGCATATCCATAATCTGGGGCAATATCAATGAGAGGAGCTGGGGGCATAGCCATGAGAGGAGCTGGGGAAGTATATCCATGAGAGGAGCTGGGGCAGTATATCCATGAGAGGAGCTGGGGCATATCCATGAGAGGAGCTGGGGGCATATCCATGAGAGGAGCTGGGGGCATATCCATGAGAAGAGCTGGGGGCAGTATATCCATGAGAGGAGCTGGGGCAATATCCATGAGAGGAGCTGGGGCAATATCCATGAGAGGAGCTGGGGCATATCCATGAGAGGAGCTGGGGCAAAATCCATGAGAGGAGCTGGGGCAATATCCATGAGAGGAGCTGGGATAAGGAGCTGGGGCAATATCCATGAGAGGAGCTGGGGCAATATCCATGAGAGCTGCTGGGGCATATCCATGAGAGCTGCTGGGGCAATATCCATGAGAGGAGCTGGGGCAATATCCATGAGAGGAGCTGGGGCATATCCATGAGAGGAGCTGGGGCATATCCATGAGAGGAGCTGGGGCAAAATCCATGAGAGGAGCTGGGGCAATATCCATGAGAGGAGCTGGGATAAGGAGCTGGGGCAATATCCATGAGAGGAGCTGGGGCAATATCCATGAGAGCTGCTGGGGCATATCCATGAGAGCTGCTGGGGCATATCCATGAGCTGGGGGGCAATATCAATGAGAGCTGCTGGGGCATATCCATGAGCTGGGGGCAATATCCATGAGAGCTGCTAGGGCATATCCATGAGAGCTGCTGGGGCATATCCATGAGAGCTGCTGGGGCATATCCATGAGAGCTGCTGGGGCAGTATCCATGTGTGCTGGGGGCAGTATCCATGTGTGCTGGAGGCAGTATCCATGTGTGCGTGGGGCAGTATCCATGTGTGCTGGGGGCATATCCATGAGAGCTGGGGCAATATTCATGTGTGAGCTGGTCTGGGGGCAATATATCCATGCGTGAGCTGGTCTGGGGCAATATATCCATGCGTGAGCTGGTCTGGGGCAATATATCCATGTGTGAGCTGGTCTGGGGCAATATATCCATATGTGAGCTGAGGCGCAATATATCCATATGTGAGCTGGGGCAATATATATCCATGGGTGAGCTGCTGGGGGCAATATATAATTGTGAACTGGGACAATATATCCATATGTGAGCTGGGGGCAATATATATCCATGGGTGAGCTGCTGGGGGATATATCCAGAGCTGCTAGGGCAATATATCCAGAGCTGCTGGGGCAATATATATCCATGTGTGCTTTCACTTTCACTGCCTTCGAACAGGCATCGTACTTGCTGGCAGTTGGCAAAAATTTGTGTGAGCATATGAGAGAGCTCCACAGCAATAAACCTCACAGTAATGTGCGCTGTGTGTATGAGCATTCAGTGTTATATGGGAATACTGATTTAGGAGTAAGAGTAGTTAAAAGAAAATCCGTAAAACTCAGGGGGGGGGATTTAAACACCATACGTTACCGCACTGGGTGACACCAACCCTAGTGACGCCACTGTGTATACAACAGCCCCGCATCTCACACTGTATGTATAGACAGCCCCGCACCTCGCACTGTGTGTATAGAGAGCCCCGCGCCTCACACTGCGTGTATAGACAACAGCCCCGCACCTCACACTGTGTGTATACACAGCCCCGCACCTCACACTGTGTGTATAGACAACAGCCCCGCACCTCACACTATGTGTATAGACAACAGTCCCGCATCTCACACTGTATGTATAGACAGCCCCGCACCTCGCACTGTGTGTATAGAGAGCCCCGCACCTCACACTGCGTGTATAGACAACAGCCCCGCACCTCACACTGTGTGTATACACAGCCCCGCACCTCACACTGTGTGTATAGACAACAGCCCCGCACCTCACACTGTGTGTATAGACAACAGCCCCGCACCTCACACTATGTGTATAGACAACAGCCCCGCACCTCACACTGTGTGTATAGACAGCCCCGCACCTCACACTGTATGTATAGACAGCCCCGCACCTCACACTGTGTGTATAGACAGCCCCGCACCTCACACTGTGTGTGTAGACAACAGCCCCGTGTCTCATGCTGTGTGTATAGACAGCCCCGCACCTCACACTGGGCCCTATTACATTCTTTGCGCAAAAAAGTGCGCGTGCTCAAAAACGCATTAACGCAAGCGGCAAAACCCTTTGCGTTGAACGTCGTTTTACAATGTTCGCGCAAACGATGCGCGTTATCGTTTAACGCGGATGGACCTGCACGAGCGAGATGAACTGTGCGCGTCCTATACATAACATTGTGAGCGCAAATGCATTTGTGCGCTGGTACGCGGATGGTATTACAATCGATGCGCATCTTTTTACAAACAACCTTTGCGTGCCTTTTTTTAAACGTCTTTGAAAAGCTGGTGGTAACGGCAAATCTGAACGTTCTGGCCGAAACCAAATAGCACGAAAAAAAAATACAGCACAGTATAGTTACACATTCTACACATACCCAAACAATAAAATTGTGAATTCGTGCGTGTTTTTTTTATTGCTGCAGCATATATTGACTTTGACAGGCGCAAAAACTTAAGTGAGTCAATTAAGGTAAATTGATGTCAATAAAGGTTCTTCATTCTGATTGGCTGAATCCCGCAAAAAAACAGTCCGCACACTGATTTACGAGCGCTACGTTACTGCGCGCGTATTACTCTTCGTTTTGAGCTTCGTCTGGTTTGGCTATTTTGACCTAGAATTTTCGCTTCTCCAGTCATTCTCCTGGTTTTCACCTCTCTCTGAATAACCCTGTGTGTGTATAGACAGCCCCGCGCCTTACAATGTAGGGTCTACTCACAAAGCACCGAAAATTGAATGCAATTTGAGTGCTTTTCTTTTCAGCCCATTTTGGCTCAGTACGGCAATTCCATTTAGCAGAAAATAAGGTGAATTCACTATTTAGTAAATGGTCACCGTATTTTGCCGAATTTGGCGTTGCCAAAGCAGTTATTGGACATTGGAGAAAACTGCCAAATTGCACCTAAATGGTATCAGCGAATTCACCACCAACTGATAAGGCTAGAGTCAGACGAGCGCATTCTGAGCGCACTGTGCGTCCGTGCACAACGGACGGACGTACTGACGGAAGATACTGCAGACACCACACGGTCCGTTTTTCTTGTTGGACGTAGTATAGCCGGAGTCAGACAGGTTCACTTTCAGAACGGCGCCGGACCAGACACAAGCAAGGATTGTCCAAACACGAGTCTCTTCAGGAAAGGCAAGAGTTTATTGTGTCGTCACACAAGTGCTCACACAGGATTGAATCGCTTAGAGTGAGCCCCGATTACACAGAGACATGAGGTTTTATGCCCCAAATACATAATTAGGTACATCCCCATTAGCCCACCTCCCTATGACACTCTATTCCACCCACGTGGGTTAATACCTCCCATCATTAATTCGAACACAAAGAACATTCCACATATAACTATAAATTGATACACTTCTCGTTAGTTTGACAGTCTGTGATTTGTTTGTGCTGTCTTTCTCCGGGCAGTGCCTCCCTCCCTATCGGCTATGTTTATTCAGATGGCCTGGGGCCCGGTCTTCTATACTCCTTCGTCTTTCCACGGGCCCAACGACCTTGGAATATCTGCTTCTCCGTGCCAGAAACAGCAAAGATCTTTCATAAAGCTTTAATTGCTTTTCTGCTAATCTAAACGCATTCCTAAATTTCTACGTATACCTCATTCTAGTCTCAGCTACAAACCTGTCTAGTTATATACAAGTGAACCAATATTCTGAACAAGATGGCCGCCTGTGTACAATGGCGGCCGTCTTCCAGCCTATTTCCACTTCATTCCCCCCTTGGCTCAAGTGTCAGGATCTTTTCCTGGCACTTGTAGCCATTACACTCCACTATTCTGAAACTACTGAAAAAGGGGGGTTTCTTTCACTGGGAACATACCCTGTGGAATTATCAGTGCTGACTTGCACAGTGGCCATATGCATAGCCCTATGCGGTATATCAGTATCCCTATGATCAAGATCACCACTATCATGAGTATCATGGATCCAATCTTTGAGATGAATCTCAAGATGGAACCAAACCATTCTCCCATTGCTCCAAACCCCCGGAGCGGATTCCAGCCTTCGGCAGCAATCCTCCTGGCTGTGCCCTGCAACTGTGCTACCTTCTCCTGATGATCTTGAATTACCTGGTAATAGTCTGGGACTTCGTGTGTAGTGTTTCTGATGAAGGTGCAACATTCATAGTGCATTGTCATTTCACACAATCCATTCAAGGCCGCACTGATCTGCTCAAGCGCCATTTCATGTATCATTTGCACCTTTCATAACTCACGCATTTCCAGATTCAACAGCTGGATATCCATACTGGTCCTATTCAGAATCTCATCCATCAGATTGACATAGCTATTCAATCTCCTCATCATCTCTCCTCCCCATCCAGTCCATGCTGGCAACCATGTCCATATTCGATCCATCTTCGCAAACAATTCTCTCTTCGGTCTTTCAAACACCAGTGGGTACCTAGGGTGTAGTTCTGTGTCTGTGTTTGTGTCTTCTCCCCTTAGTTTCTGGATTGGGACCAGCTTAGCCAAATAACACATTCCCGTTATTGTTGGTGGTACCTATGTGTAACACCCTTTCACAGCACACCTGGTATCCTCCTTTCACTATAAATAGCAATAAATGTAGTGTTCCCTTTGATATCTCTATCGCAAAATGTCTCAGCCGTCTCATCATATCCACTGCACCCTGCCTCCCATTGGTCACATTCCCAATCACCGCCTCTTGGTCTCTAGTGAGTTGCCTGCATCGTATGTATAAATAAATCGCCTTTTGTCCTGTTTTGAATATGTAAATGTATAAAGTCCAGTTGAACTGACTTGAGTTACATAACCCCCCTCGTTATTTGTTTCTTTATCTGGTCCTAGTTGAAAACACCATTCTGGTGGATACACTGGTCCTATTATGGGTACCCGGGACTGAATGATTCTGTCTTTTCCCTTGGTGCATCGACAGCATGTATTGTGACATTCCTGATACAAACATACTCAAATTCATTGGAACAGAGGCAAATGGTATATGAATTGTCTCTGGGTGCAGTCTACTACACACCCAGCATGCAGTTTGCCCAGACTTTTTAGCATAGTCATATTTGAATTGCACAAGTAAGTGTCCTCTTGGGTTGGTTCCAGATAGCGCCTCTCGTTTTTGTCTCCACATGGTACGGTTCTCCATCACCGGGTGCGTACCATTCCAGATATGGGAAATATCCACTTTCCCCACATTGCCCGTACAATTAGAGCATGCTCCACGCGAGAGTCCATAAATCAAATTAGCAAAATATAAAATCAACACCACAAATGCCCCGAGTGTCAGAATTCCTTGGGCAATTCTTTTTACAGTCACATAAACCCAATCCCTCCCCACTGGAATTTCAAAAGTAAAGAACATTTCTGGATAATCAAGGGGGGGCCGGGCCCCTAAAAAGCACCCTGTGGGTATCCCCCGTTGGCGGGTGGTCAGGACCTGTGCCCATCAAAACACCCACTTGTTGATCCTCTGTATTATCTGGGTTAGGATCATTTAGGTGCTCATGGCTGTGGTCTTTGTCAGCTTCAGCCTCAGTGGGTTGGTCTCGTTGGTAACGACCTTCCATGTTGGTTCAGAACTGGCTGCGGCTGCTTTCACCCTGGAGTGATGTATCCACGGGACCACCTCGGCAACCTTTACTGCTATAGGGGTTGATAACAGGACAAAATAAAAACCTTTCCATTTTGGACCTAGTGGATAATTTTTTCACTCTTTTACCCATACTGAGTCACCCGGACAATACTCATACAGTGAAGGATACAGAGAATACGGTATATTATCCCCCACCCAAATATTTAACTTCTGCATTGATTTACCCAGCATTACTACCTGATCATTTAGTTTAATTTCTCCCAATGCCCGAAGGTCCCCCCTTAGTCCATTAATCAGAGGGGTTGGCCGTCCAAACATAAATTCGTATGGACTTAGCTTCAATTGGGGGGTTGGTCTGCACCTAATGTGCAAAAGGACTATCGGCAGCAAGTCCAACCAGCCTAGTGACGTCTCTTGGCACATATTACACACTGCTGAGCTGTTGCTTTGCAGATTGCTGACAATCCTGGTACGTAGAAATGTGGCTCCAACTGTTGCTCCATCATTTCTCTTCCTCCATGGGTACTTGCGTGAAGTGCTCTTACGATTTCAGGAGCCAGTGTTGCTGGTAGGACTATTAGTCCGTTCTCCATCTGGAACCATCCATCTTCTCCATACCCTCCGGGTTCGTCTGTCAGCCACTTCTTTTCTTTCTCTGAGTACACAGATGTCCATTCGCTCAGTGGCGCCGGTAGGAGTGCAGCCACCACTGGTTTTGGTTTGTATCGTGCCAATTCTCCATAATTTCCCCAGATAAATTCTCCTAGACTGTGCAGTATTCGTGTGATTCGTAGATTATTGTGAGAATTGATTGTCAAATTTTCAAAACGTGACGCGAAATTTCAATTTTCTGCTCGTTCAACTTCAGTTATTTCTTTGTCTTCCTCCTCCCCCACTATTTTCACGCCGAAGAATTTCAGCATCATCTTGTAGACTCTGCGCAGTCTTTGCTGAACTTCTGAGGTGTTAACCATTAGGCGTGTCTCTTGCGGATTTAGGGGAGTAGAGTAGAAATTTCGGCCTTGTGTTCGAGTTGGAAAAAACCATTGGATATAATCATAATTGAGTTCTAACAGTTCATAATCATCTTGCCATTTGTTCAATATTATTTCAATGAACTCGCCGTGGGGTTCAAACTTTTTTTTAAATTCATATAGAACTCGTAATTTGGCATGGAAGATTGAGGCTCTTGCTTGCAGATCAGTACTTTAGCTTGAGCTTCTGCTTCTGTTGGTGGTGGCGGTTTTGCAGCTGCTTTTGCGGCTTGGTCCGCGCGTCTGTTACCTTTTGGAATTTCATCACGGCCTTTTTGATGGCCACGACAGTGCATGATGCTGACAGCACTTGGTTTCCACACTGCTTCCAGGAGGGCCGTGATTTCTGCAGCATATTTAATTTGTTGTCCTGAAGACGTGAGTAGGCCTCTTTCTTTGTAGAGTGCACCATGTGCATAGACTGTCATGAAAGCGTATTTGGAATCTGTATAGATATTTACTCTTTTGCCTTCAGAAATTTCAAGGGCTCTGGTTAAGGCTGTTATTTCAGCTAGTTGTGCCGATGTATGGCCTGGCAGTGGCTTTGCTTCAATAATTTCTTCTGTTGAGACTACTGCATAGCCGGAGACTTTCTTCCCATCATCCATGTAGCTGCTACCATCAGTGAATAGCTGTAGATCGTATTTGTCTAGGGGTACGTCTTTCAAATCTGGCCTGCTACTGAACACTTCTTCCATGACTTGGAGGCATTCATGATCTGGATCCTCTTCACAGTCAGGCAGTAAAGTAGCAGGGTTTAAGGTAGCGATGAGGTCCAAATGAACCCGTGGATTTTCACACATCATGGCTTGGTACTTCGTCATCCGGCTGTTGCTGAACCAGTAACCTCCTTTGACATCCAGCAGAGCCTTGACAGCATGGGGCACCTTGACATGAAGAACTTGTCCAAGGGTCAGCTTGTCTGCTTCTGCTATCAGCATTGCGGTGGCAGCCACTGCTTTCAGGCATGGGGGTAGGCCGCAGGCCACAGGGTCGAGTTGCTTGGAGAGGTAGGCCACAGGCCTCAGCCACGAGCCAAAGGTCTGGACCAATACTCCTGTTGCTGTTTGGTTATGTTCATGTACGAACAGCTGGAAAGGCTTGCTATGATCTGGCAGACCCAGCGCAGGAGCTTCCATCAGCAGAGTCTTTAATTTCAGAAACGCTGCGTTTGCTCTTCTTCCCAATGAAAGGGGTCTAATTCTCTTTCCTTGGTTGCTTGATGAAGCGGCTTGGCAATTTCTGCGAAGTTGGGGATCCACAGGCGGCAGAAGCCTGCAGCTCCCAGGAATTCACGGACTTGTCTCCTGGTCTTTAGTTGGGGTATGCGGCACATTGCTTCTTTCCTTTCTGCCCCTAGTGTACGTTTGGTACCTGTTAACTGGAAGCCCAGGTATTTTACACTCTGTTTACATATTTGTGCTTTCTTTTTTTTAGACACTCTGTAACCTGTTTGGCTTAGCAGATGTAGCAAAACTTTTGTGACAGATAAACAGTCTTTTTCTGTGGGGGAAACCAGTGTAATTAATCAACATACTGTAGCGTGGAAGGACAAGAGGTCCTGGCTGAGCGCGCATCCATTGTAGATACCTCCCACTGAAAAAAAAAAAAAAAAAAAAAAAAAAAAGGTTGTCTTGCTGGAACAATGGTGTGTTCCACGGTGACACGCAGAATTTCAATATACCGTAGTCTTTAAATCTCTGCAAATGTATTTGTATATTCTGCTTGGCTTTCTTTGGGATATAATATTGTTTTAGAGCCACCGGTATTGCGCCGGACTTTAATTCAACTAATCTGGGCGGGTTGTCCTCCGCCCCCTACCTCAGAAATTCCAAGGAGTAGTGCGTGCGGATCCAGCGTGGCAGACAGAGTAGATGCCGTGCGCCATTCTTCCTCCTTTGACATAACTACTGCGATTTTCACAGATTGGGGGTTGTGCGGGCTGGCTGGATTATACTACCGAACAAAACTGCCACTCTCCGGCAGGTTTAATTGAACGTGACCCCCGGGAGAAAAAAAAAAAAAAAAAATAATAATAATAATTTGGGCTTGCAATTTGCCAAAAAAAAAAAAAAAAATCCCGCCCCAGGAGCTGGATGGGACATTCGGGCATATATATATACACATTGTGTAAATAATATTCTCAGAAATATTTTCCCATAGCCCAAAACAGACTCTTAATACTACATCGAAAAAAACAATAAAAATAAATCATTCCATCAAAAATCAAACAAAAACATACCTTGTAAAAACAGTAAAGAAAAATTACTTTAATTATTTCTCGAATTAATTTTCTAACCGTTTCATATATTTCAATTTAATTTGTTAATAAATTTTTATATTTTAGTAGGCAATATTGTATACTATTACATACTTATTATTATTTATATGCAATAATATAAAAAACCAGGACTCCTTTTTCTTTTCTTTTCTATTTAATTCTAGCTCTGAACAAAACTTAAACTTTCGGAATAATATCAACACAAAATATAAACATATATTTTGCACTCAACAGACTTCAGACAAATATTCTATTGTAACACACACTAAAATTAGCTAAACATAGTACGCTGCACAAGTACACAAAGGGTTATTCTTTCCACCTTTCAGAGAGCAAAGAAAAACAAACTGCTCCCTCCTCCTCCCCCTCTTAAACAGTCTGTCAAAAAGGAGGGGGCCTATACACCAGAGACGACGCTCAATCTCAACTTTTAATTGAACAGTTTAATGATCAATTAAAAACACAATCGGACAAAATCAGTCTGAACCACACATATAAACTATACAGCACCGCAACTATCTCACTCCGTAAAATATTAATTAATTTATATATGCTCCCATCGGGCATCTCAATCTTTTCTGGTGGAGCCTCTCTATCTCCTCTACCCGATGCACCCTGCTCTTCTTCCTCAGCCATACGGGACGGAGCAGAGGGAGCTGACCAACAAACAGCTGCCCGCCCCCCCTCTCGCCCGCGCAACAGCGGCATTCAGAGCTTCCCTAGCTGCCCCATAACATAATAGATAGGACGGGGGTAAAACATTTATTTTCTTCCAGTTGTTCTACTAACACCTCTCTCTCTCTCTATTATTTTGGGGGTCCTGTTTCTTATTTCTCCCCGCTATCATTTATAAAATAACTCTTGTTTTTAATACAATATCTCCATATATCTATATACGGGTATTCTTCAGGATGTCCGTACTGCTCTGTAACTTGGGAGTGTACCTTCTGTACCAACTCCGGGTCCATTGACCCCTGCTCTGGCCATCCTGGGACTAACATCGGCCACACAACTGTACACATTATTTTTAATTTCTCTTTTGTCAATTCTACACCATAGTCATGCGTTTTATATAATGCATCGAAATTTCGCACCATATACTCTAGGGGCGTCTCCCCCTCCTTTACCCTCTTGGGCTTTGATGACCCGTTACCCATTGTCACTCCTGAAAACAATACTTTTTGCGATACAAATATCTTATTTCAACAACAGTTAAAATCTACAGTCTGATACTTCAGTCAACAATTTATCCGCATCCACATACGCTTCCCCCTTCAGTAGCCGACTGCAGTCGCCTGAGCCGAAACCGTACGTCCAGGGTCAAATCTCGTATTTGCTTCCTCGTGGAGCGAGTAGGCGCACGTTCACTCACAGCACTCGAGTCAATTCATTCACAACACATTCCGTATCAGATACTTTCAGCACAATACAGAACATATATCACTTCAACTCTTTCCATTAGCCGAGGGCGTATTCCCTCTTTGTGGCTCCTTATACCCCGTAATTTGAACTCTAACTCTTGACTGCTTGTGGCTATGTGCACCCCGTTCCTTGTCTATCTCTGTAGCTATCGCTGGCTTCACTATAAGCCCTTTTCACTACACGGCGTACACACTAGGCACTGACTCAGGCTCTTAGCCCAGTCACAGAAAAATCCCTCCTCCTTTCCCTTTTACCCACGTGGCGAAGCTCTATTTACAAACACTGAACTATGCAACTCCACGCAGCTACCTTCTCCCTCTCATACAGAACTACCCTTTGATTGGCATTCAATTCCCCCGAATCCAGACGCCCGCTAGCCACTCTGGCTCCTTAGCAATGTCAGCGCTACCAGCGGCGGGCTAGATATGCCAATAGGATGGTGGCCATCGCATCCTCTTATCCGTCTATCGCAGTCGGACGTTTCCCTTAGATACCGGTATTTCCTTTAGACATACAAAACATAGAAGACACGTTACCTATCGCCGGCGCTGCTTGCTGTTTCCTCAGACTCGTTGGTGTCCCAGTTTTCCCGGGTCAGGGGGGTCTGTTTGGGACGAGATGAGGTCCACTGTACAGGAAATCCTGCTTGGCGCCTGCAGATGTCAGCTCACCTTCAACGGACGCCCCCAACCATCGGGATTCTGGCACTGCTGCAGTCAAGCGCCGCACTGTGTTCAGCAGCCGTTGCCTGTGTCTTGGCAAAAGGCCCGTTATCCCGGCTATCGAGACCCCAGAAATGTAGCCGGAGTCAGACAGGTTCACTTTCAGAACGGCGCCGGACCAGACACAAGCAAGGATTGTCCAAACACGAGTCTCTTCAGGAAAGGCAAGAGTTTATTGTGTCGTCACACAAGTGCTCACACAGGATTGAATCGCTTAGAGTGAGCCCCGATTACACAGAGACATGAGGTTTTATGCCCCAAATACATAATTAGGTACATCCCCATTAGCCCACCTCCCTATGACACTCTATTCCACCCCACGTGGGTTAATACCTCCCATCATTAATTCGAACACAAAGAACATTCCACATATAACTATAAATTGATACACTTCTCGTTAGTTTGACAGTCTGTGATTTGTTTGTGCTGTCTTTCTCCGGGCAGTGCCTCCCTCCCTATCGGCTATGTTTATTCAGATGGCCTGGGGCCCGGTCTTCTATACTCCTTCGTCTTTCCACGGGCCCAACGACCTTGGAATATCTGCTTCTCCGTGCCAGAAACAGCAAAGATCTTTCATAAAGCTTTAATTGCTTTTCTGCTAATCTAATCGCATTCCTAAATTTCTACGTATACCTCATTCTAGTCTCAGCTACAAACCTGTCTAGTTATATACAAGTGAACCAATATTCTGAACAAGATGGCCGCCTGTGTACAATGGCGGCCGTCTTCCAGCCTATTTCCACTTCAGTAGTAGAAAAAAGGGAACTATGGGAAATAAAATGAAAAAATGATAAAAATTTGAAAAGGATATGAAAAGCCATTGTGTGCGTCTAGGTGCTGGACGTCGCAAATGAGCTGCGTCTGACATCTCCTCATCACTCACACAGAATGCTACGCAAATGTTGCGCACTCTGCGCGTCCGTTCTAGCGGTTTGACGTTCCGGCCTATATTGCGTCCGTTTGCCACGTGCGTTGTGCATGCGCTGTTCGGTGCAGACGCACTTAGTGTGCGGGTCTCTATTGATCATAATTCTATGCTACGACAGACGTTAAACTGTGCGTCAACACGGAGGTGATGATCACTGCGTTCGTCTGACGCGAGCCTAAATGAAAACCAGGAAGTTTCCTATTCTCCGAATTGCTTTAATCAATTAAAAGGTAGTAAAAATGTTTCTAAATAATAAAAAAGACCCTTTAAGAAAATTATAACATGTTCTGTTTCAAAATAAAAAAATTTAAAAGAACTTCTAAAATACAAAAAGTTCTTTTAAAAACATCACATGGGTTTTTGCAAAAATGAATAATAATAATAAACGGTCTTTAAATTTTTTTAATAAAGATATTCCATTTATTACATTGAAACCTGTTTAAACCTGTCGAATTGAAACACCTAAAATCAGGGCATTTTGCTGAAATTTCTGTGCAATTTGGCACTCTGTGAATAGAATTTCCAATGGGGCAATTTCGGTGCCACTGATTCACGGCAAATTGCACCGTATTTCAATGTCAATTCTCCTATATATATATTCAGACAAATTTCGGCGCAGTTTGGCGATTCCATGTTCACCAACCCTTCGGCTGAATATACTATTCACAGCAGGGTTCCCAAAGTGCTCCGAACAAGGAGCCGTGGAAGACCACCGCCGGTGGACAAACGCCGCCAAATGCCACCGAATTGCAGGGAATAAAAAGTAACTCTCCTATTCTAATAGGTGTTAGGCCGGGGTCAGACAAGCGTTTTTAAGAGTGGAAGGAACGTCCGTGAGTCTGGACGTACCTTCCACTCTGGCGTCTGTCTGGGCACCCCACTGAGCGCAGTTAGTGCGCTCGGCGCTGCAAAGCTCAATCCTCCGCAATTCATGCGCACGCTACAGCGTGTGTCCGACCCCGTCGAAGCGTCACAACGCTGCGACGGACGGCTGGAGGCACATCGTAGTGCGCTCGTCTGACCCCCGGCCTTAAACCAATAAAAATGCATTAAAATGTGTCTAAATAATACAAAAAAAGTCCTATAAAAAATAATTAAAAGGTCTGGTACATATAAAACAAAAACGCCTGTTTTCTGGGAATCAAAAATGTCGCCTAAAATATAAAAAAATATATAAAGGTGTTCCAATAAATAAATAAAAATACGGTTTGCCGAAAATGAAAAGAAATAAATGGTGGAATTAAAATAAATGGAAAATCGGTAATATTTCTTGCATTGAATCCTATGGGATTCGCCTGTTTAAACCTGTTAACGGAATCACCGAAAATCAGGGCATTTTACTGACACTTCGGTGCAGTTTGGCGTTCTATGAATATATTAACCATTACTTCTCTATGGGATAATTTCGGTGCCACCGAATATCACCAAATTGTGCCGATCTGCAGAAAACTGAATATACGAACTGCCATGCAATGCGCCGTACGGTACGATTCAGCGGCAACTTCATCCCTTATTAAATAACCCTTTTTGTCTTAATTTACACAATGTAAAGTTTGTGTTTCTCACTAACAGTAATTAAGAAAGATTGCATTATTTCTTTAAGTAATTTGCCCTCACTCTCATGTAGTGTGTTATGAGATTTGCCCTGAACAAAGATGGCGGCAGCTGTCCGTGACATCTTTTGATAGAGACCATTTAGAGCCAGGGATTTGTAACAATCGCGGTTTTGAGGGTTTGGTATCAGCTCCATATTTTCCTAAACCCCAACCCACTGCAATACCGAAGAGGTAGTGAATACAGTGCTGGGAAACAGCAGAGGGGGGTATGTATTGTAATAAACAATGTATGTGACGTAATTATACAGCCCTTGTGTGTATACTGTGTGTGAGGTATATATACACCCCCCCCCCTGTATATACTGTGTGTCAGGTAAATATACACCCCCCCCTGTATATACTGTGAGGTAAATATGCAACCCCCTTGTGTATATACTGTGTGAGCTAAATATACACCCTCTCCCTGTGTATATACTGTGTGTGAGGTAAATATACACCCCCTCCCTGTGTATATACTGTGTGTGAGGTAAATATACACCCCCTCCCTGTGTATATACTGTGTGTGAGGTAAATATACACCCCCCTGTGTATATATTGTGTGTGAGGTAAATATACACCCCCGTGTATATATTGTGTGTGAGGTAAATATACACACACCCTGTATATATACTGTGTGTGAGGTAAATATACCCCCTGTGTGTATACTGTGTGTGAGGTATATATACACCCCCCCCCTGTATATACTGTGTGTGAGGTAAATATACACCCCCCTGTATATACTGTGTGTGAGGTAAATATACACCCCGTGTATATACTGTGAGGTAAATATGCAACCCCCTTGTGTATATACTGTGTGAGGTAAATATACACCCCCTCCCTGTGTATATACTGTGTGTGAGGTAAATATACTCCCCCTCCCTGTGTATATACTGTGTGTGAGGTAAATATACTCCCCCTCCCTGTGTATATACTGTGTGTTAGGTAAATATACACCCCCTCCCTGTGTATATACTGTGTGTAAGGTAAATATACACCCCCTCCCTGTGTATATACTGTGTGTGAGGTAAATGTGCACCCCCGTGTATATACTGTGTGGGGTAAATATACACCCCCCCGTGTATATACTGTGTGAGGTAAATATGCACCCCCTGTGTATATACTGTGTGTAAGGTAAATATACACCCCCTCCCTGTGTATGAGATAAATATACACCCAACCCTGTGTATATACTGTGTATGAGGTAAATATACACCCCCTCCCTGTGTATGAGGTAAAAATACACCCAACCCTGTGTATATACTGTGTGTGAGGTAAATATACACCCCTCCCTGTGTATATACTGTGTGGGAGGTAAATATACACCCCCTCCCTGTGTATATACTGTGTGTGAGGTAAATATACACCCCCTCCCTGTGTATATACTGTGTGAGAGGTAAATATACACACCCCTGTGTATATACTGTGTGTGAGGTAAATATACACTCCCCTTGTGTATATACTGTGTGTGAGGTAAATATACACTCCCCTTGTGTATATACTGTGTGTGAGGTAAATATACACTCCCCTTGTGTATATACTGTGTGTGAGGTAAATATACACTCCCCCTTGTGTATATACTGTGTGTGAGGTAAATATACAAACCCCTTGTGTATATACTGTGTGCGAGGTAAATATACACACCCCCTGTGTATATACGGTGTGTGAGGTAAATGTGCACCCCCGTGTATATACTGTGTGGGGTAAATATACCCCCCCCCCGTGTATATACTGTGTGAGGTAAATATGCACCCCCTGTGTATATACTGTGTGTGAGGTAAAAATACACCCCCTGTGTATATACTGTGTGTGAGGTAAATATACACCCCCCTGTGTATACACTGTGCGTGAGGTAAATATACACCCCCCTGTGTATATATTGCGTGTGACGTAAATATACACCCCCCTGTGTATATATTGTGTGTGAGGTAAATATACACACCTCCGTGTATATACTGTGTGTGTGAGGTAAATATACACCCCCCTGTGTATATACTGTGTGTGTGAAGTAAATATGCACCCCCTGTGTATATACTGTGTGTGAGGTAAATATACACACCCCCTGTGTATATACTGTGTGTGTGAAGTAAATATACACCCCCTGTGTGTATACTGTGTGTGAGGTAAATATACACCCCCTGTGTGTATACTGTGTGTGAGGTAAATATACACCCCCCTGTGTATATACTATGCGTGAGGTAAATATACACTCCCTCCCTGTGTATATACTCTGTGTGATGTAAATATACACCCCTATGCATTTACTGTGTGTGAGCTAAATATACACCCCCCTGTGTTTATACTGAGTGTGAGGTAAATGTACAATGACTGCATATATCCCTTTCACTGCTGAGCCATTTCAGCCACGTGTGCTAAGCTAATTTTAACCGTTTTGTGATCATCATGTTTAACCCCTTAACGCCGCAGGACGTACATTTACGTCCTGCATTAGGCGGGCTTTGACGCCGCAGGACGTAAATGTACGTCCTCGGCGTTTAGAGCCCCCCCGGGAGATACTCACCTTCTCCGGTCGCTTCCCACGCTGTTCTGACTCCCCCGGAGTCAGATCAGTGTGATCCCTCCTCCGGCGTTGTGACGTCATCGCGCCGGTGGCGCGATGACGTCAGTTTCAGGCGTCCCCCCCCGCCGGAGCAGGGGAAGCGCCTGGAGGGGAGGGGAGGGATCCTTCGGATCCCTCTATCTCCCGATCGCTTGGTCCCCGGCGGCTGTGGCCAGCATCGCTGGAAGGGTCACAGCCTGACCTTTCCAGCGATGTATGGGGGGTTAACCCCTTAGTTGCCAGGTCGCGACCGGCACTAATTTGTGCCCGATCGCGGCCTATTTCCGGTGGGGGCCGCCATCTTGGATGGCAGCCCCCACCTCTGGGTCACCCCCCGGTCAACTGACTCATCACGCCATGCGCGATGATGTCAGTTAACCGGGAACCCCCTTGCTGCAAAGGATTTCCTATGGAAATCCCTTGCAGGAGATAGGGGGTTCTTTGAACCCCTTTATCTCCTGATCGGTGGCAGCTAGGGGGTCATGGCTGATATTGCTGGAAAGGCCAGAGCATGGCCTTTCAATGATATCAAACATGACCATGGTAAAAGTAAAAATAAAAGTGTAAAAAAGTAAAAATAAAAATAATAAAAAAATAATAAATTAAATAATAAAAAAATAATAAATATAATAATAAAAAAAAAAATTGTTTTTTTTAATGCAGCACTATTGTTCACATTTCAATTATAATGTGAACAATGATGCTTCACTAATGATATTTTTTTTTGGGGGGGTTTAGCTAAAATCACGCAATTTCTCCCCAAAAAAAAAATGGGTTCCCCGTCCTAATTTTTTTAACAAATCTACCCAATAGAATATGACCGCAGAGCCTCGGATAATAAAATTTAAAAAAAAAAACACTTTACACACTGGAAGATTGAAATTTTATTGAAAATTCTCATTTTTTTACATTTTTTGTTATAGCATTTTGGCAGGGCATGACATATACATATAATAATGATATATTATTAATCTGCCGAGTCTGCCGGAAAGAACGATATATAATTTGTCTGGGTGGTATAAAGAATACGTGACTTAAAAATGGTCAAAATGCGCTTAGCAAACTTCTACTTCCGAAACAGCGCCGAAGTTGTAAAATTACTCCCGTCCTTAAGGGGTTAAATGTGTTTTAAAGTCATGTTTTTTTGTAGCACCCATACAAATTTATATATCCTTTTCTTCAGCAGATTCATAATATATTACTATTGTATGTATACATCATGTCCTGCTAGAATAAAAAAAATGTAAGTCAGATTTCAATCACGTTCAGCTTTTAATTTTCTTTCTCTTCACATCTTATCAGCCAACCCTCTGTGGTTATACAGTTAGGTCCATATATATATTTGGGCACGGGCACAATTTAATTATTTTCCTGGTATTTACCAAAACATATTCAAGCTATAGTAATATAATTGATATGGGGTTATATGTGAGTGTGCACTCTCTGGTTTATTTTGAGTGTATGTCTAGCTAAATTGGAGGAATGCTTTAGGAATAACAGTTTTTAAGAGTAGCCATCCACCCTTTTTCAAGGGACCAACAGTAATTGGACATTTGAATCAGAAGCTGTTTCATGGCCAGGTCTGGGCTACTCCATTATTTCTTCATCAAGTAAGCAGGTTGATTCGAAGTGTGGTATTTGCATTTGGAATCTATTGCTGTGAACCAACATCATGTGTTCAAAGGAGCTGTCCATGCAAGTGAAACAGGCCATTGTAAGTCTTCAAAAACACAACAAATCCATCAGAGAGATAGCAGCAACATTAGGAGCTGCCAAATCAACAGTTTTGCTACATTCTGAGGAAAGAACACTGCACTGGAGAGCTCCGAAACATATAAAGACCTGTACGTCCATGGAAGACAACAGTGGTGGATGATCGCAGGATCCTCTCCATGGTAAAGAAAAACCCAATCACAACATTATTATTTTTATTCTTTATTTATAAAGCGCCGGCATATTCCGCAGCGCTGTACATTAGGCACAGTCCAAACAACATCTAGACAAGTGCAGGACACTCTCCAGGAGGTGGGCGTATCATTGTCAAAGTCTACAATCAAGAGAAGCCTTCAAATACAGAGGGTTCACCACAAGGTGCAAACTATTCATAAACCTAAAGAATAGAAAAGCCAGATTAGACTTTGACAAAAAAATCTACAAAAGCCAGACCAGTTCTGGAAAAGCATTCTTTGGACGGATGAAACTAAAATTAATCTATACGAGAATGACGGGAAGAAATATGTGTGGAGAAGGATTGGAACAGCTAATGATCCATAGCACACAACGTCATCTGTAAAACATGGTGGAGACAGTGTGATGGCATGGGCATGCATGGCTTCCAGTGGCACTGGGTCACTGGTGTTTATTGGTGATGTGACAGAAACAACCGGATGAATTCAGCAATGTTTAGAGATATTCTGTCAGCCCAGATTCAGCCAAATACAGCAAAGTTGATTGGACGCCGCTTCACAGTACATATAGATAATGATCCAAAACGCCCTGCAAAAGCAACCCAGGAGTTTTTGAAGGAAAAGTGGAATATTTTGCAATGGCCGAGTCAAGCACCTGATCTCAACCCAATTGAGCAGCATTTTACTTGCAAAAGGCAAAACTAAAGGCAGAAAGACCCACAAACCAAGAACAACTGAAGACAGCTGCAGTTAGAGCCTGGCATCAGGAGGAAACCAAGTCTTTGGTAATATCCATGGGTTCCAGACTTCAGTCAGTCATTGCCAGTAAAGGAATCTCAACAAAATATTAAAAATGTTATTTATGAATTTATTAATTTGTCCAATTACATTTGAGCCCCTGAAAAGGGGGGGCGGGGCTTGTATAAAAATGGTTGCAGATCCTAAAATTTGTACTTTGATATTTATGTTCAACCCCTTGAATTAAAGCTGAAAGTCTGCACTTCAAAATCACTTGGATTGTTTAATTTCCATTTTATTCTGGTGGCATACAGAACCAAAAGTATGAAAATTACACCTAGGTCCAAATATTTTTGGACACAACTGTATATTCTATGGTGTACTCTTGTTTAAATAAAAAAATAGAACTGGGAACCTGTTACCGTATATTTCTGGGAAAATACAAAATTTTAACTAAAGCTGAAAGGATTATGGGCACATTGTGTTTTGTGAATAATAAGGACTGTGTATAAGGCTAGGGTCAGACTAACGCATTTTTCGCGTTGTCCGTGAAAAAGTGCGTTCGAACGAATGGACGTATTTTTTCACGGAATACGCGATAGCGGTCATACGATGCGCATTTTCGTCCGTGATTTTGTACGGATCATCAATAAAACACTTTTTGCATCTGGACGTTATGTTGGCCGGACATTAGCAGCGTCTGACGTCTCCTAATCACGCACACACGCCGCTAGCGGACGCAGCGCACTCTGTATGTCCGTACTAGCGGTATCACGTTCTTGCAAAAATGCGTTCGTTTGCCACTTGCGTTGCGCAGCCGCACTTTTGTGCGGCCGTTCTTCGTATGCTGCCCGGCATTGGACGTCATTTGCTGCTAGCATGGCCGTGATTTAGTGCTGCTAAACGCACGTTAATACTGCGTTAGTCTGACCCTAGCCTTAAACACTATGGGCAGTATTACAAAGCTGGTGCTAACTTAACCAGAGCTGTCGTAAATTAAGGTGAGTAATGGCAGTGGTATTGTTAATTTTATATGTGACAAATGGACAATGCCATTGTTTTTGGAACAAAAAAGAAATCTATAAAAATTCCTGGCGTGGGAAATGAGAAGGTCCGTTAGGACAGCAGCAGTGTTTGCTTTACAAGCAAAAGCACATAATGTCATCTCTTTAGAAATGTTGCATTTTATTTTTATATTTTACACATTATATGGTCATATTTGGTATCAGGCCAGTCTCTGATCTTCCCAATGACAGATCACTTGACTCTGGTGTAAAAATCAGAGACGCAGTGTTCCAAAGGGCCCCCTGCACCCCTCGCGGCAGTTTAGGTTTCGACGAACTAATGCGTAGTAATGCATTGTGCCATTGCCTTCATACTTGCTGGCATCTTGGGAAATTAGAAGGTGAGCTATTGCAGCATCATTGTTCACATTATAATTGAAAAGTGAACAATAGTGCTGCATTAAAAATATACATTTTTATATTATTTTTAAATACATGTTCATGCTCTGGCATGGCCCTGTAACTTACATGGTTCAGGAGATACGCAGCACCAAAGGACCCCTGTATCCACCATAGGGAGTTCCCTGTCTGGCGGGGGGGTCCCTTTTTGACATCACATTTATGCGCAATGACGTTAGTGGGTGCGGAGATTGCTGACATCGAAGATGCCTGCACCTGGAGAACTCCTCTGTGGTCGGCGCCAGTTCAGCAAGGGACTGCGATGATGCACTGATGGTGTCGTTCGCACCCTAGCAGAGAAGCGGAGGACACGCTGAGCGTGTCGTCTGCAGCCCAGTGGATATACTGTGTGTTAAGTAAATATACACCCTCCCTGCGTATATATACTGCATATCAAAAACCCATTTGCATACATTTTTAAAGCAAGATTAGTGTGTCTCCTGTGGAGAAACAAAATCCACTGTGTTCGTGCTCTCTCCCCCCCCCCACCTTACTGTAAACAAATTACAAGTAGCAGCTGTCAAACCCATCATAACAAAAACCTGCATTCCAGCAGTCAGGGATTTGTCAGAATACAGGGAGAGCTGTGGGCTCACTCACTGCTGTACAGGGATTCGATTCAGGGGGTTATATTGATTGAAAATCCCTGTACAGTACAGATACAAGGTGTTGCTGTAATTGCCATACACAGGCATTATGGGGCACATACAGATACAAGGTGTTGCTGTAATTGCCATACGCAGGCATTATGCGGCACCTACAGATACAAGGTGTTGCTGCAATTCCCATACACAGGTGAAATGGATTAAAATCCGTCCTTCGGATGCCAGTCTCTGTTCTAATCAGTGGAGAAATCAGGTAAATCAAAGTGCGCACTTAAAGAAATTACACAGACAACGAATGGGTCTATGCAGCCTTTCTGGTCAAAGCCAGTGATTTCTCTGTGTCTTTTATTAGATTTTGATACATGTTTTATACCAGTTTGGTGCGTAAGCGAGTGGGAGTCATCTTTAACATTTTTGGCAACTTGAGCATAAAATTGTGCACATACAAATTATTCTATCAACTAGATGAAAATCAAATATCAGCTATTTCCAAAGGTCAAGGTATCATGTGTCATTGACGACCGTCAGCTGTTTTTCTCCATCATGGGTGTGTGGGTGATGTACTGTTCCAGGATGCAAGATGGCTCCCCCACCCTGCTCCTGATAACGCATGACTTGTGGTTAGCTATTCTGTCAAAATAGTGAAGTTACGCAAGATACATTTTGGTTTTATCTGAAAAGACCGTTGTGTTAATCATCTCTTAAAGACATATTAAACTTAAATGAGCATTTTTCTAGGCCTTTGAATATTATTAAAGCAGATACGTATTCTTGTCCATAACACAGGCATTATGCGGCACATACAGATACAAGGTGTTGCTGTAATTCCCATACACAGGCATTATGCAGCACATACAGATACAAGGTGTTGCTGTAATTCCCATACACAGGCATTATGCAGCACATACAGATACAAGGTGTTGCTGTAATTCTCATACACAGGCATTATGCAGCACCTACAGATACAAGGTGTTGCTGTAATTGCCATACACAGGCATTATGCGGCACATACAGATACAAGGTGTTGCTGTAATTCCCATACACAGGCATTATGCAGCACATACAGATACAAGGTGTTGCTGTAATTCCCATACACAGGCATTATGCAGCACATACAGATAATTGGTATTTTTTGTAAACTGCTTTGCTATTAATCTCATTACAATCACTATAAATCCCCATAAGCAGGAGAACTCACCATTTTATTATCTGTCTGCAGCACATTTAGTGCATCTGCCTGTATGCTGATATTGCAGAGCCTGTGTGACATTGTGCCAGATAAGGGATTACATCTAGAGTTTACAACCTTTCATCCCAGTGCTATTTCTGGTAAAATCTTTCGCTGCTGAGGCTTTTCCCGCCTCTGTGCTGAGCTCATTTTTACCGATTTTGCTCATCATGTTTAAATGCGTTTTGAAGGCTTATTTTAGTATATGACCCAGACATATTATATATCGTTCTTTCCGTCAGACTCGGCAGATTCATAATATGTCATTATTATATGTATACGTCATGACCTGTCTGTATATTATAACAAAAAATGCAATAAAATATGAATTTTCAATAATTTACAACGTGTAAAGTGTTTTTTTTTCACATTTTAAGATGCGAGCAATTGCGGTTATATTTTGTATGGGGTGCGCTTGTTAAAAAAATTAGAGATGGGGTCTCATTACATTTTTTTTTTGGGGAAAATTACGCGATTTTTAACAAACGCACCGCATACAAAAATCGTTAGTGCAGCATCATTGTTCACATTATAATTGAAATGGGAACAATATTGCTGCATTAACAAACCAAAAAAAAGAAAAAAAAATTGTTTATTTTTTTCTAATTTTTTTTTAAAACTTTTTTTATACTCATGTTTGATATTGTTGGAACGGCCATGCTCTGGCCGATCCAACAATACCAAACATTATCCCCTAACTGCCACGGATCGGGAGATAGGGGGTTTATTGGAACCCCCTATCTCCACCATTGGTGGCAGTTAGGGGTTAACTCCAGGACTGGCGTGCTATGCACGATGACGCCAGGCCTCAGGGGGCATTCCCGGAAGCTTGGCCGACATCCAAGATGTCGGCAAGCTCCGGGAAAGGATCACGAACCGGCGCTTTTCGGCGCCGATTCGTGATCCGGCCCCCATGAGGTTAATGGCTGTGCCTGGGTTAACCCCCTGCACGCCGCCGATCGGGAGGGAGAGAGGTCGAAGGACCTCCCCCCCCCTCCCTTTCAGGCGCCTCCTCCGCACATGCGGGGGGGGCGCCTGAATTAGGTGTCATCGCGCCCCCGCGATGACACCTAATTACTCCGGCGGCGGTTCCGGGTGCTGGGCTGACATCGAGGATGTCAGCCCGCACCGGGGGGGCCAGCGATCGGCCGGAACCCGGCCGAACGCTGGCCCCAAATAGAGGACGCGCTCAGCGCGTCCACCGCATGGAACGCTACCTGCGGTTGGACGCGCGGAGCGGTTAAGGATGAGCAAATTTACATTCTTTAAATTTTTTAAATGTGTCGGAACAATCTCTGCGCAAAAATTCTCTTCTACCTTAAATTGAATTGTTAACTCCACATCTCACATTTATTATGCTTTATAAATACTACGCTGTAGTAATAACGCCTGTGATTTTCTATATCTCTCACAGAATATTAAAATTTTTGGCTCTGACCCCCGGACCCACCTTCTGGCATTGGATTGATGATGACGGAGAGGATCCTGGATCTCACCCTGGAGGTGAACTACCTGCTGACAGGAGAGGTGAGGGATTCCAGAGAGGTCATAGCGGCCGTGCTTAGAGTATTTTGCCTTTGTCAGTTTAAGTTTTTGGAAATGAGTTTGGGTTAGCGTTACTGTTAGCATTAGATTACTATTTGTGTCTGCTGTAGGTTTAGGTTACATTTAGGGTTAGGTTACTATTTATACCGGTTTTAGGGCTAAGGTTATAAATAAATTAGTGATTCCTTACTATTTGTACTCTTGGGCTTGGGCTACATTTCAGGTCAGGGTTACAATTAGGGTTAGGTTACTATTTGTGTCTGCTGTGGGGTTAGGTTATTCTTTATACTATTGGGGTTAGGTTACTATTTGCACTTTTAGCGTTAGAAATTACGGTTAGGATGCTATGAGTACTTGTTTTAGGGTTAGGGTTATAACTTGGGGTTAGATACTATTTGTGTATCCTGTAGGGTTAGGGTTACATTTAGTGTTACGTTACTATTTGTGATTGGTTTAGGGTTAACCCGAACATTCTGCTCCATTTTTGCTTAATTTGTAGGCATCAGATTCTGTCCCTTCTTTTCCCGATCATCGCTCTTTTTGTAGATGTCGTGCCTATAGTGAACCCACCAAACTAAGCTGGTACACGGTACCTTACATTGTATGTGTCACCCGCAGCTCGTGAAGTCTAATCCAGAGTTTTGCACACCTCACGTTGAGACGTCTGTAAAGTGTATGAGGGACACTAAAGTTACAGAGTGTGAAAATTAAGAGAAGCCATCAATCTTCATAACATTTTACTCACTGCATAGGATTACATTGTCGTGAAGAGGTGTAGTGAGCCTGACCTGCAGAGCAGCAGTCCTCTTGCATCAGACGTACCCTGTAGAACCCAGAGCCCTGGCAGGAAGACTTCTCCTCACTCACTGATCCACGAGAGAAACAATGATCACAAGATCCTGGAGATGACCAACAAGATCATCCATCTGCTGACTGGAGAGGTGAGGCTGCCGACAGGATGTGTCTACTGGCGGAGTTATTTGTTTTTAAGTCTTCTTAATATATCGTTAATGAATAATTGCACTAATTACACATAACAACAAACTCTGGGACAGTGGTTTGAAGTGGAGGGTGCAGGGCAACAAACATGTATGATGTAAGAGTATCAATATTCACTTCCCTTCAGCAACTCGGACACTCCAGCGTGATTAAACCAGTGGTGATAGCAATGATCACAGCCCTTTTCCATGCACTTGTCGAGACGCAGTGAAGAGGGAAAACAAAAGCATTTTACTGGAAAGCTAACACAATTTTTATACCCTCCAGGATGTGTGTTCCCACCCCCAGGGGGTCACCAATCGACAAAGCTTAGCAGTATAGAATAGGGATGTCCCGATCGCTGGTTTCGAGCCGCTGATCAGAGTTGGGCGGTATTGACGATCAGCCAATACTGAGTCCTAATCCGATACCACTCAGCCGGACCGGCAGCTCGGCTGCCAAATGGAGTCCTGGGCTTCAGGATTCTCTCACGTCATCTCGCCTGCCTGCTTGCAAGTCACGGAGGAGGCAGGCAAGATGCGACAAGTGGGCACAGATGGGGTCGGGCTCCAGCAGGGAGACTCGCATCATTTCTTTTCCTCTTCTATGACTTGCGAGCAGGCAAGGAAAACACTGGGAGTCACTGCTGAGGCTGCATGACTTCAGCTGGATGGCTGGTAGTCTCACGGACTGTCTGATAGGTCAGATTTGAGGTAGCTGATAGCCAATCACGGCATTTTTGCTAAAGAGTCGCCATGACAGTAGAAACTCCAAACGCAGGTATGAGGTACAGAAAGAGCTGCAAGCTAGCCCAGGGTATGTTTTGTGTTCCCCAAAAGGCTTCGTGTTTTGTAGAAGTATACTTTCATGTGTTTTTATAGGTGTGGAAGTATTTACATGGACCCAAGGATCCACATGACGAGATGATGGAGGCTCCCTCTGATCATGGTATGTTGTGTAAAATTGAAAAATCCTCAAAAACATGTGGGTTATGGAGATGTCATAACACTTATTACCAGGACTGAAAATATCCACTCATGCTTTGCGAGTAGAAATGTTATAACCTCGACCTAGCGTAATCTACACATCTGTTAGGTAGCCAAGACACCGGCAGCGACCGTAGAATCTCCAGAAAGGGCATTGTTCTCCCTGTACACAGGAGTTTACAATCTAGAGGAGGTGCGGTGAAGGGGAATAGACTTGGTTTAAATACTCACCTTATCTCACTCGGCGCCGGGATCCTCCTCCTCTTCAGGTCAGGGCTCCCGAATGTTAGGAATCCCTGCAACTTCTTTGCAATTTGCTCCTTTTTGTCCCTTTAAATACGTACCGTACATTCCTTTTACGTATTTGGATTATTGGAATCAGTGAATTCTGTCAGTTTATAAACGGATTACACCATTTTGTTTCCAACAGATCGTTTCAGTCGCAAAGATGAGTTTTCTTCTCAAGCTCGTACAACAAACGATACAAAGATCGTTTCTCTGGGAAGAAGCCCGGTTCGAAAGTGCATACCGGCAAGGCCTGGGACGGTAATCAAAGACAGAAATCCTACAGGTATAGAGGCATTCACCCAGAGCAAGTACACGCAAGCTGAATATTGTAAAGAGGAGTTGACTTCGTGGGAAGAAGAAAATCTTACGGACACAGACGTTTTCTCACCCAAAGGACATACATCTCCTATCGAGCAAGAACCAGTGTCACATGGAGATGAGAACTCCACAGATCTAGACATTAACACGCCCACAGAACATAAAGGGGCACCCCTGTCTAACCCTATTAAGGTCGAACCACCCTCTGTGTCAGAAAAACGTTACACGGACAAAGACTTCTATCCACCCGCAGAAAACTGTGCGGGAGGAAACACACGTGATGGTATCAAAAAGGAAGCATCCACATGTGAAGAAATCCACTTCAAACACTTCTATCCACACGCTCGTGAAGTGACAGACTTTACGGCGATTATTGTAAAGGAGGAATCTATCTCGGACGACGAAGTAGACCTCTCTGATGCCGACAACTATTCACTGACAGAATATTCTTCTGCTCTTATTGAGGACACATCTGACTTAGAAGAAGAGAATCTCGATGAGGTGGACATTTATAGGCAGACTGATTATACGTCTGCTCATACAATGACGCAATCAGCCTTGTGTAATGAAGAAATGGTTCTGTCTCCGTATAACCCTGAGATAATAAACAGAGGAAGCAGTGAGGCCCATGGAGGTCCTACAGTTTCCACCACCAGGTCAGACGGTGTCGACCATCAGGGAGCCCATCCGGTCGAGAAAGCGAATTGTTCTGAATTTGAAATCCAGTTCACTTGCAACGAATCCATAAGTGGACAACACCAGGGTCTTCATAACGCCACACCTTTCACCAGCCGTCCTTTGTCTTTCCAAACGGAGACTTCACTTAGTTACTCTGAACGCAGTAAGTGTTTCATGAAGAAAAAGCGCCCGCCGAGGTACCTGATCACTAAGGGTGGTGAAAAGCTCTTTTCATGCCTTGAATGCGGGAAATGTTTTAACCACATCTCGACCGTCAAGCTACATTTGAGGGGCCACAAAGGAGAGAAGCCGTTTCCGTGCACAGAGTGTACCAAGCGTTTCAGCCAAACCTCCGATCTCCAGAAACATCTCAGGAGCCACACGGGCGAGAAACCCTTCTCATGCTCCGACTGCGGGAAATGTTTTGCTCAGAAGGGAAACCTCAATTCCCATCGGAGGATTCACACGGGAGAGAAACCGTATTCTTGTCCAGACTGTGGGAAGAGTTTTACTCGCAATTCAACCCTTAAGTCCCATCAGAGGACTCACATGAAAGTGAAGTTAATAAGTCCACCAGGATCGGCCCTTCCTCTGTCTGGTGTGGCTGCTAATCGAAAGAGAGAGAAGAAAAATAAACATTTGAACTTTGTTGAAAACAATGTGGAATATTCCTCCCTGACTTCAATAAAAGAACAAAATCATTGCCCTGAGTCCCTGACTATACCCTCCAGGCCATGACGTACGAAGTCGCTTACCCTAAGCTTGTCTATTACTGGCCTAAAATCAACCTCGCCGGACAGGTTCTTCTCGCCACCATCCTTTTGGATCCATGGCTGTCAACTTGTCCAAGCCCAACCCAACCCTCACGTACCCGGGCCCACCTCTTACTTTCCAAACTAGCTCTTGCAACTCAGCAGACACTGGCTGAAAAATGTCGGGATCTGCCTCCTATACTTCCGCGCAGAGTCTTGCAGCTAATAGGGGGAGATGCGACGATTTATGCGCTCACTGCCTGCGTGTAGGACATCTGGTTTCCTACAATAAGACTTGGGAGTCGTTCGAGGAACCTCATTGTTTTGTCTCTAGGGATGTGATGGTGAAATGTGGCACCCCAGATGTTTCTGAACTACACGTCCCGTGATGCTCAGTCAGCCTTGCGTGTGACTGAGCATCATGAGCTATGCAGTTCCAAAGCATCTGGGGTGCCAAGGATCGCCATGACTGATCTAGGGCCTCTGTGAAGCTTGACAGGCGAGGAGCGGAACCTGTACATCTCTTGCCACACCCCCCCCCCCTTCATTTTTTTTTTTTTTTCTTTCCCCACTTTCCATTCTGTTATGGTAAGGGGTTATTGTATGAAAACGTTCTTGTGTGATATACCAGAATTGAATTTCCTGGACCGATACAGACCATCTCTTAAGAGATATACAGTTATTGTATAGTAAGGTTCCTTGCTAAATAAAGTGAGGGGGGGCATAAACTGAACCTCCTCTAATCCTCCGCTATTGTGATGTAATTGCCTTTGTATCCTCTATTTCTAATATTAATTTTACCTGGTCTGGTAATTCCTGCACGGCCGTGCCCTTATTTAGACCGAATTCACTTGCCATCATTTGTTTTTTTTTTTTGCCCTTAAATAATTGCCAATTATTTATTTTAGATATCTAGGTGATTTTATTCACCTTTTCTCCCTCATCATGCGCTGCTCCTCCTCTTCGGCTCAGACCCAGAAGTCCCTGAAGCTTTTCTGTACAATTTGCGCTCCTATACAACATGCGTAGTGTAGGAACCGCAAATTGTGCACCACTACGGACTTACGCACTTTACGTTTGCAAGTTCCATAGCACCTGCGCAGAGCAAAGGAGCGGACCTGCACACGCATGCACAGATCGGATCCATCGTCAGTTACAAGTTTTTATAATGCGCTAACAAGTTCCGTAGCGCTGGCTGCCTCTCTGAGAACGGTCGCTACCGCGATTGGTCTCGCAGATGGTGACGTCGGCTGCTCCTCAGTGTGTGACATCACTGGTGACTGGCAGCCGGGAAATTCAAAAATCCCAGGTATTGGTGATGCTGGGTGGGGCGGAGGAAACCTGCTGTTTCACCGACCGATAACACCAGGTGGGTGGGGAAAGGAGGGGGGCACTCCCCACATTTTGACCACTTTAAAAATAGTGCTCAGGATGACAAATCTATGCAGTTGCTATATTTACGCCAGGGTTTGAATACAACCCAAAGCGTATTCGGCTTTGCTTTTGGATGCCATGTGCTTCAACCCTTAGGGCCATCCTACCCATAACACCAGGCCCAACTAGAGGTCCCCAGTTGAAAGTTACTAGCACAGAAACCACGGCAATATACACCGCCCGGCCAACAGAAAGTCCCCACCCACCTAGATGTAACTAAGCCAATAGGTGCTTGCCTTCCACTGCATAATTACTGCAGTGATTAATATGTTTCGGCATAAAATGAGGTCATGTGACTCCCTGAATATACTGAATGAGCAGGTTTTTCCATCAATGTTTTTTTTCCCCTGATGGCACAGCGGGCATATTCCAAGTTGGCAATGCCACGATTCATTGGGTTCAGGGAACATAATTTTCACACATGGATTGGCCACCGCACAGTCCAGACCTTAACCCCATTGAGAATCTTGTATTGATGATGGGAGAGTCGCAGCACTGCGGAAAGTCTTCTCCAGCACATTATCCCAAAGATCTGTGCCACAAATTAATGCGACTCTAGACGCAAATAAATGCTGTGACATTGCATGAGCTTATCGACACAATGCCACAGAGAATGCGTGCTGCAATGACCGCAAAAGGTGACACAACCAGATATTACAGCGTGTGACTTTATTTTTGGCCAGGCAGTGTATAAAGGTAATGGGAGGGTTATGGTAATCCCATTTTTAGTTTTGTACTGCAGCGCTGCACAAGGTGCAAAGGGTAAAGACTGGACAATTCTACAATAAATACAGGAGAAGGTCCGTATTGCTGCCAGCAGATACAGGAGGACGTGAGGGCCCTTTTCCCGTGGGAATTTACAATCTAGATAAATTTACGGTAAAAATATGTCTGCATTGTAGCAAAGACGTAACACCCTTTACAGATTTGCAACAACCCTCTCCCAGAAATGATTGCTGTTTAACAGGGGGTTAATCAGCCAAAAAATGGCATGTACTGTGGAAGGGGCTATTCCTAAAACCTTTCTTGTACTCTGTCTTGTTCGCATAATGAATTGGTGGCACTAGTGCATCCACAGGCCATGAAGGCTCCTCGATTTGGTGCAGCTTGTTCATGCTCTTTCTTCCCACTTGTGAATATCCCATGCAGTTAAACAGACACTTTAGTCTGGGGGGGGGGGGTTTTGGCAGAATTTTTTAGACTCTAGGGCTGTTGTGGAAATTTTATTATGTGGACATTATACTCTAGGATGTGTGTGTTTTATAAGTTGTCATCTGTCTCCCTGTGTTAGATTAAACCGAGAAACGCTCTAGCAGAGGGTACTTGGGTTTAATCAGAACCAGCGGCAAAACCGTCAGTATGAAAACCTTCTCTTGGGTTTAGAGACGTGTTCTCCGTGTGTGTGGGCGTTTGGCGGTTTGTGAGCACAAAGTGCAATGCGCTGGGCTTCTTACCTCCCAATGTCTATGCACATTGGAGAAGTGAAGTCTGCATAACGAGAAATACGTATTATATCTCTCTGTTGCGGCTACGCTATCCCTTTCTGGATACATACCTGCTTTTAAGACATGTCTGCCTTGTCTGTACACTCGTACCGTGTGCTGACAATAGCTGGAATGTCTCCGCAGATATGTCTCAAATCTATAAGAACAAGTAGACTGATCTTCACTAGATACTGATCAAATCTGAGCAGTGTTGAATGGGGTCCATGCTGACAGTGATGGGGGGATGGTAGGCCAACATGGTGGACAGGGACAATGGACATGACTCATCCTTACAGGGATGAGGTGTGTACAGTGGACTAGCCAGCCATCCTGGTGCACTCCCCTGTCCTTTTGATATGTAAATGTATTTACTTGGATGTGGGCCATTTGGTCTAATAAATTAAAGAGTTCAGAGGCAAAGAGGTCTCTTGGTCAGATGGACTCCAGCTAGAAGCAGCATTGTGTGTGACTCTTTCTGGGCTAGAGAAGGCATCCATTATACAGGAAATGAGGATCCAACAAGACAACAGCAGAGTCTCTGTGTCTCCTTACTGCGCGCGTTCAGATAAGTATGGCAGGGAGAGCAGAGAACTGCTTGTAAGTGCAGCGGATCTAACTACACAGAAATAGTAGATTAATTTCTACGACATTATGGCGAGTCAGGTTAAACAAGGGAACCAACGGATTTTTCTTCTGCACAGTAGATAAAAGGAGAGAGGAAGTAAATTGTAATTTTGTCTCCTGCGTTGAGGAAATTTCTGCTCGGTAAAAGAACATTTTTTTCTCGTTTTGTGTAAGGACGAGGTAAGTGCTTTTCTGTTGTGTAGTTTTTTGGTGGATCTGAGCTGATTGTACAGAGACTGTATGGTGAGATTGTGACGTGTGTGTGCTGAGCAGTACAGGGTATCGTGTTTTTTTGTTGTTGTAACCTCTCTGTTTTTGTGTAACTTTTATGTTACTGTGATTTTGTAAGAGGTGATTCTAGTTTGTAGAGGCAACATTTTGTTTTAATGTTTGTAGAAGAGAGACCGAATGTGAAGGATTTTTATACTGTTAGCCTGTAAATCACCCCCAGAGAGGAGGTTTGCTCTGGTTTCGGGGGTGGGGCACAGGGAATAGAGAAACTGTTTTGTTTAATTTGGTTTCTCTATTGCTGGATTTTGGAGACACCATCTTGTCTTTGTGTGCCCAGCCATGTGCTCTTGTCGGCCATCTTTGATTACCTTTGTGTGAAGAACATGTGCTTTGGCAGACATCGTGGTTAGTTTGGTGCTGCAGGTTTTTACAAGGAATTCAGTTTTAGATGGAGCTGGTTCACTTTTAGTTTTGGTGTCTATGGAAAGCGATTTGTTTGTTTTTGCCTGAAATGTTAGTTTTTGTCCTGAAGTTATTTTTGTCTTTTTTGTAACTTTTCTATGTACGGCTTGATTTTGTTGTAAGTTTTGTGCTGGATATCGGTTGAGTGTTCGGTTATGTTATAGCCCAGTGACCAGCCTGATAGGGGTATCATTGTGTGATGGTTAATGATTCTGCTTAAGGTTTGTATATCTGTGGCTGTTACACTGAATTGTAGAATTGTTCGGCATAGTTAATACGGGTAGTACAGTGTAGAAGGGTGGTGCTTTGTAGTTCTGTGCCAAAAGTATTGGGACAACTCAGAGATTGATAGCAGTGTCTTTTTTGTAGTAACCATTGTAGTGTTTGTATTCCTGTACAATGGAAAGCATTTTTAACCTCCCTGGCTGTCTACTAATTTTTTCAAAATTTTGTGTCTAAAAGCGTCTCAATTGTTTTTAAAGGAAAATGTTTTTGTACATCGTTAGCCTGTAATAATTAGGAATCACGCACTGAAATCCGTGCAATCAAGAGTCCTTACTGGTAAAATCCTTTTATAAATAAATAAATAAAATAGTAAATACACTGAGTCCGATAAAGTTTGAAACACGAAATAATAATTTATTATCCCAAGAATAATTATCCAAAATAATGCAAATAAATGATATTCAATAAAATACAGCAAAAAACACTGAAATCTGTCTGAAAACAAGGGTAAGAGGATGTACGATCTATTTCGTATCCTGTACTGCCACCTAGTGGCCGTTCATAAACATTGCACTTTGGATTACAGTGTTTTATGAATTGTTTATAAATTTGCTGCTGGTCCTGCCCACCCTGCACGTGTGACTCGCAGGGAGCCTTCCAGGAAGCAGCTCAAAGCGATCACACTGCGGGGACAGCGAGGGAGCCAGGAGGAGGTGAGTAAACATCCAGCCCGAGTGTGGCTCGGGGTTACCATTCACGGTAGCGAAATTTAACCCTGAGTCACACTCGGGAATACCGCCAGGGAGGTTAAGGAAGTAGCTAAGGTTGAACACACGGTGGCCATTGTTCAAGCTATGCAGAGATCTACTGATCCATGGCTGCAGGCTCAGAATTGTGTAGCAGACCTGATAGGTAACAGAAAGTTCCGCAAACGGAAAGGCAAGTATGCTCTGATTTTTGCTGCTGGTTGGATAGCCGATAAATTTCAGGAGTCTTGTAGGCTGATGCTGAGTTTGGAAGGAGAGATGGAAGATTTAAAAGTGGAAATTGGTAAATTGAGAGCTCTTGTCCAGCAGGCAGCTGAAGCTAGCACTGAGTATGAATGTACTGTGAGGTCTAATACTGAGCTGTGCAAGGAGAATGAATGGTTGTCTGAAAGCTCAACACATGCACAGGGGGCTGTAAGGGAATTGTCTGGTCCCTGCAGGAGGACAGAAGTTGAACATTGTTCTGTAAGTATGGAGCAGTCTGAGGACTTTGGGTCAGATACTGAAAACGACTCAGGGATGTAGATGGACAATTTGACTGACCCTGGAGTTGGAAATGTTGGTGCAATGGCAGAGGATACCTCAGATGAGTCCGTGGTAAAAAGATTCCATTCAGATGGTAGTGTGGGATCTAGTCATGCTAGGATGGTTAGTGTTGTGCAGCAAGGCCGATCACCATGTGCCCAGAGAAGGTTTTGTGCAGGGAGATAAGCTATTCGTTGTTTTGCATGCAGATGATTTGCGCACATTGCTAAGTACTGTGCGGTAACTAATGGCAACAGACACAGAGACATAGAAGCCAGGGACAGCCAAGGTCATGGATCCAGGAAACAGATTTAAAATCCCAATATGAACGGCTAAAATGTGAAGCGTAGAGAGGAAAGAGATCGTTTCTGGGAATTCAGCAGAGTTCCTAATTTTGGGTGCCAGAGAAGGGGAAATGAAGAGATGTTATTGTGGTCTTTGTAAACCATTTTACTGTTTGTATTTTGCAGGAAAAAAATGGAGGAACTTTAAACCTAATTTTAATTTACTTTTTCCTTTCGCTGGAAACCTGTTTGGGGACCTTGTTGTAATGTTAAATCCTGTTTCTATGGTAATATAAAGGTGGCTGGGGACTGGACTGTTTCAGGCGAACCCTCCAAGACATTGATGTGTTAATTCAGTCCTATACAATTGTGTGTTCCAAGGTTTTTTTTTTTGCTGTTTTGGTTTTAAGTTGAAAATTTACTTTTTACTGAACCTCAATGTATATAGCAAGACTTCCTGTGACTGAAGTTTTTGGTAGAGAGTGTACTTCAGTTGTGTTTTTTTCATGTTATTGTTTGGGCGTTTTTGGGTCTTGGGAGGGCAATTCATGCCCCCTCCCCCATTGTTTTGGGTTTTAGAACCTTGCTGCATTTTGTATAGTATCGCATTACTGTTGGTTTTGCGGTAGAAGAAGAAAGGATTTGGTTTTAAAACTTTCTTTTTATATTTACTTTCCATAGGCGGATTGTGCAAGCGAGAATAACATGCTTTTATTGGTTTAGAGTTGCTTTGCGCAGCGAGTAGTTCATTTTGGTTTTACGTTCAGACTGTTAGTTTTTGTTTTGGAGTTTTTTCATTGGGTGTCAGTGATTCAGGTGTTGTACTGAGACATCGTACAACTAGGAAATAGACAGCAGAAGGCTATCCATATTTAACCACTGTATACTGAAAGAAGCCACATTATTCTGTAGAGAAAGGATAGTCATTATGCTGTGCGGTTTAGTCTGGCGACGCAGTGTACGGTCGTACAGTGTATACGCTTGTGCATGCATATACTGCGAGGGGTGGAGACATAATTCGGGGGGGTAATCTGTGGTTGTTGACTAATCGTTTGACATAGTTCTGTACCAAACATGTTGGGACAATAAGCCATAGAGTTACATGTCGCCTCGGTTAGGGTCTCTAGTTGGGGGACTATAGTGATAGTGGTTATAGTCTGACAATCCACCGTAGAAGAAGACACTCTTAGGTGCTCTCCTAAATTGGTGCAGGTTTTCCCTGGACGCAGGGGTAAGACGATAAGCCGATTCGAATCGCCATGGGCAATGTGCCGTCCATGCAAGGGAAGGAAAGCGAGGCTTCCCACAGTCAGACGGCTGCGCAGCACACAAAATCTAGTTTTGGGGCGAAGGCCATGAAATCCCCTTTAAAGTATGGCATAGATAGTCCAAAGGTACCGCTTGGGGTATCCCTCTGGAGGGGACGTTTGACGTAGCTCAGATGTGGCTTCAGAAGTCTATTAAAGTAAACCGACAGGGTATACAGAAGGCGGTTTCAGTCCGGAAGAACCGCATTATGTACGCCTGGCCAGAGGGGATAGCCGCGATTGGTAATCCAATGATGGAAGCGGAAGAGGCTCTTTCTGGGCTAACTCTGCTAAGGCAGGCTGGATCCACCAACAATGGATCTGTTGTAGTTTCCTCTGATGTTTCTGTTATCACCAATGTAACTAACTCTGCTCTCTCTCCAGTTTTTGTGTTTTTAGATTCCAGGGTCAACAACTAACATGGACACGTTTCCCTCAGGGGTCGGTGACTAGTCCCTCGGAATACAGTTGCAAGCTGAAGATCGTGTTAGATTAGTGGGCCCCAATCGATCCAGGGGTGGTACTGCTGCAGTATGTGGATGACTTGCTACTTTGCTGTCCCACACGGGAGGTTTGTTATCGGCATACTGTATCATTGCTTAACCATCTGGCGCCCACAGGTAATAAGGCTAGCAAGGAGAAACTACAGTTTTGCAAGGAAAAGGTTATCTTTTTAGGACATTGCATCTCTCAGGGTACCCGACATTAACCACCCAGAGAGTGAAGACATTAAGTGGCTCTAACACCCACTAAACTGACTCTAAGACGATGCACCATTTTGAACCCAGCGTCTTTTCTTCCTGTTATGAAGGAAGAAGAGAAGGGGGGAGATAATGATGTGAAAAACGACAATTTTCCAACTTTTACTAACCATTCTAACCTCTCAACTTCTAATCAATTTTCCAACCTAGTAGGGAAACACTTTGAGGACCATCATGATTGCTTTTCCTTGATGAGCTCCAAAACGTCCACCAGGTCAGGGAGTCTCTCCCAGACCCAAACTCAATAACCAGTGTTCATTCTAGTCAACCAGGTGATTGGATCATGCTAAAGAAACATCCGAGGACGGGACTAGAGGCGAGATATCGTGGGCCATTCCAGGTGCTGCAGACGACACCAACCTCCCTGAAGTTCGAGGGACGAGACAACTGGATCCACGCCGGTCACTGCAAGAAGTTTCCCAACTACGTCAAAGAGTGAAGAGTATCATTTTCTTTGTTTAGTTTAGTTTTTAGCGAGGGAAATGCACCCAAGACTAGCAAGGGCCACAAGGAGACATTTGTATTAGTAACTCTGGCTCCTGCCGTTCGCTTGTTTAAGTTCTTGTGCGGTGTTGCAGTGAGGGAGATCACCAAGGAACAATGACAGTAGAGCGTCCAAAGGGGGGGGGGTTTACAAGGGTCAGGTCCACACTGACTGGAGCAAGGCAGAGGCGGAGCTATGACTAGTGAGAGTTGGAATCCTTTTTAAAGCTTTGGGAAGCTTCGGGGATTTCTTGTTTTCCATTGGATCCTGGCTAAAGGAAATGGGAGTATGTATACTTAAGGCGTTTCTGTCTCTATTCCTTCTATATGCCGGAGTCAGATATTCCTGATGTCTAATCGACCGAGTTACCGAAGCCCAAACAGATGAGACGCCCTGAAGACCAACCCATGGACCGCATACAGAGGATTCCAGACCGACCGACGCAACCCACCACCTCATGTCCTCCCTCTTGAGTCACCTCCCCTAGAGCAGATTCTACGTGTCAAGATTTGTTTTAAGATTTGCCAAAAATCGGGAGTGTCAAGATTTCCGTGTCTTTTAGACTTGCTTTATGATCCACGTGTCAAGATGGACTTTCTGTTGTTTTCTGGCTTTTTGGATTCAGGACTTTCCGTATACAAGAGGAACTGTTTCTTTCCAAGGAAGATCGAGATTCATCTAGGGACACTGGGGAGCATATGACAAATAGGAGGGACTGTTGTGGAAATTTTATTATGTGGACATTATACTCTAGGATGTGTGTGTTTTATAAGTTGTCATCTGTCTCCCTGTGTCAGATTAAACCGAGAAACGATCTAGCAGATGGTACTTGGGTTTAATCAGAACCAGCGGCAAAACCGTCAGTATGAAAACCTTCTCTTGGGTTTAGAGACGTGTTCTCCGTGTGTGTGGGCATTTGGCGGTTTGTGAGCACTAAGTGCAATGCGCTGGGCTTCTTACCCCCCAATGTCTATGCACATTGGAGAAGTGAAGTCTGCATAACGAGAAATACGTATTATATCTCTCTGTTGCAGCTACGCTATCCCTTTCTGGATACATACCTGCTTTTAAGACATGTCTGCCTTGTCTGTACACTCGTACCGTGTGCTGACAATAGCTGGAATGTCTCCGCAGATATGTCTCAAATCTATAAGAACAAGTAGACTGATCTTCACTAGATACTGAACAAATCTGAGCAGTGTTGAATGGGGTCCATGCTGACAGTGATGGGGAGATGGTAGGCCAACAAGGCGGACGGGGACAATGGACATGACTCATCCTTACAAGGATGAGGTGTGTACAGTGGACTAGCCAGCCATCCTGGTGCACTCCCCTGTCCTTTTGATATGTAAATGTATTTACTTGGATGTGGGCCATTTGGTCTAATAAATTAAAGAGTTCAGAGGCAAAGAGGTCTCTTGGTCAGATGGACTCCAGCTAGAAGCAGCATTGTGTGTGACTCTTTCTGGGCTAGAGAAGGCATCCATTATACAGGAAATGAGGATCCAACAAGACAACAGCAGAGTCTCTGTGTCTCCTTACTGCGCGCGTTCAGATAAGTATGGCAGGGAGAGCAGAGAACTGCTTGTAAGTGCAGCGGATCTAACTACACAGAAATAGTAGATTAATTTATACGACAGGGCCTAGGCCAGCCAAGGATGTCGAACTTTGCCACCCCCCCCCCAGTTGTTGAGGCCTACAGTTCCCAGAATTTCTTCGCAGCAATAGGTGGCCAGGGACAGATGACATAATTTGCTGCTCAGAGATTGCAGGATTCAGTCTGCTTTTCCCCAATGGAATTCTTAAAACCTGGCCTGTTAGGGGGATCTGAGGACCAGGGATGGGGACCACTGGTGTATGTGAAAAATGTAGGGGGAAAAAGATAATGCTGCAGTTTGGCAGCCACAAAAACCATCAACTTTACCACCATGGGGTCTATTCACAAAGCAACGACATTGCGTTGCTTATCTCCCCATTTCAGCGATTCCATTTCACCGAAAACACAGTGAATTCACTGCTGGGCGAATGCTAACTGTATGTTGCAGTAAATGCAGGTGCCGAAGCAGTTATCGGATGTCGGTGAAAATCACCGAATTGGCACCAGCGAATTCCACCAAACCGAGGGGGAAAAAAAGAAAGAAGTCTCCTATAGAAGCTTAAACCAATAAAAATGTATTTGTTAGGATTCTAGCCCTGATCCTTGTATGTGAGCTGATCCGGGCCGGCTCTTAATCTTTCCCTGCCATTCCTGCATTTCAGTCCAGGACTTTTCTGCAGCATGCATTGTCTCTGTCCAGCTGAGCACTGACCCACTCCCTATTTAAGGGTGGTTCTCCATTTGGACATTGCTCTGTCCTGAGTTTGTTTGGAGTCAGCAGTGCGCCTCCAGATTGTATCCTGTGATCTAGCCTCCAGTGTAGTATGCTCTAAGCCTGCAGTGTATCTAGCAATCCTAGCCAACAGAATATCCTCTGCTCTAAGCCTGCAGAGCATTCTGGGCAATCTTCAACAGTTTAGTCTCTGCCTTCCAGAGCCTTCAGCCTTGTACCCTCCAGATCTGTCTGTGTACATCAAGACCTGCAACTTGTCTGCCTGCTTCTGGTTCCTCATGTTCTCAAAGTTCCTTGTACCATCCAAGGTTCCTTGTGTCTCCTAGTTTCTCCATTGTTGTCAAAGTCCCAGCAACTACCTTTCCCCTTTATCCCCAGAGGGTTCCTGCCAGTGTGTTCTCAGCCACCTTATTACCTAGCCACAGTACAATACACCTGCACCCTTGCCTCGCCTGTCTCTGTATCTTCGCCCGAAGAGTCTGCCGTGTCCCATCCACGGGGTCCCACCATGGCGCATGCCGGGTGCCACTGTGAAATTAGGCCAGAGCGAACAACATTTAACCTTGCACGGATACTGCCCGACTTCGACTCCATGCCACAAATGATCTTGAGATTGGTCTCTGACCTTTTAAGGGGTTAACCCCTTCAGGACCAATGACGGAACTGTTATGTCATAAATGGTTTGACTTTAACCCCTTAAGGACCAAGGGTCTTTAATGTATTTGTTCCTTCAATGGATTTTGTTCAACCCAGAATGTTAACCCCTTCTCCAAGACTGTTAACCCTTCATCCAGAAGAAAACTGTGTGCCACTAACACCTGTGAAGATCAACAGGAGAGCTGGTTATCTCTGTTTCTATTGTGGGGGGTCTATGCATCACATCTCTCCGTGCCCAGTGTGACCTGCCAAACTGCTCATGGTCTTTTAATAAAAAAAAAATAAAGCTATTCCATTTTTTTTACATTGAATCCTGTGGGATTTGCCTTTTTAAACCTGGCAAATTGAAACCCACCAAAAATCAGGGCATTTCGGTGCAGTTTAGCGTTCTGTGAATAGAAGACACGATAGTCTTCTATGACCTGATAGTCTTCTATGGGGCAATTTCGATGCCGGCAAAATGTATCGTATTTTGCTGTCAGTTTGCCAGTATTTGGCAAAAAACAGCTCGGTGAATAGACAAATTGCCGTGAAAGCGCAGATACTATGAAATTCGCCGTCCGGTGCAATCCGGAGGCTAGTGAATAACCCTGTTAAAACCCACAGACCAGAAGACGATACGAATGAAACAACAGAGATACTGCGTATTATAAGGATACTTTACAAACCCCTTATGAAATAACCAGACATTTGTCTTTAACCCTTAAGAAAATGTACAGTTATAAGCTGGGGGTGCAGGGGGTCTCCACTTGCATTCTCAATATCAGCGGTTTTATTCTTTTAGTTGAAAATATCATTTTTGGCCCATTTTTATGTGTCGACAGCCAAGATAGTGGCGCACTCCTAGTCGCAAGGAAAGTGTATTCAGACGGGTACAGACTTGGATATTAGATGCATGTCGCGTTACGTCAAACCTCGAGAGCGAAAGTTTCCATAGTGAGGAACCACACAGGGAAAGCCTCCGGGTATAATGCAATGCAGACCCAAACTCCCATGAGGATGAGCCTGACGGTGATGTCGTGGCTTCGTCATGGCGCAATTCTCCTGAATTCAGTCTCCCTTCAACCCAAAAAAAATGCTGATATCATCTTGTTCCCTACGGGACACCAGGTCACCGAGCTGCCTCATTTTTTGGTCACGATTATTATTCATTAGAGCAGTGGTTCCGCTGTTTAGTGAATAAACCCTACAGAATACAGACGCTAGGGAGCATCGGTCAGTCACACCCAGGGCTAGGCAGACGCCGACTCTTAGAAATCCTACCTCTGGCTCCTAAACCTCTGCTTTATTTTACTCAGATCCCCGTGCAAAACTTTGGCTCCTAAAAACGTGCAGTTGGCCTCTACGTTTCTTGCAGACATCATTTCAGGTGGGGTAACTCTGCCCGCCCAGGGGTTCCCCTGTCACTGCAGCAACACACAAACACACACTGCTCAGTGCAGGATCAGTCACACACTGACTGACTGGAGGCTCCACCCCTCTACTTCCTACAGCATGTGACCTTCACTGTCACGTGACTGCAGAAACAACATCACAGGGTCTTTAGCCAGATGGGGACCAGCCCTGACCAATCAGAATGCCTGAGTGCCAAGCTCTGTAATGTGAAGCATTGTGTGTATACAAGAAAAGGACACCCAGCAACGCACTCACAGGTAGTGTGACTTGAGCTTCCTATTAAATATACACCCCCCTGTGTATATACTGTGTGTGAGGTAAATACACACCCCTGTGTATATACTGTGTGTGAGGTTAATATACACCCCCCGTGTTTATACTGTGTGTGAGGTAAATATACACCCCCCCGTGTTTATACTGTGTGTGAGGTTAATATACACCCCCGTGTTTATACTGGGTGTGAGGTTAATATACACCCCCCGTGTTTATACTGGGTGTGAGGTAAATATACACCCCCCTGTGTATATACTGTGTGTGAGGTTAATATACACCCCCGTGTTTATACTGTGTGTGAGATTAATATACACCCCCCGTGTTTATACTGTGTGTGAGGTAAATATACACCCCCCTGTGTATATACTGTGTGTGAGGTAAATATACACCCCCGTGTTCATACTGTGTGTGAGGTAAACATACACCCCCCGTGTTTATACTGTGTGTGAGGTAAATATACTCTCCCCCGTGTGTATACTGTGTGAGGTAAATATACACCCCCTGTGTTTATACTGTGTGTGAGGTAAATATACTCTCCCCCGTGTGTATACTGTGTGAGGTAAATATACACCCCCCTGTGTATATACTGTGTGTGAGGTAAATATACTCCCCCCGTGTGTGTATATACTGTGTGAAGAGGTAAATATACACCCCCGTGTTCGTACTGTGTGTGAGGTAAATATACACCCCCGTGTTTATACTGTGTGTGAGGTAAATATACACCCTCCCTGTTTATACTGTGTGTGAGGTAAATATACACCCCCCCAGTGTATATACTGTCTGTGAGGTAAATATACACCCGTGTGTATACTGTGTGTGGTAAATATACATCCCCCTGTGTGTATACTATGTGTGAGATATATACACCGCATCTGTGTGTATTCTGTGTGGGGGGAAAAATAAACCCCCTGTGTATATACTGTGGGTAATATTACAAAGTTGGCGCTAACTTAACCAGAGCTGTTGTAAACTTAACAACCTCCATAGGCTATAAACAGCTCTGGTTAAGTTAGCACCAACTTTGTAATAGAGCCCTGTGTGTGAGGTAAATAGACACCCCCCTGTGTATATACTGTATGTGAGGTAAATATACACCCCCCGTGTGTATATACTGTATGTGAGGTAAATTTACACCCCCCGTGTGTATATACTGTATGTGAGGTAAATTTACACCCCCCGTGTGTATATACTGTATGTGAGGTAAATATACACCCCCCGTGTGTATATACTGTATGTGAGGTAAATATACACCCCCCCGTGTGTATACTGTGTGGGAGGTAAATATACACCCCCCGTGTGTATACTGTGTGGGAAGTAAATATACACCCCTTGTGTGTGTATACTGTGTGTGGGGTAAATAGAGTCCCCTGTCCCCTGAATAAGTACAGGATATGTCTGAAATCTGTATATTGACATATTTCTATCTCCTCTCTCAGGGTCGCAGAATATTCCGATTTTTGGCCCCAGAGCTCGTTTCCCTCACTGTTTTAACAATGACCAACAAGAACCGTTACCAGAAGACGGAGAAGATCCTGGATCTCACCCTGGAGGTGAACTACCTGCTGACTGGAGAGGTGAGGGGTCCCCGGGTAGTCACAGTGTACAGATACTTGTACAGGATTTATTTATCGGTATTAGACTACTGGTGGTACTGTTTTTGTATTGTTGCATAAGCCATCTGAGCCTGTGCCATAGAATGGCAACGTGACAGGGAGTCATTTGTAAGACCAGGAGAGTGGATGCTGTTAGGTCCAGTGCAGCTGAAAGATGCGCAGGGCACTGACTCGACAAAGACTCTGGGTCTGTAGAGAAGTAGAGCCTGAACAGTATGACTTAATTTTTTTATCCAACATATGGGGGGGGGGGGTATTTGAGTTGGTTGGAAAGAATCCAGGGCAGGAAGGATAACTAAAACATAAGACCTATAGATTGGCAAATCCTCATAACGTGCCATGAGTGGCATCCTATGGGAAAGTCGCCACCCTGCGGACGCAGATAAAAACAACACAAAGAGTAAGTTGTTAAGCAAAAATAAAACTTTTTATATTTGGATGCGAATAAGAAACGTCATCACATCAGTTAATACCTTTCAATAAATTGAATTTTACTGTTACAGGTATTAATAAAGTGCTAGCAAGTTCCATATCGCTGTACAATGGGAGAGACAGAACAACAAATATATATATACACGTTACACACACACAGAACGGTAGGAGAGCGGACCCTGCTCGTTTGTAGTTAGGGGTAGTAATGGAGTGAGGGTTTTTGAGTAGGGTTAGTTTTATAGTCAAGGCTTGTAATTGTGGTTAGTTTTAGGGTTAGGGCTTGTAATTAGGCTTTGTAATGAGGATTTGGCTGCTATTTGTGCTTATTTTAGTTAGGGTTGAGGTTACTTTTAAGGTTAGGGTTAACACCCTAAGATTCTGCTCCATTTATGCATAATATTTAGGCACCAGATTCTTCTCTTTCTTTTGACATAGTCGCAGTGAGCTATATGTTTTTATGTTCCTGACATCGATCTGTGCGGGGCATAACACGACCCAATGCTTACTTTTAGATCTACGTTCCAAGAACATATTAAACCGTTCTTCTGGTAGGTTGTGATCCCGCTGGGTCTCTCGGATTCTGGAGTCTTGTCAAAGGCGAGATCAAACCATTGAATCAAATTATTCTTTCACTGCTTCGACTTTCTTTGTTTTCACTCCATGTATAGGATTATGTCGTCGTGATGAGGTCAGGTGAGTCCCGATTACAGAGTGGCACATCGCATAGGACCGAAAAACCCAGCACGGAGCCTCCACCATACTACGCGATCCATGAGAAACACAATAAGCAGAAGATCCTGGAACTGACCAACACGATCATCCATCTGCTGACTGGAGAGGTGAGGCTGCTGGGAATGGGACATTATACGCGAACACCAAGGCATGTGTCTGGATGGTGACTGTGTCATTGTGTGTGTCAGGTGTGAGGATGTCACAGTCTGTTTTTACTTGTAGGTGCTGGCATATTTACAAGGATACAAGGAGCTGTACCAGGACATCATAACGGAAACTCTCCAGCCTCACCATATCCTAGGTATGAAGGTGTAGCATGTATACTGTATGTTTGTTTCTATATAGCACATTGTATACTCTCATATACCCAGCTCCCTGGTTACAGAGTGACATATGTGTCTACCTAGCCAGGTCAAAAGCCACCACCAGGTTCAGCTCCATGACTGTTTTCACTGTCCACCTCAACCCATCCCTTCCACTAGCCCTACCTTTAACCCTGTCATTGTCCCAGAAGAAGACCAAGACTATGGTAGATCCAGCTTCTGATATGGAGCTTAAACACATAGAGCGTTGTTCTCGTTATGTGTGGTGTAATGCAGTGCCACCAGAACATTTTCAGAAAGAAGAGTGTCTTGGGCCTTTCTGTGGTGCTTTCTTGGGTTCTCGCAGGGGCCCTGGAACTGGAGTTTCCAAAGACGGGTTCCTTCTACACGACCATTGATTAATCGTCTGATTTTTATTCCTTGAAGACTTGCGTTTGAAAATGTTAAAGGGACGCTCTACTAATCCTGACCACTTTAAAGTGGTCAGGATGTGAGGTTTGCCCCCCCCCCTTCTCCCCTCCCCGCCAGCTCCTCCAATCTGGTGAAATCACTGGCTGAAGTGGAGGAGTTTCCTCCACTTCACCCAGCGTCTCCAGTAGCCGGAGTTTTGAATTATCCAACTGTTGGTCACCACTGACATGACATCACACACAAAGAGCGGAAGACGTCACCCACTGAGACCAGTCACTGTAGCGAGCGTTCTAAGAGAGTCGAAGGGACAGATATGTGCATGTGTGTGCAGCGCTACAAAACATGTGTACGCTAGTTCCATAGTGCTGCGCAATATGCGGCTCCTGCGCTATGCAAGTTGTGTAGAAGCACAAACTGTGCAGAAAAGCTTCCATGACTTCCGGGATCAGGAGTCCCTGAAGCATAAAGGAGGAGCAGCATTGGTGAGGGAGAAAAAGTGAGTAAAATCACCCAAAAATAGTAAATAAATTATTTTGCAGAGGCTGTCTGCGGGATCTGTCCAATTTTTTAAGGGCATAAAAAGGGAACTCTCTTTTTCAACATAATATCCCTTTTAATTCGGCCCGATCATGAATTCTGCTATATTTTCAGCTGCAATTTGCTGATTTCACCGTTCGGGAGAGTCCGTTAAAAAGGTATTCCAATCCTCTGTAAATATTCAGTTATCGGCTCTTGCGCCTGTACTTCGTAATGGAAATTTCGGCTGAAAGGGGTTGATACTTGGATTTTCAGGCAGTTGAACAGAGACGATGAGACTGAAATCATCACTTAAACACTGGATTTTCGAATGGGCATAATATTTTTCATAAAAATCAAAATGACGCTGGCCGAACAGATGCTTCTTCGGGTGTTTTACCAACCAGCTTTTTTTCGGCACGCCATATTTGTTTTCGAATTTCGTCTGTATCCAATTTTTTTTAATTGAATCAGTTGATATTGCAGGGGGGGGGGAGAGTGCTTGAAACTCAACGATATTCTTTATCGAAAGTCATTGAAAGAATTAAATTGAGCCCTTAGATTTATAGACATTGAATCCTGGTTAATCAAGATGACTGACAGTGTATGTTTTTATCCTTTTAGATGGCTCACTGAACAGACCTGAAGATGATGTACTTCACAATCATGTTCCTTCACCCAACCAGGGAAGAAACGATGGGATAATGAATAAACCACGGGAAGGAACCGGTGAACTTATTTCTCCTGACAAATCATATACAGACAACAATATTCTGGACGTACAAACATCTACACACCTGCCGGAGGAATCAGCCGATAATGTGTATCCATCTGCAGACTACATCAAAGGGTATCCATCTACTTTTATTAAGGTGGATCAAGCATCAAGCAGAGAAGGAAACCTCTCAGAATATACACAGATAAAATACATATTTGCTCACCATAAGGCAGAATCCTCCTCATGCGGAGAGGAAAACCCAAGAAATGATATGTATCTACCTGTAGAACAACAGGGGACATATCGAGATAGGAAGGAGGACCCAGCTTCACAGGAAGATGGAAATCTAATCGACGGCAAGGTTTATCCTCACACAGAACAGACACAATATCAATCCCCTCATATTAAGGAGGAATCCGGCTCATGTGGTGGAGGAAAACTTGATGAGACCGAGCTTTATCCTCCCACAGAACATAGGCGGACAGAATGTCTTTCTACCTGTATTAATGAGGAACCAGCCTTGTGCGGTGGAGGAGACCTCTTGGACACTGACTTATATCCTCCCACAGAACATACGCCGATAGGATTTCCGCCCACTGATCTTGAGGAGCCATCCTCTTGTGAAATGGAAAATCGTCCGGGCACAGACATGTGCATAGTCACAGGACATCTACAGCAAGGTTACCTATATCCATCTACTGATATTAAGGAGGAATCCACCTCAAACGAAGAAGAAAATCTCTCAAATACTGACATTTTTCCAGCCGCAGAGCAAACACAGACAGAATATCCAACCACTCACATTAAGGAGGAACTGTTCACATACGACAAGGAAACTCTCACAAACCTGCATCGTAAACCGACAGAATATCTGTACAAACGCATTGACGAGGAACCTGTATCTCATGGAAATCTCCCATGTCAAAATGTTCAGATCCAACGTTTAAGTGGAATATTGAGCACTGGTATTATCGCCCCAGAGATTTCAACCATGTGTTCAGATCGTCCAGGTTTTAAGTCGTGTCCCATAAGACCAAACAAGATTTCCCAAGGAGGAGAGATGTCGTGGACTTGTTCTGAATGTGGGAAAGGTTTCCAACTGGAGTCGGCACTTATGCTACATCAAAAAATTCACACTGGGGAGAAGACGTATGGTTTTAATGAGCCCGAGAAGCTTCCCGGTCAGATATTGGATCTCCGTGGACCGCAGGGTGCTCAAAGAAAAGAGAAACCATATTCCTGTTCTGCGTGTGGGAAGTGCTTCAGCCACGTGGCTGATCTCTGCAAACATCAGGTTGTTCACGTGAGGGCGCAATCCTTTCCGTGCTCCGAATGCAGGAAGCTGTTCAGTTCCAAATCTAACCTTAATGCCCATCTGAGGTTTCACGAGGGAAAGAATCGGGTCTCTTATTCTGAACTCGGGAAACACTTGGGGAAGCCGTCTTGCCTCCACAAACATCAGGCGGTCAACGCCAACGGGAAATCCTATCCGTGCTCTGAATGTGGGAAGATGTTTACTTCCAAATCAAATCTTAACACCCATCAGAGGATTCACACCGGAGTTAGACTGTTTTCGTGTTCTGAGTGCGAGAAATGTTTTACCGACGGAGCCAATCTATCACACCATCAGCTTACCCACACCGGAGAGAAACCGTTCGCCTGCCCCGTTTGTGGGAAACGTTTTGGTCGTAAATTTTCTCTAACCAGACATCAGAGGGTTCACGCGGAACAGAAAGTGTTTTGACCAGAATTCCTTTCCTGACAAACTGCTGGTGTTCTGTTAAATTCAAAATGTCATTATTAATATAATAAAACATGTAAAACATGATGATGGTATCGCAATCCTTCCATCAATCCAAGTCCGCTGCCTCGGAGAGACTCTTGACTCCAGTCTTTCCTTCAACTCCCACATCCAATCTCACTCCTCATCTTGCCGCAATCACATCCGCAATAATGCCAAAATTCGCCCATTTATGACTGTCGACACCATCAAGCAACCTATCCACTCCCTTATCTCCTGCCGGGACTATTGCAACAACTTCCTGACTGGCCTTCCTCACTCCCCCCCTGCAGTCCATTCTAAATGCATCAGCCCGGCTTATCCATCACACCCATTGCTCTCTCTCTGTCGCCCCTCTCTGAGTCCCTACGTCCTACCCCATTCACAGAAGAATTTATTTCAAACTACTCACCCTGACCTAGAAAGCCCTCACTAACGCCGCGTCTCACTACCTGTCCTCGCTAATCGCCAAATACACCCCAGCCCGTCCCCTAAGATCCAGCATTGACCTGCGCCTGGCATCCTCAATCATTACCTCTTCACATGCCAGACTGCAGGAGTTTTCTTGTGTGCGGCGCCGACCCTATGGAACGCGCTTCCTCGCAATATCAGACTGTCCCCAAATCTGGCTTCATTTAAACCCTCCCTGAAGACACTTCTTTTTAGGGAAGATGACCACCTAACTCCAGAACAAAAATCCGACTGACCCAATAAATGTTTTCCTCTCTCTTTATTAGCATCTCCTCCCTCCTGTTTCTCACCCTTTACCCTTCTAGAGTGAAAGCTCCCGGGGGAGTAGGGCCTTCATTTCCTCCTGTATCTTTCGGTGAAACATTGACTTGCCTTTTTGGTGTAGAATTGTCTTGTTTTTACCCATTGTACAGCGCTGCGGAATGTGTTGGCACTTACTAAAATAATAATAATGTAACACATGTTATTGTACCGAGTTCAGTTGTTGACACTTCACACATTGGCGAAGACTTTGTACCGACCAGTCGTCATAATCCTTTCTGAACTCCTACGAAACTCCAATGCACAGACAGGCAAAGCAGCTGCATAGGGACATTAGTGTTGGGTCTTTGGTACCATGGGGAGACCTCCTGGTAGGAGGGTGATACCTAGTGTAGTAGCTTACATGGTATGTTGGAAAACCACTCATAAAGGGGTTATGCACTAACCTCAGAATTGCAGCGAACGTTGAATTTCACAGTTCGGTGCAATTAATCTATTCACTAAGCAGTCAATTCGCCAAATACTTTCTTCAGTTTGGTGGATTTCGCCAACGTCCAATAACTGCTTCAGCGACTCCAAATTGTGCGCAATTTCGGTGCTTTGTTAATAGACCCCATTGAACAAGCTCTATGGGGACTTCTAGGCAAGGTATGAAAAGGGACCTGGTGTGGGGGAAAAAATTATCTACCCATTTATCACGGAGAAGATGGGGTTAATGCAGTACTGCCTAAAATGATCTAAAAGCAAAGTACAAACCAATCCAGAGGGGGTTGGTGATGCCGAACGTGCCATTTTTAGCTGCCATAGTTAGTATTCTTTGAATTGTATGACCTTTTACATCAAGGTTTGACCTTTTAATTCCTAAGGTACTAGCCAGGCCGAGAAGTCACTCGCCTCTCCCGATCCCAAGTGTCACAGGACTTGTGCATATGATGCAGGTGTGAGCCCAAGATGCAGTGAAACGGGAGATCCGGCAGGTTGCAGGGCACAGCAAGGGGTTTGAGAAAAAAGCAGAAACGGGACAATGAACTAAAGCAATGGAGGAGGTTGGGCGAGACCGGAAATAAGCTCATGGCAAAGAACACAGTGATAAACATAGGAAGAGGTAAGACACCGGAAAAGGGGCTCAACTAATGGCAACAGAGAACTGGGACTAGTGGGAGAACAAGATACTAATAGGAGTAAGCGGCACAATTCTAAACCAGAGAAAGGACATAAAGAGAAACGAGCACATAAAAGGACTGAATAGACACAGAACTAATAGTACAGGCAGGGCAAGATAGGGAGTAACTAGACACAGGCAATACTGACAGGACAGGAAAAGCAGAACAAGGGAAACTAAATTAAAGTCCGTGGCAAAGGTTCCAGGCAGGGAGCAGGCAATTATCGTGGTTGTGTCCAGAACAGGGGTCTTGGCAGGCAGCTGGGAGCAGAATAGTCAAGTCCGTGGCAAAGGGGTCTGGTATACAGGTAATCCAACAGAGTAGGGAACAATGGACGAAGGTACCGGTGGGTTTGTCGGAAGGTGTCCAGATAGGGTTCTCGTGGGATTGCCAGATGGAGCTCTCAGTAGGTACAGAAATGGGGAGGCAGGTTTGGTTTGAAGCACAGGTCAGACTTCAATGAGGAAGCGTTGAGTAGAGGGTGTAGCTTCCTTTTTTAAGGAGGCCTCATTAACTTGGAATTGGGTGAACCTGAGGCCTCCTGGAGTGATTACAGGATTCGGGCAAGTCCCCAGGAACCTGCATATGCATAAGGTTTGCAGGAGTAAATTAGCAAGAGGTACCACTGGCTCTGGCCTTCCGGGGCTTAGGCGGCGAGGGGCATGACACCAAGTGCTCAATTTTATTTATAAAGGATTTTACCAGGAAGGATACATTGAGATTTCTCTCGTTTTCAAGTATGTCCTGGGTTCAAGAACATTGAAGTGTTACAGAAATACAAAGTAATACAATGCAAGATATTAAAAAAAAAAAAAAAACAACACAAATATACAGATTAACAGAAAATAAATATGTAGAAAAATAGTCATTATGTTACATGTTTACAGGTGCATTCTGTATTGAGGTATGTTAGTAAGGAGCTCTTGAGTGACATAAGACTGGAAGATTTGATGGTGTCTGGGAGGTTATTCCATAATTGTGGTGCTCTGTAGGAAAATGAGGATTGAGCCACTGTCTTTTTGTATTGTGGTATTGCAAGTAAGGTGCTGGTCCTGGATCGGAGGTTATAGGATGAGGGAGCTGCTGGGGGAAGCAGTCTATTCAGGTAGGGTGGCAGCTTCCCAGAAAAGCTCTTAAACACCAGGCTGGAAAGGTGAAGGGTGCGTCTAGATTCCAGCGATGGCCAGTTTAGCTCTTTTAACATGTCACAATGGTGTGTCATGTAGTTACATTGTAATGCAAAGCGGCAGAATGAGTTATATAATGTAGTAAGTTTCTGAAGATGTGTTTGTGGGGCGGCTGCGTACACTATGACAAATTCCACCGTTGCAAAGAGTCAAATATCCACTAGCATGATAAAAGGGATATTCTACACACCCCTACCAATGTAGCTTTTTAAAGTGGTCAGGGTGTGTGGCGTATAGTCCCCGGAACTCTTTAAAATGCGAGGTGAGATAGAGCGATTCCTCCCCCCTCCCCCCCGCACAGGACCAGGCAGCCGGGAGGTTTGAACATCCTGGCTGTCGGTCATTAGTTCGGTCATTGGAGACATCCGCATGGTCAAGAATGCTGATGTGATGTCTCCTCCCTGAGACCACCCACGAAGCCTCTCGTAAGCCCTGCACAATTTACCTCCCTTAGGATGCGCAATCTGACTAAGGGGCGCAAATTGCATAGAATAGCTCAGGGACTTCCGGGTTATGAAGTCTCTGAGCTGGAGAGGAGAAGCTGCACGGCAAGGGAGAAAAAGGTATGTAAAACCACTGGACAAGGGGGAAAATAATACCCAAAATAAATGGGCAGAGGCGGGCAGCAGGTTCTGCCCAATTATTTTTTAATACAGTATGCCTTTAAATGATCACTCGCCCGGAGCAAGAGGGCGAGTGGGAATCGTGAGCCCTATTGATGTGGTGAGCGGGTGCACCCTGTGTCAGGGATGTTAACCCCTTACGACTAACCATATACATATTCCTTGAGAAAGTCACACGTTGCTGACGAAACGTGTCAGATTTTTGATGTCCTATATTCATTTGTGGAATAAATTCATTGCTTCAAGCCTTCCTTTGGTACGTGCAGCATCCTGTGGTCCTAACTCTCACCCAGGTCGGCTCCACCAGCGATATCCAGTGTCACCAAGGTGACTTTGTATTATTATTATTGATGTGCCTTATTGTCTATGCTATCCTGTGAGCATTTTTTAAGCCGGGGATTTGTGGCTATATTGTGCATTTGCAATATTGCCCTATTTAGATTGATCCCTGTATTATTATATTGTCCTTTGTATAGTGGATGATGATTTGAGGAGGAATCCTTCCGGGGTCTTGACACTACTATATATATACGTGAGTCCAAAAAGACAGATAAGTGAAAATGATTACAAAATGAGACGTATATATTTAAGGTTTTTTTGCCTAATTTAATACACCTCTATATGGGCGCCATTAGTTGCACGAAGCACATAAAGACGGTGCGCCATGTTGGCTGTGGCTTCCCCTCATCAATGGTGGCGATGGCGTCCGTGATCCTCTGCTTTAGATTAAATATATACGTCTCATTTTGTACTAGTTTTCACTTATCTGTCTTTTCATTTGCCTTTTGGAATAACCTTGTGTCCCCCTATCTCCCGCCCCCTCCTCCAAAATCCTCTCTATGTTATAAAAGAAACCTCCAGCCATTATTTATATTGTTTCTTGATAAAAGATGAGTCCGCAGACTTCTCTCCAGGCGGGGCGGCCTGCGCCTTCATTTTCTCCTGGATGCAGATGGGCAGTGCATGAAAAATGCCACCCTGCAGTGTGAGAAATAAGCATAGGTGACTTGCCTCCTACCAGATATCCCAAAGCAGCATGTGCATTACAGAGGGCAGCTATTTATGTGTGCTCTCCCTCTGCCTGGAATAACAGTGTGTACTGTGTATCCTGCAGGAAAACATGGCCGACCAGGAAACCCCCACAACACGTAATTTCCACTCATATCGTCGTGGCTCGGTGCTCTGCCCTCAATCCCCATAAGCAGTCAGTAAGACTTTCCCTCATCAAATATGGCCGATTCGAGGCAGGGTTTTATACTGTGACGTCATCTCAGAAGCGCCTGCATTTTATAGGAATCCCTGTGCACTTATAATATTGTGAAGCCAGTACACGAACAGCAACCAATAACAACAAGGAGGGAGTGGATACAGTGCGGGGAGACACAGGGAGGAAGGCCAGGCAGGTGTGTGTATAATGTATGTGCAAGAAATATACACCCCCCCCCTGTATATACTGTATGAGGTAAATATACCCCCCCCCTGTGTATATACTGTGTGTGAGGTAAATATACCCCCCTCTGTGTATATACTGTGTGTGAGGGGGAAAATACCCCCCTTTGTGTATATACTCTGTGTGTGAGGTAAATATACACCCCCTGTGTGTGAGGTAAATATACACCCCCCTCTGTGTATATACTGTGTGTGAGGTAAATATACACCCCCTGTGTCTATACTGTGTGTGAGGTAAATATACCCCCCTCTGTGTATATACTGTGTGTGAGGTAAATATACACCCCCTGTGTGTGAGGTAAATATACACCCCCCTCTGTGTATATACAGTGTGTGAGGTAAATATACACCCCCCTCTGTGTATATACAGTGTGTGAGGTAAATATACACTCCCCTCTGTGTATATACTGTGTGTGAGGTAAATATACACCCCCCTCTGTGTATATACAGTGTGTGAGGTAAATATACACCTCCTGTGTATATACTGTGTGTGAGGGGGAAAATACCCCCCTTGTGTATATACTGTGTGTGTGTGAGGTAAATATACACTCCCCGTGTGTATACTGTGCGTGAGGTAAATATACACTCCCCCCCCCCCGTGTATATACTGTGTTTGAGGGACGGAAAATACACCCCCCATGTCCAAATACTGTGTGTGAGGTAAATGTTTGTGTATACATATATATATATATTTGTAAATCTATATCTCACATTTCAGGGTCAGAGAATATTCAGACTTTTGGCTCAGGGTCTTCTAGTTCCTTTTGATTTGGTTTAATGATGAGAAACGCAAAGAAGAATGAAGTGACAGAGAAGATCCTGGATCTCACCCTCGAGGTGAACTACCTGCTGACCGGAGAGGTGAGGGAGGTCACAGTGTGCGCTCTCTCACTTGTCTTGATTTGCTAGCTATGTTGCCATACAATGGGCAGAATGGGTCAGTTTCCTTCTTGTCTGTCTTGTCTTTGACTGCACATTGAACGGGTGGTGGGTTCAGGCTGGTGAGAGTTATTTGGGTTTGACCTTGACGATGATGTAGGATGGATATATATATATATAGTTTTCTGGAAAGTACCGTTCGCTGACCTGTAAAATCTTCCCTTCCTTCCGGATTTATGATATAAACAGGGTGTAAACCGGCCTACATCGGTTACAAGGGCTCAAAATTTCAAGTCCCAAGCTACTAGCCAGGCCATAAGAGTTACTCGCCACCAGTTGCTCCACCTAACCCCTACCCAGCCCTTAACTCCGCCCCTAAACACTCTTAAATTATCTTCTGAAATTACACTGTTAAAGGTTTTATTTAGAATAAAGTTACAAAAATAAAATCCCAGACATCTGACCCCAGATACATGTATACCCAGATACATGTATACCCAGTCATTCGAGCCCATTGTGAGAAGAGTGAGGCAGGGAAGCTCCTCTCCACCCCCCTGCCCCTGCCAGTGACAGAGACGAGCTGGGTCAGGTTAGGCAGCTGATCCTTGCCACCATGCAGCCTGGGGAAGGGGAAAAAAGAGTGTGGTAGACACCGGCTACCAAAATAACCTTTTATTGGACGAAATACAAGTAAACACACAATAATTAAAACACATATAAATTGATGGAATGAAAGCCTCCTTGGACCAATAGTAATTTGCCCCTATAAGGGAATTCACCCGAATGGGATTATGTGTTATTAGATCTAAATGATAGCGATAGCATTTAAATGCACATTAAGCCACTGCAAAAACGACGTCATAGATAGCAATGCTACACAATTCTGAACAGTTGTGAGCAAGGAAGATAGTGGAATGATGAATACACAATTGGATGAAAAAATACCTGGGGAAGGGGAAGCTGCACGGTGGCACCACTGGAATACGCAGCACAAAACAATTTATTATGCTGCCTGTGCGTGCATTTCCACTCGCCCTCACTTAATTTCCACTCGCCAAATGCGAGTAGGTGAGTGGAAATTTTCAGCCCTGATATAACAATATGTGAAGGGGCGTTTCTCTGTTTCTTACATTGGTATCAGATGGAAATGATGCCACAAAAACAATGACACGTTAAAAAAAGTCAATCTTAAAATTAAATGGCTCAAATGTGGACGTAGTAAAATTTCATGTCTAGGCTCCAGATATTATTTCTAGGGATAGGATTGGGTTATTAACCTTGTGTTTGTTGTAGGGTTAGGGTTACATATAGTGTTATAAAATGTGGTTAGGTTACTATTTATGTTTGTTGTAAGGTTATAAACCAGGGTTAGGTTTCTTTTTTGCTTGTTGGTAGGGTTTTAAATTAGGGATGGGTTTTTATTTGTCCTTGTGTAGGGTTAGAAATGAGGCCTAGGTTACTATTTGTGCAGTTGTAGGGTTGGGGGTTATATTAGGCTTGGGTTACTATATGTGCTTGTTGTAGGGTAACGGATGGCAGTTAGTATTAGTTTACTATTTGTTCTTGTTGTAGGGTCGGATTATTGTTTATGCTTGGTGTAGGGTTAGGGTTATGAATTAGGGTTTGGTTACTAATCACACTTATTTTAGGGTTGGGGCTTGTGCTCGCATCAAAAGAAGAGACAAAATCTGTTGCTCAAAAATGAATGGAAAATGCAGCAAGAAAGTTAGTGTTAACCCTAAAACTAACACCACTGTCATGACAAAGGTTAAAGAAAATTTTACAAGGATTATTAAAAAAAAATTTTTGTTTCATACCAAGCACAAACAGCTACCTAGCCCTAACCCTTAAAACTGATTACTTCTGAAAACATTCTTATGTGACGGCAACTGGGAATTCTTGGGTGGAGCTGAAATATGAGAAAATTTAGACTCCAGCTGAATTGGCGTCCCCCCTCCCCCGATTTGCTCACGATAAACTGTACCAAAATATTTTCGCGGGGTCGCTTTCATCCACGTCCGAATCGGAGCGTTTTTTTATTCTACTTCTTTGCTGTCGACCAGAAGCCGGTGGCTTTCCCATAATAAACCCATTACATCCACATTTGTTGCACGATGCGTTACTAAATTTTGATTCTACATGTTGAAAACCTTTGCATATACTACGTGTCCTTAGACCTAGGAATCGCTTGACACTAGACCCGTGACCTCGCCGCTTTGCACAGATTCCTATCTTACCGGTAATGATTGGCGAGGACCGGTAATGATTGGCGCATGAAGCATTTTTATCTTTCACTGCATTGACGCTCGTTATATTTTCACTCCATTTGTAGGATTATGTTGTGATGACGAGGTCGGGTGAGTCTCGATTACACAGCGGCGCATCCCGTAGGATCCAGAACCCTGGCATGGACACTCCACCTCACTCACAAGTCCACGAGAGACACAACGAGCAGAAGATCCTGGAGCTGACCAACAAGATCATCCATCTGCTGACTGGAGAGGTGAGGCTGCTGGGAATGGGAGATTATACACTTAACACCAAGGTGTGTGTCAGGTTCCTGTAAACTCTGAGCTGTTGTTTGCGTTTCTCTACAGGTGCTGGGCTATATACATAGATTCAGTGAGTTGTACAAGGATGTGGCGATGGAGGCTCTCCAACCTCACAACTCCTCCCTGGGTAAGAACCGTTAATTTGTAGTGTGTGTATCAGAAATGTCAGACTTATGGATGCACAGTGTTGGATGTGTGCAGCAATCGCACACCAGTAAACACTTGGAAGGAACTCAAATAGTTACACTGTTCCATGACTTAAATGGACACTCTACGCCAGGGCTGTCAAACTCCGCCCCCTCATTGTTTCTAAACTACAACTCCCATGACTTGTCCATCGAATTAATCTAAAGAATTCCGGGAATTGTAGACATCAACATCTGGGGGCTGTGAGGTTGACAGCTCTGTTCTATGCAGTGTGTCCCCTCAATCCTGTTTGGTTCCACTCTCTGGTGAGTCACCCTCTTCCTCGTGGCTACCCATGCGGTTTACAGTAGGAAATTAGGGCCGATTGGGGGGGATTAATTCAACTGGCAATACATAAACAAATGGGGGGGTTCCAATCACTGACTGACAACACAAAATTATGTTAACCACACGGGTTCGTCGCGCAGGGAGAGCTGACTTTGTATGTTTTGTATCCATTAGATGGTTCCATGACCAGACCTGAAGCTGAGGGATTTCACAACCATGTTCCTTCACCCAATCAAGAAGGCACAATCAGTCACAGAGGAAATGACGTGGAATCAGAATCCACATCTATTCACATTCTGGAGGAATCGTCCTCCTCGTGTGAAGAAGACACTAATGTCTATCCATCTACTGACTATACAGAGACAGAACAGCCATCTGCTTTTATCAAGGCGCACGAGGCTCCGCATGAAGAAGAGAATGTCGCAGACGCGGACATGTATATCCACACAGAATACGCACAGACGGAGGATACGTTGCCTTCCTGTAAAGAGGGAAACCGAAAAAACACCACCATGTATACCAAGGGGACATCTTGTGACGCGACGGAGAATCTAGATTCATCTGAAGGAAACAACATCGACGCCAGTGTTTATACGCACACTACAGGATATCCATCCACTCGTATTAAGGAGGAACCTTCCCCGTACGTAGATGTCACAGATGGCGACGTGTATGAATCCACAGAATATACACAGATTGAATACCTGTCTACTCATATTAAAGGAGAGCCAACTTCATGTGAAGAAGATCTCACAGGCATGGACAGCTGCATAACTATAGGGCATACGCAGGCAGACTATCCAACTGCTCACGTTAAGGAGGAATCGACCTTGTATGAGGGAGGAAACCTAACGGCCACCGATGGCCGTGTGCCCATGGATCACGCTCTGGCACAATATCCGTATACTCACATTAACGAGGAGCCAACATCTCGTGGAGAAGGAGACCTCACCATCCCTGAAATGCAGACCCCATATTTAACTGGCATGTTGAATAACAGTGATCTCATGGGCCCCGAGGTTTCAGCTATGGGTTCGGATTGTGGAGAAGGCTTCAGTCGTGACACGAATTTCAATCAGCACCCGTATTTTCATCCGGCGCTGCATCTTCTACAGCTTCCCAAGGCTCCCCAGGAGAAGAAGTCATTCTCTTGTCCTGAATGCGGCAAATGTTTCAAACAGGAGCTGGCACTTAAATTACATCAACGGAATCACGCGGGGGAGAAGCCATATGGTTTCCTCGGCCGTGATAAGCCGCTGGGTCAGGCGTCGGATTATCAGGGGCCGCAGTGCGCTCACACGAAGAAGACTTATTCCTGTTCCGAATGTGGGAAATGCTTCGGTCACATGGCTCATCTCCGCCGACATCAGGTGAACCATATGGGTGGGAAATTCTTCCCGTGCTCTGACTGCGGGAAGTGGTTTAGCTCCAGGTCAAATCTTAATACCCACCAGAGAATTCACACAGGGGAGAAGCCATTTTCTTGTTTGGAGTGTGGGAAGTGTTTTACTGACGGAGCCAACCTTACTCACCACCAGCTCATCCACACGGGAGAGAAACCGTTCTCCTGCACCGTGTGCGGCAAAAGTTTCGCCCACAAGACCAAGCTGACGTCTCACCAGTGGATTCACACGGGAGAGAAGGCCTTCTCCTGCCCCAAATGTGGCCGGTGTTTCAGTCGGAAGTTCTCCCTTAACAGGCACCAGTGGGTTCACACGGGTGAGAAAGCGTTTCCCTGTCCTAAATGTGGCAGATATTTCAGTAGCAAATTTTCCCTAACCAGACATCAGAGGGTTCACGTGGAACCGGAGACCTTTTCTTGTCCATAATTTCTGTTCCTTCCCAAACACTGGGGTGGAAATGTCCCAGAATATGTATTTTACTGCAAAAAAAAAAAATAGCACCAAACACGGTGATGGAATAGGTGCAAGTAAAACTAAAATGCAACTTTGATTCTTAAAATCTCCATCTGATGGGGAGAAAAAAGTAGATTTACAGGATTTGGTCAACCCATAAACCCACTGCTCAGTCTGAGAACCCCAAAGCATTCAGCATTTATCCCTCAATTGTTCCTGCTTCATCATGCCCAGACTGCGGCCGTTTATTGGCAGCAGCTCGTGGCCAGTGGGTGGTCACGGTCAGGCTGGAGTTGTAAGGCTAGAGAGGACAGTGCCCTTCTACGACACAGCTGCCCCAGAATAAGTGAAGGTGGCTCGATCAATGCCAATCCACCATTACTCCATGCCGCCTTTTTTCTTTTTTTTTTAACTTTCGGTTTCTCGACGCTGTAAAACTCCGCTCTTCAATACTAGAGTATTTATCTGAGAACTGCTGGCAGAGTGATCCAGAAGATGACAGTTTTGTGCTACATCCCTGCCAAAGCCATGAATTCAAGCAAAGGCTTGTGCGCCATAAAGTCAGCTGGTCTTGGATCACCAGGTAGTCAGTAATAGACTATCGGACACGTGAGCATCTCCAAATCCATACGGCACAAATTAAAGCATGCAGTGAAACACTACAGACACACCGTGTCTGTGTTCATTGAGTGGTACATACTTATGTGACCCTGTTTCTTCGATATTTTTATCATTTTCTGCCCTCTTTCATCCATCCCATCTCATTTTCAAACAAGTGTCATGACACCCTCATACCTTCCTCGCAACAAGTTATATATATATATATATATATATATTTACATTCTGTATCAAAATGCAGCCTGCTAACTGTCCCTTTTTTTTTTTTGTTTTTTTGTTACATCCACATACTTTGACAATAAGATATGTATCGCTGTGTTGGCACAGAGTATACAAACGCACATTGCAAGTTTTCAGTAGATCGTGTCCCCTGACACCCTCTGGTATGTTTCGCCCCCAAAGACTGAGCACTCAGCAGCTAAAGAAAAACTCAATCGTGGGGCAAAGGACCAGATCCTGATTTTATATTATATATAGTTTAAATATCATTGTGAACTTGTAGTCGACAGGTTGACTTTCCTGATGTCTCATCAGGTGATGGATCTCACAGATCATAAACATCGATCCGGTATTTCATCCCTAGATGAAATATGGCAGACCGCACTTATCCGCCTTCAGCGCTGAGCACCACCATCACGTTCATCCTCCCTGAGTGTCGTTTAATGAGTCGATTGGCTGTCATGATTGAGTGGAGGGTTGTAGGACGGCTCTTCCACTCCGTTGCGTCTCCTTTGGCGTGCCATAGGAAGTGATGACGTATGTCGTTTAAGGAGTCAGCGAGCAGCACGTCACACTCTTAACAGCTGGAGTAGGACTACTCTTCTGCTCCCAGTTGCGTCTCACTCCGTTGGCATGCCACAGAAAGTGATGACATATCCGTGACATGAAATTTCAGAATAACCCCCTTATAGTGTTTGGAGAAAAACCTCAGCACGGAAATGGGGAGTGATTCCCTATCAATCGAGCACAACGCGTTGGCGGCCATGACTGGTGCACTTTAAAGTTTGAACGTAACTGCCAGCTGTCACGTCTGGCCGTTTAAAAACCAACTAAGTTACAGCTTTGTGTGCCTTCTTGCAGATTTGTTTTGTGCGTGATATTTGTATTCTTATGTATTTGTGTTGTAGGTTTTAGTTTTGTTTGTGGAAAACCTCTTAGGTGCCATTTTTTTCCTTCCACTCAATGGCAGTGGGTCGCGTTTCAAAGGTGCAGCCACGGCTACCGTTCTCCAATGAGGTGTGTTGTTGGGTTGATTGTAATGGAACCAAGCTCACAATGCACTAAAAACAGGATTTTGGAGACTTTTGTGGTTTTCGGGGAAAAGGGGAGGGTTGTGCGATATTCTCCCGACACCTCCTGGTTGGATTCTCGATCAGGCAAAGCATTTCACTGGCTCTTGGCGCCAGTAATAAAGTGGTCTTATAAATGATCCATAAAGACAATCCTTCACCTGATGTTATCACTAGCATAATGTGTGGCTGGCTCCTAGGTAGCCTGGCCAGGAAAAAGTACAAGTCTTTAACCTCATCATATTTTGCTTTGAATCATACTGTGCCCCCCCTCCCCAACCCAAGGTACATGAATGTTTTTTTGGTTTGGTTACATCTGATGTATAATTAAAACCTTTCTCACATTTATTGTGCACAAAGGTGTGTTTTTTGTTTGTTTTTTGCTTCTTTTCCACCTCGTCGACCGGACATTTCCACCTCACACAGATCTCACCGAACTATGCAGAGGATTACAGAATTTATAGGTTAGTAGGAATTTGATATTTTTTTTGCTAATAAAAATTGGAGCGGACGGCTAGTGTTGCATTGCCAGTCCCTAGCCTGATAGGAGTCGAGCACGCAACATTTAAAAAAATTATATACATATTTTTTTTACTGCATGTGAATTGTAGAATCTATCATGTTTTCTGAGAATGTCTTGCTCCACGCTAGTCATGGTTGGTCTGGTTTTGCATAAAATATTCCCAGCCAACCCGATATAAAAATATATATATATCACCATGTAGATACTCGAGTATACCGCTAGATTTTGCTGACAAAAATTTACCGTAAAATTGGAGGGGTCGCGTTATATTCGAGACATCTGCATCCGGTGTAGAAAAAAAAACTTGCCTTGCTCTAGATCCCAAGTCTTCCGGACGTTCCGATGGTCTCGCTGAAGTGGATGCGGTCTCGCTGATGCTTGCAAACACTTCAGGAACTCCCAGATTCGGGAGAGGTGGAATCCATCACGGCCAGAGGGCATGCTCGGTTTAAGCCAATCATTCACCTCACTCGCCCCTGACGGCCATCTAATCGCTAGTAAAGAAGACGGGTGGCCGGCGGCTTCATACTTAGTAACAACTGCAATCATTCTAGAGCAGAACACCCTGGCCGGAGGGGGAGACTGACTGTGTTAAGAGAATCTGGAAGGATCTTAATTTTTTACCAGTACAGTAAAATTTTGCTCCTCGCGTTATATTCGAGTCTTGAATATTCTCTCATTGCGTTATATTCGGGTCGCGTTATACTCGAGTATATACGGGTATATTAATCTTTGGAACGATGTTTAAGTTATTATTATGGGACTCGGTAAAGAGAGTGGTATGTGTTTTTAATTACCTGATGCCACCGTACTCCTTCCTGTATATGTGAAGACTGGGATTTTCCCAGTGCCGAAATGTCTAGCACCTTCCGTTGTTCTTGTTAAACATAATGAGATTATCTGATCGTTTGTGTGTATAAGAGAAGCTGCATCTCTGTACCAATATAGAACCTGTTTGGATGATCTCAGAACCTGTTTCGCCTGGCTCTTGGAAATAGCCCTGCTATAAACGCAATATTTTCTCTGCTGTTTCGCTAGCGACGAGGCAAGGTGGATAATATTCAATTGGAATATTACAGATCTGTCACACTGCGGTTGTGCTATTAAATGCTAATAACCCCTGCCTGCAATAAATAACCCTGCTTGTTGTAAAGTACTTTACAATTTATCCAAAATTAATTGAAACATGCTATCTGTCCCAATCCACCCCTACCTGAGCCTGCTAATTCCTGTTTCTGTTTTTGCTTTAAGCTGCATATCTATAGAATTGAGACTCGCCCGATTACCCCCCCCCCCCCCTAGGTAAGTTCCGGCAAACTGTTCCAGATAACATTCCAATGACATATATTGTTATCACCAAACCTATACATAGGGTGTAGCACCTTCTATGTTGCCGTGTTCGCTTGGCAGATTCTGATTGGTTCCTATTGTATCTATGACATCACCTTCCACAATTGCAGGCAAGGCTATATATACACTGATCTAAATGGATACAATTTGAATTTGGATGACATGTAGCTTGTCTGCGTCTCATGCGTTTAGCACGAGCGCGCTCATCATTGCTGTCTGAGGGATCAAAACAGATGACCAGAGACCTGTAATCGAAATGGGGGACACAGAGACCCCCAGAAAATGAGAGACACCCTAACAAAGGTCAGGTCTGCTTTTGACCGCTACATGTAGTCTCAACTCGTGGTGGGGGTGTAAAGGCTATAAGCACTGGTTTAACCCAACATTGAAAATGGCAGAGGATGCTGAAATTAGCAGAGACACACAGCCGGAGTACCAGCATCGCAAATCCGTGGCCTGTCTGCTGAGCCAGAACAACATCGTAGGACGCCGTAACTTTGGATACTGAAAAACCATTGAGGAACGTACCACCACACTTGTGATGTCTAACCATTAAATGATCCTACGAGAGGAACGAGCTATTTGGGTGACCATGGTGCCCGATTCATATGTTTAATTTACAGAATATATCTTCGCCGGATGGGCGGGGTAAGGCTAGGGTCAGACGAGCGCAGTGCGAACGCGCGTGCAGGCGCACTTAATCACGGCCGTAGTAGCAGCAAATGACGGGCAATGACGGCCAATATACGAAGTACGGTCGCACAAAAGTCCGGCTGCGCAACGCAAGTGGAAAACGAACGCATTTTGTCGAGAACGTAAAACCTCTAGTACGGTTGTACAGAGTGCGCTGCGTCCGCTAGAGGCGTGTGTGCGTGAATTGGAGATGTCAGACACTGCTAATGTCCGGCCAACATAACGTCCAGATGCACAAAGTGTTTTATTGATGATCCGTACAAAATCACGGATGCAAATGCGCATAGTATGACCGCTATCGCGTATTCCGTGAAAAAATGCGTCCATTCGTTCGAACACACTTTTTCAGACAACGTGAAAATGCGTTCGTCTGACCCTAGCCTTAATGGACATTCGATGAGGGACAGATATTTATTGATACAAAGGTAAATGGTGGCAGACCTTTAGTGCTGTCGAGTAGACCTGCTAAGTCCATGGATGTTGCTCCTACCCTAGATGCTCAGCACATTGGTCATGGAATAAAGATTACAATTTTAGCCTGTATCATCAATGGTGCTGGGCATTGGGGTGTGTGGGGAGGGGGCAATGTAAGATGTTGGCATGGAATGAGAAGGTATGAATGTGTTAATAGCTTCTTGGGGTGGGTTTTGAGGAAAAGCACAAGTGATAAACCTGTATATCTTTAGATTGTAAACTCCAGCAGGGTCCTCGCTCCTACTGCTCTGTATGCCTAATTGTTGTGTGTCACCTGTTATACAGCGCCTCAGAGCTTGTTGGTGCTTTACGAATACTTGGACCAGTAGTGCAGAGAGACAGGGGCTGAGTGTTGAGATGGGGTGTTTCTCTCTGAGTTAAATCCATGGTATAGGCTGATGGAGTCAGATTTAACCCCTGCTGTGTATGGCTCAGACCTTCCTAGACCTCAGCCCCAGTCTCTGCCTCTCCAGATGTTTATTCTCTTTAGATCAGTTTTGATGCAGTATATATTCTATCCTCTCCACCGATCTCCACTGGACTCGGGAAATCCGTCTGCCCTCACCTTCCATAGAAATTACACTGAGCTGTGCCCTGAACAAATATGGCCGCCGTGCAAACTGTTGTTTCCTTCGGTGACGTCATACAGTGAGCGCCTGACTTCCAGTACAATTTCGGCAGTGGTACAGAGCGGCCTGAACATCATCTGCCAATATCACCGTCTGCCAGCAGTGTGCCAGCCAGGGGGGAGTGGATACAGTGCAGGGAGACCGGGGGAGAGCAGCCAGCCAGGTGTGTGTACTGTGAGGTAAATATTCAATCCGCCTGTGTATATACTGTGTGTGATGTAAATATACACCATCCCTGTGTATATACTGTATGTGAGGTAAATATACACCCCCCGTGTATATACTGTGTGTGAGGGAAATATACACCCCCCCTGTGTATATACTGTGTGTGATGTAAATATACACACCCCCTGTGTATATACTGTATGTGAGGTAAATATACACCCCCCCTGTGTATATACTGTATGTGAGGTAAATATACACCCCCCCTGTGTATATACTGTATGTGAGGTAAATATACACACCCCCCCGTGTATATACTGTATGTGAGGGAAATATACACACCCCCTGTGTATATACTGTGTGTGAGGTAAATATACCCCCCCCTGTGTATATACTGTATGTGATGTAAATGTACACCCTCCCTGTGTATATACTGTGTGTGATGTAAATATACACCCCCCCGTGTATATACTGTATGCGTGAGGTAAATATACACCCTCCCTGTGTATATACTGTGTGCGTGAGGTAAATATACACCCTCCCTGTGTATATACTGTGTGCGTGAGGTAAATATACACCCTCCCTGTGTATATACTGTGTGCGTGAGGTAAATATACACCCTCCCTGTGTATATACTGTGTGCGTGAGGTAAATATACACCCCCCCTGTGTATATACTGTGCGTGAGGTAAATATACACCCCCCCTGTGTATATACTGTATGTGAGGTAAATATACACCCGCCCCTGTGTATATACTGTATGTGAGGTAAATATACACCCCCTCCCTGTGTATATACTGTATGTGAGGTAAATATACACCCCCCCTGTGTATATACTGTATGTGAGGTAAATATACACCCCCCCTGTGTCTATACTGTATGTGAGGTAAATATACACCCGCCCCTGTGTATATACTGTATGTGAGGTAACTATACACCCCCTCCCTGTGTATATAGTGTGTGTGTGAGGTAAATATAGACACCCCCCTGTGTATATACTGTGTGTGAGGTAAATATAACCCCCCCGCCGTGTATGAGGGAAATATAATCCCCCCTGTGTATATACTGTGTGTGAGGTAAATATACACACCCCCCTCGTGTGTATATACTGTGTGTGAGGTAAATATACACCCCCCCCCCTGTGTATATACTGTGTGGGAAGGTAAATATACACTAGGACCCTGCGAATCATAAATTTTCGCTCGAATCGAATCGGCTGTAATGGTTCGAACTCGAATCGAATATCGAATCGAATACTTGGATACTGTCCCCCAGCTCATGGATATGCCCCCCAGCTCATGGATACTGCTCCCCAGCTCATGGATACTGTCCCCCAGCTCATGGATACTGTCCCCAGCTCATGGATACTGCCCCCCAGCTCATGGATACTGCCCCCCAGCTCATGGATACTGCCCCCCAGCTCATGGATACTGTCCCCCAGCTCATGGATACTGTCCCCCAGCTCATGGATACTGCCCCCCAGCTCATGGATACTGCCCCCCAGCTCATGGATATGCCCCCCAGCTCATGGATACTGCCCCTCAGCTCATGGATACTGCCCCTCAGCTCATGGATACTGCCCCCCAGCTCATGGATACTGCCCCTCAGCTCATGGATACTGTCCCCCAGCTCATGGATACTGTCCCCAGCTCATGGATATGCCCCCCAGCTCATGGATACTGTCCCCCAGCTCATGGATACTGTCCCCCAGCTCATGGATTTGCCCACAACATGGATTTGCCCCCAACATGGATTTGCCCTCAGCTCGCTCATGGATTTGCCCACAGCTCGCTCATGGATTTGCCCACAGCTCGCTCATGGATTTGCCCTCAGCTCGCTCATGGATGTGCCCCAGCTCACCTGTCGCCGCCGCATTAGGCTCCCTCTGAGCGTGCGTCCGGCGGCAGGAAGCTTGGGCACTCGCCTGGGGGAGCCACGTGACCGCGATCTCGCCAGATCGCGGTCACGTGGCTCCCCCAGGCGAGTGCCCAAGCTTCCTGCCGCCGGACGCACGCTCAGAGGGAGCCTAACCCGGCGGTGACAGGTGAGCTGGATGGGATCTTCGAAATTCGAAATTTTTTCGAATCGAGCTGCTAGTTCGAATTCGAATCGAATTCGACCAGCGATTCGATTTCGAATCGAATTTCGAAGCTTCGCAGGTCCCTAATATACACTCCCTCTGTGATGTATGGGTTGTTAGACTGTGTAAGAATATATAGTGTATGTGTATTGAGGTATCGACTGTTGTTGGTTGTGAATGATGCATTGCTTTTCTTCTGCCTTCCTACTTCCTGTTCTGCTCTGAGGTGATTTTTCACTTCCTGTTGTCAGTTGGGGGGAATGTTCTGGTAGATGTAAAATGGCAGCTGAAACAGAGCAGTGTTGTGAGGCAGCTCTGTGAGGAAACTGCTCTACACCGATTAATAAACTACGACTTGCTTAGGCTGGGGTCAGACCAGCGCACTTTTAACGTGCGTTCTGGCGCACATAATTACGGCCGCACTAGCAGCAGATGACGGGCAATGACGGCCAATATACGATGTACGGCCGCACAAAAGTCCGGCCGTGCAACGCAAGTGGAATTTGAACGCATTTTTCTGAGAACGCTGAACCGCTAGTACTGACGTACTGAGTGCGCAGCTGCGGCATAGCGGCGTGTTTGCGTGATTAGATGTCAGACGCTGCTAATGTCCAGCCTACATAACGTCCAGACGCAAAAAGAGTTTTATTGACGATCCGTACAAAATCACGCCCGAAAATGCTCGTCGTCTGACCGTTTTTGCGCATTCCGTGAAAAAATACGTCAATGCGTTTGGACGCACTTTTTCACGTTCGCGGGGAAAAATGCTTTCATCTGACCCTAGCCTTATACGGAAGTGACTGTTTTTATACAAGTCAACCAATTAAGTAAGAATATAAACACGGTTGTGGAAAACATCACAGTGGCGACGAGGCTGTAGAACTCCCTGACATGGCAAGCATTGGCTCTATAAAAGACTTTGATCCTGAGGCGGATTCTTGGGTTTCCTGGGTTGAAAGACTTGAACAATATTTTGCAGCTAATGATGTTAGCAGTGGCTGAGTGACAGGCAACAGAGGGTTGTGGTAAATGGAGTTTATTCGTCGCAAGGTCTTGTTACCAGTGGGGTACCTCAGGGGTCAGTACTTGGACCCATTCTCTTTAATATTTTTATTAGTGATATTGCAGAAGGTATTAATGGAAAAGTATGTCTTTTTGCTGATGACACAAAGATTTGCAACAGGGTTGACGTTCCTGGAGCGATCAGCCAAATGACAAATGATTTAGGTAAACTAAATAAATGGTCGGAGCTGTGGCAATTGAGTTTTAATGTGGATAAGTGCAAGATAATGCACCTGGGACGTAAAAACCCAAGGGCTGAATATAGAATGTTTGATACAGTCCTAACCTCAACATCTGAGGAAAGGGATTTAGGGGTTATTATTTCAGAGGACCTAAGGGTAAGTAGTCAATGTAATAGAGCAGCAGGAAATGCTGGCAGAATGCTTGGAAATGCTGGCAGAATGCTTGGTTGTGTAGGGAGAGGTATTAGCAGTAGGAAAAGGGAAGTGCTCATGTCACTGTACAGAGCACTGGTGAGACCTCACTTGGAGTACTGTGTGCAGTACTGGAGACCGTATCTCCAGAAGGATATAGACATCTTAGAGAGAGTTCAGAGAAGGGCTACTAAAATGGCGATACGGCTTGAAGGAGAAAAGTTACCAGGAAAGGCTTAATGATCTTAACATGTACAGCTTGGAAAAAAGACGAGACAGAGGAGATATGATAGAAACATTTAAATACGTAAAGGGAATCCACAAGGTAGAGGAAGGGAGTATATTTAAAAGGAAACAAAGTAGCAGACCAAGAGGACATAGTCTTAGATTAGAGGGGCAAAGGTTTAAAAGTAACATCAGGAAGCATTATTTTACTGAGAGGGTGGTGGATACATGGAGCAGCCTTCCAGTAGAAGTGGTAGAGGCCAAAACAGTGATGGAATTTAAGCAGGCATGGGATAGGCATAAGGCTATCCTAAACAAAAGATAAATCCAGGTAAAGTATCCATGTAATTGGGCAGACTAGATGGGCCGAAAGGTTCTTATCTGCCGACATTTTCTATGTTTGTATATTCCTGATGCCAAACAGGTTGCTGTTTTTCTAACAGCTATAGGAGCCGGAACGTATGAAACCCTGATGAGCCTCTTACACCCAGAGAGGCCGGCCAGCAAGTCACTGGGAAGCCTGACTGCCGTATTATGCAGCCATTTCCAACCAAAGCCGCTAGAGATAGCAGAGAGATTTAAGTTCTATAGAAGAAAGCAGGACCCTGGGGAATCCGTTTCAGCGTACGCCATTGTATTACGTAAACTTGCCAGCACCTGTTGTTTTGGGGACTACCTGCTCACTGCTTTGCGAGGCCAGTTTGTAATGGGCATTGCAAGTGACACAGCGCTAAAGAGACTGCTTACAGAAGAAGATTTAACGTTTCAGAAAGCGATGAACATAGCGAACGTCATGGAATAAGCCTCTAAGGATGCCAATATTTTACACAACAGACTGGACAACACAGGGGGGGCAGAGCTGGACATTTTACAATTAGACGCTAGAGCACAGAGTAAAGTACCGGAAAAAAGACCTTTAAAACAGGAACAACCACATTACAAATGTTATCGCTGTGGAGCTACAACATATGAGGCGACTAAATGCAGATTCAGGGATGCCAGGTGTCATTGTGTGGAAAAATGGGCCACATACAGAGAGTCTGCAGATCCACACGAGAGAGGGGCAAAATTCGTTTGAGAGACAAAGCAAAAGATGCATACAGAGTGAAAATTATGGAGTCAGATGAGGATTCCGATGTACAATCCCCTATACAAAATTTAACAATATATAAGCTGGGCAGTAATTTGGCTGCATTGATAGTTCAGGTTGTTAATGGCAAGGAACTCACTATGGATTTGGTTACAGGTGCAGCTGTATCTGTGATTTCTTGGAGAGACTGGAAACGCCTTAACATACGTAGGCCAATACTACAGACACCAGTGCGACTGCAAACATATTCTAATGAGCTGTTAAAACCACTGGGATGTGCGACTGTCGCAGTTACAGTGAATAGGTGGAAAGAAACATCTACCTCCTATATGTTCTGCAGAATGGAGGACCTCCATTGTTTGGCAGGTAATGGATAAAGGCTCTTGGAATGCCTGAAATTCAGAATTATCCATGTCATGTGTTAAATGAAAAACAGACCAGACTTGACTGGATTAAGGAGTTACAAGAGAAATATGCGCCAGTGTTTGATGCCCAGTTGGGGACTGTAAAAGGACAAGAAGTTTCGTTGGAATTGCAGGAAGGAGCAACACCAAGATTTTTTAAAGCAAGAAGTGTGCCATTTGCTGTAAGCGCAAGAGTGGAAGCGGAGTTACAGAGATTAGAGGAGCTAAATATCATCTCCCGAGTTCACAACAGTGAGTGGGGATCGCCCATTGTTCCAGTGCAGAAAAGTAGTGGCGAAATACTGATTTGTGGGGATTTCCGCATGGCTCTTAACACACAGCTTAAAATAGATAAATATCCCCTTCCTAGGGTAGATGATATTTTTGCATCACTGGCTGGTGGCCAGCAATTCACCATAATTTACTTAAGAAATGCATACCTACAGTTACCTGTACATCCAGATTCTCGACCACTTCTTACCATTAATACTCATCGGGGCTATTCAGGTATAATCGTATGGTTTTTGGCATTGCACCTGCACCAGCTGTCTGGCACCGAACAATGGACAAAGTGTTGGCTGGTATTCCTGGAACACAGTGTCTGTTAGATGAGATGCTGGTGACCGGTAAATCCGAGGAGGAATATAAGAAAAATGTAGAGTCAGTTTTGCAGAGACTTATGGAATATGGACTGAAGGTGAACTTGGATAAATGCGAATTTATGCAGGATCGTCTTGAAGTTTGTTCTCATGTGATTGACAAAAATGGACTGCATACAACAGATGAGAAGGTCAAGGCCTTACAGGATGCTCCAACGCCACAAAATGTAACACAACTAAAATCCTATCTGCGTCTCTTAAATTATTACAACCATTTTTTGCTGAATTTAGCTCATGTGCTTTACCCTTTACACTGTCTTCTAGAAAGTAAACGACAGTGGCGTTGGACGGTCGAATGTGCTTCAGCTTTTCGAAAGTCAAAAGAGCTGGTTCGTAGTTAACGTCTTCTAGTACATTATGACTTGGAAAAGCCAGTTTCCATTGCTTGTGATGCATCACCTTATGGACTGGGGGCAGTTCTATTTCATTCCATGCCTGATGGAACAGACAGGCCAGTGGCTTTTGCCTCCTAGATCACTCACAGCTGCAGAAAAAAATTACTCTCAAATCGATAAAGAGGCTCTGGCAATTGTATGGGCAGTAAAGAAATTTCATCTTTATATATATATATGGTCGACCCTTCACTCTGCTTAAGGACCATAAGCCCTTATTGACAATTTTTAACCCACGTAAAGGTATCTCAATTACGACAGCAGCGAGGCTTCAGAGGTACGCCTGGACTCTGGGGGCCTATCAATACCGAATACAGTATCGTCTGAATGCCTTACATGCAAATGCTGATGCCTTCTCTAGGCTTCCACTGAAATTGGATTCACAATTACCTACCACAGAAAGATCTAGAATATACTTTTGTGACTCGATAACAGCTAAAGAAATTGCACAGACAAACAAGGACTCTGTGCTGAGGGAAATACTTGCTTATGTACAGAAAGGTTGGCCACTAAAGACTCCAGTACATCTCAAGTCATTCCAAACAAGGGCTCGGGAGTTATCGATTCGAGATGGTTGTTTAATCTGGGGAGAAAGGGTTATTCCTTTTGTGTTACAACAACAAATTCTTGAAATTCTGCATGATGGTCATCCAGGCATAGTCCGCATGAAGCAGTAGGCAAGAGGTCACGTGTGGTGGACAACCCTTGAAGATATTGCCCTCTGTGTTTCAGGGTGCATTGAATGTGCCCAAGCACAATGTGACTTACCAATTGGTAGAGTACAACCTTGGACCTGGTCTCTATCACCTTGACAGAGAATTCACATAGACTTTGCTGGACCAGTGGAAAATAAAATGTATCTGATTGTGTTGGATGCACATTCTAAATGGCCCGAAGTTTTTTTCATGTCACAGACCACTGCGGATGCTACTATAAAGGCAGAAACTATTTGCAACCTTTGACCTGCCCAGACAGCTTGTTTCAGATAATGGCCCACAGTTTGTTTCTGAGCAATTTAAAGCTTTCCTTGAAAAAAATGGTATTCGTCATCATCGTACAGCTCCGTATCATCCTGCGAATAATGGTCAAGCAGAACGTTTTGTTCAAACACTCAAAGGTTTTCTGAGGAGCTTAAGAGCAGAGGGAAAGCGGCCTGAGCAACATCTGTCTGATTTCCTCCTACAGTATAGGAACACACTTAATCCAACCACTGGACAACCTCCAGCCTGCCTTATGTTAGGCTGAGTACTCAGGACAAAGTTGGATCTTCTAAAAGCTGAAATTCATCATAGGGTCACCCAGCAACAATCAAAGATGCAAGGTGGAAAAGCAGGTCATTGTTATCAGAAAGGGGATTCTGTTTGGATACGTGTGTGTATAATCGGGCCAATCGTTGGAAATCAGCAGTGATAAAGGAAGTTCTGGGTTCAGCACACTATGAAGTTGTCACCTCAGATGGATTTTGCACAAAGAGACATACAAATCAACTTCGACCACGTACAACAGATGACTTATCAAAGCCGTCAGTCATCCCTGGAACCAGATACGGATATCTGGCATGGAGTTTGGCATGACTCTTCTGACGTCTGCAGTATCCCTGCTCCTGAGGCTCAGGCTAGAAATAGTCTTCAAGATATCGAAGGAATACATTTGGTAGCGATACCCAATGAAACTCGAACAAGAAGTTCCAGGACACAGTACAGGTGAAAATACAGGCCTTGGACAAGGAAATAATCGCCATTCTACAAGGGTGAGAAGGGCCACAAGCTGCTGGCAACAGCAAGATCTACAGGGGGGTGCATATTTACCTCCACAGCTGCCTTCAGCGCTCAAGACCTGGCAGACTACTTCCTCAGTAAAACTCTAACTATCAGAAGCAACATCCCAACACAAGATAGTTATCTGCCACCTCCACTCCCACAGGTCCCCTCTGCCACCCTCTGCCGCTTCCTCCCAGCCACTGAGGAGGAAGTCCATTCCTTATTATCCTCCTCACATCTCACCACGTGCCCACTCGACCCCATTCCCTCACATCTAATTCCTCCCCTCTCCTGCTCCCTCACCCCTGCTCTCACACACATCTTCAACCTATCTCTCTCCACTGGCTCCTTTCCATCCGCCTTCAAACACGCGCTAGTTACCCCTTTACTAAAGAAACCATCCCTCGATCCCAACTCTCCATCCAACTACCGCCCTGTATCCCTGCTTCCCTTTACCTCTAAGCTCTTAGAAAAACTAGTCTTCATCCGCCTCTCCCTCTTCCTGTCCTCCAATTCCCTACTTGACCCCCTGCAATCTGGCTTCTGTCCCCTACACTCAACTGAAACTGCCCTCACCAAAGTCACCAACGACCTCCTAACTGCTAAAAAACACGGCCACTATTCTATTCTCATCCTGCTTGACCTCTCGGCTGCTTTTGACACTGTTGACCACCCCCTCCTTCTACAGACCCTCAACTCTCTGGGTCTCGGTGACACTGCACTTGCTTGGGTTGACTCCTATTTATCCAACAGGTCCTTCTGTGTGTCCTTTGCTGGTAACTCCTCCTCTTCATTGCCTCTATCTGTTGGTGTACCTCAAGGCTCTGTCCTTGGTCCTCTGCTCTTTTCCATCTACACCTCCTCCCTGGGAAAAATCATCAACAGCTTTGGCTTTAATTACCACCTCTACGCTGATGACACTCAGATCTACCTCTCTACCCCTGATCTCTCTCCCCCTGTCCTTTCAAAAGTCAGTGACTGTTTATCTGGCATCTCTTCCTGGATGGCCTCCCACCACCTAAAGATCAACATGTCAAAGACTGAACTCCTACTTATTCCTCCCTCCAATGCCTCCCCACCTCCTGGCTTCTCTATCACGGTGGAGGGTATCACCATCTCCCCATCAAACCAAGTTCGCTGTCTTGGAGTTACACTTGACTCTGCTCTTTCCTTCATCCCCCACATCAAGTCTCTTTCCTCCTCCTGCCGATACCAACTGCGTAATATTTCCAGAATTCGGCCATTTCTTACCGCTGTCACCACAAAACAACTCGTACACGCCCTGGTAATCTCCCTACTCGACTATTGCAATAATCTCTTATCTGGCCTCCCTCTGTCCCGCCTCTCCCCCCTACAATCCATCCTGAACGCCTCCGCCAGGCTAATTCACCTCACCCACCGCTCTGTCTCTGCCGCTCCCCTCTGCGAGTCCCTTCACTGGCTCCCCATCCACTGCAGAATTAAGTTCAAAATCCTTATCCTTACCTACAAAACCCTCACTAACTCAGCGCCCCACTACCTGTCCTCACTAATCACCAAATACACCCCAGCCCGCTCCCTAAGGTCAAACAGTGACCTGCGCCTAGCTTCTCCCCGCATCACCTCTTCCCATGATAGACTGCAGGATTTCTCACGCGCAGCCCCCATCCTCTGGAACGCTCTCCCTCGTACTGTCAGACTTTCCCCTAACTTCTCTTCCTTCAAACGCTCCCTTAAAACGTTCCTATTTAGGGAAGCCTACCACCCAACTCACTGACGCAACCATCAATCACTCTCACCTTACAGTCCTCTCCTCCTGTTTCCAACCCCAACCCTCCCAGATTGTGAGTTCCTACGGGAATAGGGCCCTCATCTCCTCCTGTACTGTTTGTCAAATGTTGTTCATTGTATTGTATTGTAACCCTGTCTATACTGTGCCTATTGTACAGCGCTGCGGAATATGCTGGCGCTTTATAAATAAAGAATAATAATGTGAGGGAAATACACACCCCCCTGTGTGTATACTATGTGTGAGGGAATTATACACTCCTCCCTGTGTGTGAGGGGGGGGGGGAATTTCCCCCTGTGTGTATACTGTGTGTGAGGTAAATATACACCCCCCTGTATATATATACTGTGTGTAGAGGTAAATATACACACCCCCCCTGTGTATATACTGTGTGTGAGGGAGATATACACCCCCTAGTATGTATGTAAGGTAAGTACACAGTCCCTTTTAAGGAGTATATACCTGCAGTCTTTATATTGACATATTTCTATCTCCTCTCTCAGGGTTGCAGAATATTCTGATTTTTGGCCCCAGAACTCGTTTCCCTCACTGTTTTAACAATGACCAACAAAAAACGTTACCAGAAGTCGGAGAAGATCCTGGATCTCACCCTGGAGGTGAACTACCTGCTGACTGGAGAGGTGAGGGGTCCCGGGGTGGTCACAGTGTGCGCTCTCTTATAGTCTGTTACATAGTGTGTGGCACAGACTAGTTGCCGGGCAGATGTACTCAGAGGATCGGTCTCTCACGTCACATGTCACTTTCCTCTTCCCCCGATTTGAATCCCTCCTGTGATCACCTGCTCCACTCACATCCTTTGCTGTTCTTTTAAGGGCAAGATGGTGGGAGAGAAATATAGTATCACATCTCTCTGCACAGAAATCCCCAGCAAACGTTTCATGTTGGCTCTCGGGTCTCAAGGCACTTTCGTAGCAGCTGTATGTGTTAAAGTCCTGTAAGACCCAACAATTAATACCTATACATGTCTATCAGAGAGATGGTGCGATCCGTGGGCCCTCTCTGTCGCGTGACGTTCAGAGGGCACATACAGAGATGAATGTGATAATGTCGTCTACTCCACGGCCAAATGCTGTCACACAGACCAGATTATATCCTCCTCTAACATCCCTTCCTGGATCTTCTTCTTGGTTGGACTCCGAAATCCGTGAACGCTCGCTGTCAGATCACGCTGCAGGGTCTCTCTCTGCATCCTCTTCTCGCCTCCAACCCAAGTAACGTTCCTGGAGTCATATCGCCTGTTTTGTCAGACATTATTATGCTGAAGGATGTCTCTTAATCCATATTACAATTCGGTGCTAATAACCCATCGTCAGGGTTACCTGTACTCACCATGTGAGAGGCACAAATCGGCGCTCCCATTTGTCTCCTTAGCAGAACCATGGCCATTAGGAAAAAGAGATTTTCAAAACCGAGCACAGCCTTGGATCAGTTAAGCGAAGGTGACGAGCAGCGCTTAGTCTCTGCAAGAGACGCTCCATCAACCAATATTGCTTGGAAGACGACCACATTCATTGCCCGACTTTATACTTTACTGATGGCTTCAAAGATTAGTTTTATTTTTCACCTCAAATGAGAATGGGCTCGGTCGTCTTCTAGCCCACATTCTACGCAAAGTGTATTATTATTATTTTTCTTTATTGATAAAGCGCCAGCATATTCCGCAGTGCTGTACAATAGGCACATTATAGACAGGGTTACAATACATTGAACAACATTTGACAAAAAGTACAGGAGGAGATGAGGGCCCTTTTCCCGTAGGAACTCTCAATCTAGAAGGGCTGGGGTTGGAAACCGGAGGAGACTGTACAAACGTACAACCCAAAACTCCAGAGGTAGACTTTCTCAGAAGACCCAACCAGATGGTTAATGCTTTCAGAGACATTTGCTCTGCTCATCACCAGGCCACCTGACCCGACCTCTCCTACAGACCTCACCATTTCACATCTGTCTTCTGAAGATACGCTTGAACGAGGCTCCCGATACTGTTGGAGGGATTAGATGCAGCACGGAAATCGGGTAGTCGCCCCTGCCCAGATGGCCTCCCCACTGCTCATTCAGTGATGCTCCGGCTCCTCATTTTCTGTCCATAGTTGAAGCACTGAGTCTTACGATTCTCACGTTGGCCGCTTCAATACCACCGCTCCTCAAACCAGAAGAGCGTCGTTCTGAGTCCAAGGCCATCTCCTTGCCCGTGTGTCTGGCTTCTCTTGCCCGGTCTCGCGTCATTGAGGAGATGCTTCTCCTAACTGTGGTCACTCACCTAGGCATGATCGCACACATGTCCTGGTGTTCTCCCCGTATCACGTCCAGTCAGCAGTAGCCTGGGGTTTCATAGCTTGACTCCTTACGCACTGCGTTGCCCTGTCGTGGTTTCTGCCCTTCATTGTGATACTGTGTTTGTATTGTAATTTTCTGGTGTTTACCATGGCTAGTTTTGCAACCTCTTGTCTCTCTTGACCTTGGACTTTGGCTTGTTACTCTTGGTTGTGATTCCCTCAAGGACCAAACATCGGAGAGTCCCGACAACTTTGCTGTCTGTCAGACTCAGAAGACTGGTTCCTTAGGCTTATGTCTGACCTTTTGTGTAGTCCTTTTGTGGGTCTGTGTGCTGGATTTCCCGGTAGCGTAACTGCTCCTGCTGTAATGTTTGTAATCTTAGAGCCATCACCCGCATGTTCCCTCTCATTAGAAAGAGCGGACTCTGTTCACCTCAATGTGGGTCCCCTGTTTCTGTTCTAAGGCGAGTGAACTATTCCCTCTGGAATTAAGGCTCCATTCACAAAATTTCAAGTCAGGAGAGGTTGGTTTTTCTACCATTTACGTTTTCGGTCAGCTGTCCAGGTCATCTTATAATAAGACAAGTGTAACCACCATCCAATTCCGAAGGAGGAGAGCAGGGAATGTACATAATCTCTCCCGGTCATCTTCAGGAATTACAACTGAATTAACCTAGTGATTGGACACATTGTAGGAGGAGGTGTTTCACGTTTGTGATGGTTAATGTTTCCCCTGAATTCGTAGGATTACATTGTCGTGAAGAGGTCCGGGGAGCCTATACTACACAGCAGCTGTCATTCAACACCACGGGGACCTTGTGGCTCCCAGAAACTGCCCCCACCTCACTCGCAGATACATGGAGGAAGCAACGAGCAGAAGATCCTGCAGCTGACCAACAAGATCATCCATTTGCTGACTGGAGAGGTGAGGCTACTGGGAATGGGACATTATATACTAATGCCAAGGCATATGTGTGGATGGTGACTGTGTCATTGTGTGTGTCAGGTTCCTATACGCTGTGAGGATGTCACTGTCCCTGTTTCCTTTTAGGTGTGGGAGTATTTTGAAAAACACAAGGAACCTTCCAAAGACACGGCAGAGAGTCGCTCTCTTCTCGACTCGTTGGGTAAGAGGAAATTAAGCGATGCAGTGGTGTTTGTGACAGATGTTGTAGAACTGGTCTTGCAAGGTTAATGTTCCAGGAGTAGAGGTATATGTGCAAGGGCATTGAACATCCAAAATGTGGGTTATCCGTGTGTTGACATACAGGGTTTTTTTTTTTTTTGGTTTTTTTTTTTAAATGCTTCTGTTTTTACTGTGTGTGTGATCCTTCCTTGGGCTCCCTTTTACCTATGTGTTACATTGCTTTCCCTTTCAACATAGGAGAAGGTTAGTTACAATGGAGGAAGAGGGTCGGTGCCATGTTGGTGATAGACAATCTACATTCCTCCTACAGATATTTAAGAGGGTAACCTGTAGGTCTCCTGTGGAGATAGAAAAGTTTAATGATGTGGAGGAAGAGGGGAGGGTGACATGTTGGTGACACGTGGAAAGGTTCATGGTAGTGACCTCCTTAACCCACATAGCAAGTAAAATGCAGAGGAACCTGGTCTAAGATGCTGTCCCAACTAACCATTCCTTCCATTTCACTGCAACTCTCAAAACATGTTATTTTTTTTTTTGTTATTTTTTATTCTACCTCTTGGAATCCTCATCCTTGTGGCTCACACAGGTACCGGGGTGTGGTAGTCTATCTGGAGCAGCTCTGTGTTAATGGGTACCTATTTTAGGTAACATAGGTGTAAAATGAGGAATCGAGGCCCAACTACAGTTCTGTGATTGTGCCTAGGTTCTCCAATCATCTGTCCAATATTTCCAAATGTGAATAAAACAGTGTCTCCGGTTCTGGGCCCTTCGAGCCACCTCAACTGTCACTGGTGCTGTCCTTTTTGTATATGATTTGTGCATGCGTTTTGGGCTCTTGAGCCACCTCACTTGATACATTGCCTCCAGTGCGGTATTTTTTTTGCTATATGACTCGTGTATGCATGTCTGGGCTTAATAGCTACCCCAGTTGACATGTTGCCTCAAGTACTGTCCTTTTTGCTGTACGACTAGTGCATGCATTGCTGGGCCGTTTGGCTACCTCTACTGCTGTCCTTTTTGCATTCTGACTCGTGCATGCATTTTCTGTTCTTTCCCATTTTCACATCATGCGTGTAGACACAAAGCTCACTGTTACAGAAATGGCCGCCTTTTTGTGTTCACCCCATCACACGAGAAAGCTGTAACTATCTGTTTGATTCTTTCTCTTAGATGACTCCCTGAATAGGACTGAAGCTGATGTGGTGCACATCCTGGATTCTTCACCTGATCGTACTACCGAAGGCGATGAAGACTCAATTAATCAGACCAGGGATCACTATCCCATGCACAGGCCGACCAAGAGACCGACTGTTCCACTGAAACGTAATTCTGCTTCGCACGAGAAGAGACATGTCTCAAATGATGACATTAACCGACACAACGAACAGTCACAGACAAGATATTCTTCTACTCCTATTAAGGAGGAAACAACCACGTGTGTAATTGGAAGTCACACAGACATTTATCCAGCAGCAGAACATGCACAGACTAAATATCTCTCTACCGATGTTACGGAGGAGTCTAACTCCTGCGAGGAAGTAAACCTCCCTGATATGGACATTTACACCCAAGCCAACTATCCATTAACTCATATAAAGGAGGAACCAGGCTCATGGGATGGAGGAGACTTCTCGGACACTGATGTTTATCCCCACACGGACCACACCCTGACAGAATATCCGTCATCTCATATTAAGGAGGAATTGGACTTGTGGAATAATGGAAACCTCTCAGACATGGTCATGCTTCCTCACTGTTACCTTACGGAGATGCGCGCCGCAGGTGCTGGCATCGCACAACAAGGGAAGACCATGAAGCTGATAAATCAAGGGAATTTTGCAGTGGGTAAGACTTCTAACAGCTTTAGCATTTCTAAAGCTTCACCAATCACTCCAGATCTTACTGAACACCAGAAAGTGCAGGATGGAAGGAAAGTGAGTGATGGTGGAGAAAACACAAGCTCTGAACCAAATTTCCTAGGACAGCAAAGTTTCCATCACAATTCACACCTTCTGCAACCTCACAGGACTTTTCAAGGTACGAAACCCTTGTCTTGTTCTGAATGTGGAAAATGTTTTACTAAGAGGAGATGTCTCGTTCAGCATCAGCTCGTTCACATGGAGGAACTTCCCTTGTCATGTACCGAGTGCGGGAAACGTTTCAAACTGAAGAGGACACTCAAGGCGCACCTTAGGAGTCACACGGGAGAGAAGCCGTTTTCATGCTCCATATGTAGCAAGCGCTTCAACGACAAGTCGTCTCTTAACAGACACCAGAGGGTTCACACAGGAGAGAAACCTTTCTCCTGCACCGAATGCGGGAAGCGCTTCACTTGGTTACCGAGTCTGTACATACACATGAGGAGTCACACAGGAGAGAAACCGTTTACCTGCACAGAGTGCGGGAAATGTTTCCGCTGGCTCTCTAGCCTCAACGCCCATCTGCGAAGTCACGCGGGGGAGAAGTCCTTCATGTGCTATGACTGCGGGGCGTTTTTTACGGATAAATTAAACCTCATTGCCCATCAGATCACTCACGCAGGAGGACCTGCCATTCAGTAAACTGCTAAGACTGCTCTTGGGGTCATCCATGCAGTCTATAATATGTCACACTAGTTGATTTTCTGCTGGAGGTTTTGTGTATAGAGCTGGGACGGCAGGTGGCGTATATGGTTCAGATGGAACGTTGTCAAAAAATAAAATATAAACTATTATAAACAGAATACGTTGTGTATTTTGTTAAATGTAGGACTTTGTAATAATCACGGATAACAGACCAGTCAAGGTTGGGACTGGCCATCAGGCACACCAGCTGTTTGAGTGTATGGGAATTAATGTATGTGTGTATGAATGTGTGTATGTGAGCATATGGGAATATACAGTTACAAGTATGTATAAAGCTCCAACAAACGCCTTAGCGCTGTACAATGGGAGAGACAGAATAACAAATATACATACATGTTACACACCTAGAACAGTAGAAGGGAGGACCCGGCTCAAGAGATTACAATCTAAGGGGAGAGGGGTGACACTTTAGGTGAGGGTAAATAGGGTATGTGAAGTAGCAGGGTGCATGAGGGCTGAATGGGAAGACTGAGCAAGAAATGTACAGTGTGGGATCATGGAGTGAGCTGATAGGCTTCTCTAAAGTTATGCGTTTTCAGAGACTTCTTTATGGACTGGAGAGAGGGGGGAGAATCTAATGTTGTGGGGGAGGGTGTTTCATAGTTCCATCAGCAGCAACGTTAGGAGTGGCCAAATCAACAGTTTGGTCCATTCTGAGTAAAGAAGAATGCACTGGAGAGCTCAGCAACATAAAAAGGCCTGGACGTCCACGGAAGACAACAGTGGTGGATGATCGTAGGATCTTCTCCATGGTAAAGAAAAACCCATTCACAACATACAGACAATTGCAGGACACACTCCAGGATGTGGGCGTATCATTGTCAAAGTCTACAATCAAGAGAAGACTTCACGAGAGCAAATACAGAGGCTTCACCACAAGGTGCAAACCCTTCATAAACCTAAAGAATAGAAAAGCCAGATTAGACTTTGCCAAAAAAAAAAAAAAGGAAAACCAGTTCTGGAAAAGCATTCTTTGGATGGATGAAACTAAGATTATTGTTCCCGTCATTCTGGTATAAATTAAAGTGTGGAGAAGGCTTGGAGCAGCTCCTGATCCAAAACATGCAACGTCATCTGTAAAATATGGCGGAGGCAGTGTGATGGCATGGGCATGCATGGCTTCCAGTGGCACTGGGTCATTGGTGTTTACTGATGATGTGACAGACGCAGCTGGATGAATTTAGCTGTGTTTAGAGATATACTGTCAGCCCAGATTCAGCCAAATGCAGCAAAGCTGATTGGATGACGCTTCACAGTACAGGTGGATAACGATCCAAAACACTCTGCAAAAGCAACCCAGGAGTTTTTGAAGGAAAAGAATGGGAATATTCTGCAATGGCCGAGTCAATCACCAGATCTTCACACAATTGAGCAGCATTTCACTTGCTGAAGGCAAAAACTAAAGACCGACACACAAAGAACAACTTAAGACGCTGCAGTTAGAGCCTGTCAAAGCATCAGAAAGGAGGAAACCAAGTCTTTGGTAATGTCCATGGGTTCCCAACTTCAGTCAGTCATTGCCAGTAAAGGATTCTCAACAAACTATTAAAAATGAACTTTTTATTTATGATTATATTCATCTGTCTGATTACATTTGAGCCTCTGAAAATGGGGGGGGGGGGCTGTGTATAAAAATGGCTGCAGTTCCTAAAATTTGTACTTGATATTTATGTTCATCCCCTTGAATTAAAGCTGAAAGTCTGCGCTTCATATTCTTTTTGATTGTTTAGTTTTTAATTTTATTCTGGTTGGCATATAGAGCCAAAAGTGTGAAAATTGTGCCTGTGTCCAAATATATATGGACCTAACTGTATATGTGTGTTTGGAAATGTATGACCTGTGTATGGGAAGGTCTATGTTTGTGGGTGGAAATATGTGACTGAAGATAACTTTGTGCATGTGTGTGAATGCTTAGATCTGAGTGTACGAGTATGGCTGTGTGTGTTGATTATTGTGGGGAAATTGGAAATGCATTCTTGTGGCTGTTTGGGAATGTGTGGAAGTGCATGGATCTTTGCACACGTTTGGCTGTGTGGAGGGGGATGTGAGTGCGTGGAAATGGTTGGGTTTGTGGAAATGAATGAGTGTGGGTGTGTAGAAATGCATATCTTTGTGTTGTGTGTATATTGCTGTGTGTGGGGTGTTCACTATGGAAATGTTTGTTTATCTGAATGTGTGACTTAAGTATGCATAGCTGTGGGTATATAGAAATGTGGGGGTGTTTGTGTGGAAATGTGTATGTGTGGAAATGTATTTCTCAATTTTAGTGCAGTGTATAGCTATTTGTGTGCGTGCTTGCAATTCTATGAATGTGTACGGTCATATATCATAGCTGTGTGTGTGTGTGATGTATATATAAGCTTGTGTTTATAAAAGGGGGGCTGCTTAATGCACAGGCCTATTATTTGTTTATTCTTTGGCCCAGTTCGGCCCTGGACCAGACAATGGTATACAATGTCAGATAATAGCCGCAAAAGTCGATAGGGTCATCCGATCTCAAAGCTTCACAATATTTTTTAAACCCCTCACATTCTAGGATTTCGATAAAACTTTGTGAATTTTTTTCAATAACTACTAAGTACAAATCGAATAACACGGCGCGCAACAAAAAATAAAATGAAAATGGGTGCTGCTGTATTCCTCAAATGATAGTCTGTCCTACTATCAAAAAAAACATAATAAGTACAAGAAAGAAATGGAGGGCTCATTGATGTGAAGATTCCTATTTGAAAAAAAGTGAATTTCTCTGCCTGAGGAACCTCAAGTGGGGGCTATACATCAGAAAATCTCTACACCTGCAAGTGGGATTCCGTATATTGGTGGACGTGCCGGGAGGTACTTTCATTGACATATACAACTTTTGTGGACAGTTTTGTTGAAATTATATCAGCCACGCTGGTGTGCTGTGCTACCTATAAAGTTTATTTTTCTTTCCGCCTTGATCTAGAGGGCTATGAACATTGGGAGCGCTGACTTCTATTTCTTGTACATTGAAAAAAAAATCATTATTTTTTTTTAAATTCCCATAATAAAAATTTGAATCTAAATATTCAAAATGTTATCAAGAATTTGCATTGGACATTTCTAACATTTTGAAAAAAGTTCTCAAAATTAGTTCGTACTGGGATATTTTCCAAGGGTGCAGACACTACGGAACCATAATACGGGTAAAGGGGGATTTGTTTTTTTCCGAACGGCAGAATAAATAGTTACCTCCAGTAAGAACCATAAAGATGATGTGATGTTCCTGGTCTATAGACTGTTCCATTCAGTTTGCATTGGTGCCATCTTAGATTTTTTTTATGTGTATGAATGGTCGTACTTTCCGTACCCCAGTTGAACGACCTCAACTGCTATCTATCTATTATACATGATTTAAGAATTTCTATAGAATTTCCAAACTCTCATGCTCCTGGAGTAACATCTTAAATGAAAATATATACTTCATCATTTCTCTCTTACTGGAGATTAGTTCTGATTGGATCTTCCCAAATAGCCCCTCCCCCACATTTTAGTCTAGTTTTTTTTATTAGTCGACTAAAATGTCAATGGGTTTTCGTCATAACTTGGTTTATATTTTAGTTTTAGTCACAGAAATAATTTAGTCGACGAAGTCTTTGACGAAAATTATTAGTTGACAGAATTAACACTGCCGGTGACTTTCTGTTAAGGTGGGAAGAGTACCTTGCTCCCCAATGTTACCTTTTGCAGCACATCATTGTGATCACGCCAGATTCAATACACCAGGTATCTCTAGCGCAAGCGCCCAGGGTGTTGGTGGCCCAGAATTCTTTGAATGCTATAGCTATCCAGATAATCATGGGAGGTGTAGGTCACCAACATCATGAAGGTCCGAGTGCGGTCCTTTGATGCTCTACAGTCTTAGAACTTAAACCGTTCAGAAACCTGGTCACATTGCTGGAGTAAATTTGTTTGTACCACAAATACATTGTGCAGCTGCGTTCACAAGGAGTCAAGTAGGCACCTCCAGGTAAAGGTGTTAATGTACAGTAAGAAGGCCCTAATGCCAAAGCTTTCCAGCAGAGGAGGTAGCACAACTTGTGACTTGGCCTGAAAAGCAACATAGAAGCGCCACGAACAACGCCACGGTGGGAAACCTGATCAACCGTCTCCACGAGATTCCAATCAGATGGGGATGCCACCAGCCCCCTGGATAAGTAGAAATAGAAGACATGATGGATCTCCAGTGGATAAGAAGTGCCAAACGGTTTATTCATGGAACAGCAACCTTCAAAAAATCAGTGACGTTTCAACCCTGAGGTCTTAATCATACATGCAGGCTATAACACATGACATCCTTAAATACCCTAGCCAGACAATTAAACAATTAAAGTTCAAAGCAGCATCCAATTAAGCAATAAAGTAATTGGATGAGACTGAAGTGTTACAGGGTATACTCAATTAAGGAAAAAATGTAGCCATATAAACGTGGTTTAAAAGAAATGGGGGGAATATATCTCAAATACAATCCAAACGATGGATACATGTGAACAATAGTGAATAGAAAATAGACATAAAAAGATATAAATGCACAATGCAAAAGGCCTGAAAAGCAGCTCGACATTTTGAACCATGATGTGTTCTAATGGATCAAACCGTTAGCTTAATGGCTTGGTTGGACTCGTAGGTGGAAAAGGATGAATGGAGAACATAAAGACGTAATTCAAATAAATTAATGACTGAAACAAGTGGGCCTTGTGCCCCCTTTACTACTCATTCACTCCAATGCTGAACAACTGATGGCCATGGAAGAACGCATGCCAACCTCTGACGATACCATTGAATCGCTTCAATCGGACCTGGATAAGAAACACTATCTGATTTCCTCTTTGCTGGAGAGGATGGATGATCTTGGAAATCGAATAAATGGTCTGTGAATTATTGGTGTTCCTGAGTCCATTTCGCCACCTATCGTCCTTCGTTCTATACTCATTTGGCTTCTGAAGGTCTGTACTATTGTAACTTCCTTGACCACTTCCAACTTTTAATGAGCGGTCTCACAAAGTGTGGCCTCTTCAGTAGGGATGAGCTGTTCGGGTTCGGATGGTTCGGAGTTCGACCCGAACTTTGGCAGTTCAAAATTTCGCGAATTTCGAACTTTTTGGGCATGTTCGGTTCGAGATCGAAAAAAAAAAAATTTGGAAAAAAGTATAGAAAATGCTTAAAAAAAATACTAAAAAAATCTAGAAATAAAGAGACTCTTTACTGCAGAATATTATAAGCAACGGTTTATTAGATATTGAATTAAAACCTAATGTGTACGTGGAAAGATTATCAACTCTAAATGACCTCTGTTCACAAACTGCCATAACACCAGGTGTTTTTAGTCTGGTAATCCATTTGTTACATTGTACAATATAGTGAGGGGGTGGTGTCTGCTTCTGATTGAGATTTGAGAATTAATTTCCCTAAAACATCCTAATATGCTGCATTTAACCCTTTCGCTTCTGAGGCTTTTCACACCTCTGTGCTGAGGTCATTTTTACCGCTTTTGCTCATCATGTTTAACCGCGTTTTGTAGCCATATTTTGATATTTGACCCAGACATATTATATATCGTTCTTTCCGGCAGACTTGGCAGATTCATAATATGTCATTATTCTATGTATACGTTATGTCATGTTTGTATATTATAACAAAAAATGCAATAAAATTAGAATTTTCAATAATTTATTATGTGTAAAGTGTTTTTTTTCACATTTTAACATGCGATCGTTTGCGATTATATTTTGTATGGGGTGCGCTTGTTAAAAAAATTAGAAATGGGGTCTCGTTACATTTTTTGTTTTGGGGAAAATTTCGCTTTTTTTAACAAACGCACCGCATACAAAAATCGTTAGTGCAGCATTATTGTTCACATTATAATTGAAATGGGAACAATATTTCTGCATTAACAAAACAAAAACAAACAAAAAAACTTGTTTATTTTTTTTTATAATTTTTTTTTAGAAATATTTTTATTTTTTATTTTTAATTTTTGTAAAAAACATTTTTCATGCTCATGTTTAGTATCCTTGGAAAGGCCATGCTCTGGCCGATCCAACAATATCAAACATTAACCCCTAGCTGCCACGGATCGGGAGATAGGGGGTTCCAATGAACCCCCTATCTCCACCATTGGTGGCAGCTAGGGGTTAACTCCAGGACTGGCGTCATCGTGCTATGCATGATGACGCCAGTCCTCAGGGAGAGTTCCTGGAGGCTTGGCCGACATCCAAGATGTCGGCCAGCTCCAGGAGAGGATCACGATCCGGCGCTTTTCAGCGCCGATTCGTGATCCGGCTCCCCAGGAGTTAATCACAGCCACCGTTTGGAAGGGCAGGCTGTGCCCTTCCAAACGGTGCCTGGATTAACCCTCTGCCCCCCTCCCTTCCAGGCGCTTCCTCCGCACATGCGGGGGGGGCGCCTGAATTAGATGTTATCGCGCCTCCGCGATGACATCTAATTGCTCTGCCGGGGTCCCGGAGTGCTGGGCTGACATCCAAGATGTCAGCCCGCACCGGGGGGTGCAGCAATCTGCCGGAATCCGGCGGATTGCTGCCTCCTGTGCTTGGACGTGCTCAGCGCGTCCATAGCACAGGAGAACCACTTGGCTGGACGCGCTGAGCGCTTCCATAGCAGCCAAGTGGTTAACTGGTGTTTGAAAAAAATCTAAAGCAATGTTATTTTTCACCTCGGGATTAAACATTCACAGGGTTATTCAGAGAGCGGTGAAAAGCAGGAGAATAACTGGAAAAGTGAAAATTCTAGGTCAAAATAGCCAAACCAGAAAAATTCTCCCATTTAACCCTTTCGCTGCTGAGGCTTTTCACACCTCTGTGCTGAGGTCATTTTTACCGGTTTTGCTCATCATGTTTAAACGTGTTTTGAAGGCTTATTTTAGTTGTATGACCCAGACATATTATATATCGTTCTTTCCGTCAGACTCGGTAGATTCATAATATGTCATTATTATATGTATACGTTATGTCATGTCTGTATATTATAACAAAAAATGCAATAAAATATGTATTTTCAATAATTTACAACGTGTAAAGTGTTTTTTTTTCACATTTTAACATGCGAGCAATTGCGGTTATATTTTGTATGGGGTGCGCTTGTTAAAAAAATTAGAGATGGGGTCTCGTTACATTTTTTTTGGGGAAAATTACGCGATTTTTAACAAACGCACCGCATACAAAAATCGTTAGTGCAGCATTATTGTTCACATTATAATTGAAATGGGAACAATATTGCTGCATTAATGAACCAAAAAAAAGAAAAAAAAATGTTTATTTTTTTTATAATTTTCTCTTTAAATATATTTTTATTTTTAATTTTAATTTTTTTTAAAAAACTTTTTTCACATTCGAGTTTGGTATCGTTGGAACGGCCATGCTCTGGCCGATCCAACCATACCAAACTTTAACCCCTAGCTGCCACGGATCGGGAGATAGGGAGTTCATTGGAACTCCCTATCTCCACCGTTGGTGGCAGTTAGGGGTTAATAAAAAAAATGGTTAGAAATTGGAGTTAGAAGATGTTAGGGGAACAGATTAGGGTTAGAAAGTAGAGTGTGACAAAGAGTGCTAGGGAAGAAATGACAAAGGAAAAGGGGAAAGCGAAAAAGGGGGAAGGAGGACATTAATATGGGGAAATAGAGATGTTGGAGAAATGGAAAAATTATAAGGACAGATGGCAAAGCAGACAGATCAAAATATTCTGAAAGACAGACTCATAATCAGGGAGTAAGACAGGTGAAAGGATAAACCGAAGGACAGACAAATAGGTGGACAAAGCTCCATACTCCCCCTGCCTCTTGATTCCAGCTTTCCCAGCTGCGCCTCCTGAGGCCCGTTCAATACCCCAGCCGCTGCAAGTGCTAAGTTAGCAACTTGCCACTGAACGCCGTTCTGCCGCTCAGCACTGCTAACTTAGCACTTGCAGCGACCCGAGGAGATGCTGCGAGTAGCTGAGTGTCACGTAGTAAAGATGGCCGCCGCCATGAAGCAAGTAACAAATCCGTACAGCAATGTTAATTTTGAGGTTTTTCTTCACCAAAGCACAAAATATTTATTTATTATTTCCCCCTGCACATAGACATATATTACAGCTCAATTTATATTTTGTTTCAGAAGTAAACATAACGTTTATTCAATAAAAACTATCATTTGTGGTGTGAGCGTACAAAACGGAATTGTGCCGACTGCTTATCTTTATCATATATACCTCGAGTCATACGAAAAACAATCTGAATCTTTCATTAAGAAATCGTCGGCCATTTTGGAATCGAAATTCGCATCCAAAGCGTTCAATGACACTGCTGCAGCAATTCAGCAGCTGCTGAGGTATTGAACGGGCTCTGCTGTCTCACGGTATCAGCAGGGTCCTGAAGGAAAAGGAATCCTCAGACCACCATCTGCTAACCTATAAGAAGGACCCTATAAGTAGTTAAATAACACCCCATGAATTATAATATTAATAGATAAATTAAGGTTTAAATATAAGAAATAGTTTTAAGATAAATTGATAATCAGCAGTATTATAGGATTAAGTTTCACTTCTCAATATGTTTGCAAGTGTCTCTGAAATGATGCTGATGTTTGCAAATGTCTCTAAAATGACAAAAGTGCTGATGGCTAGCATGTCTCAAGAAATCACATGTCTCAAGAAATCACATGTCTCGGGCCACGGGACTGTCCAGAAATGCGTCACCAGACCTGTATTGAAACTGGCCAATGAACTATGCTATGTTTTGAAATGTTAACCAATGAAATAAAGAGACAACGTTTTCTTTACAAGCATAAAAAGTGTGTCAAAAACGTTGAAAACGGCAGAGAGAAAGTGCCAGACTAAGATACATGCCTCGTGTGTTTTCTTTGAAAGGATTTCTCTCTCCCTGCGCAGAAGGAGAGTTAACTCAAGGTGTGCCTAAGACAGGGTCTTAGGGGTTAAAGGACGGACAATTGGAGGCGATTATTCTCTTCAATCTGGAGGCACTGCCGACATGAACGGTCACCCCTCGTCCTGGTGAGTATATTGTCTTGTCTGGACGAGGGCAATGACAACGTTTATCTCGAACTAAAATTAGTTGTCCATGTCCTATAGTGTATCAGGGATACAAATTAAAAGAAAACGTTGCCAGGGGCCGTTTATTTAAAGGAGTAGGTCAGGGACCACACTCATAGAAGGACATTATATGTCAATTGATCACACCTTGCGTTAACCCTCATAAAATGTATAGAGTATAAGAATATTAGAGTATAAGAATATTAGAGTGTTAAGATTCACTGTTGAACGATCTGTAAGGTAAGACAGACGTCCCTCAGTTGTGATAATAGAGTAAATTATATAAGTTGTAGAGTCATAAGTTAAAGTGCCGAGTGGTCTGTAAGGTAAGACGGACGCTCTATATTGTTAAAGTATATATTATTATAGAGTGATAAGTTAATTGGGTGGCAGGAAAATCTGTAAGGTAAGGCAGACTTTTGCCCCGTTGTATACTGATGGTACTGTGTATATATATATGTATATATAAGAGCTGACTGGTTAAACATTGTTTGCTGTGAAATGCATGTTGTATTAAGCAGAAATGTTTATTAACCATTTGTGTATTAGTTACTGACTGATAAGGTAGATGATATTAATCATATATGCAGTTACTAACCGGAGATACATATATTGTGAAGCTAGTTTTTATATACTGATGGATTGTGGTTTATAAATTTTTGTTTATGATATGAGGGAATTATATAACTACAAAATAAAAAGCAAAAGATTAGAAGTTTGATTCTCGAGATTAGGGAGGATTCACTAAATAAATTTTTATTACTTATCCTTAAATTAGCTCATCTTTTGTTGATCCATGTAGCATATATATATATATATATATATATATATATAGTAAGAATTTAAGTTTTTTTCTTTTCGAGCACTGTGAAGAGCCTCTCTTTTTTCTTTCTTTCTCTATTTTACCTGCCTGATTATTCAATTGTACAACTAACCATGGGTATTCAAAGTAGCAAGGTTAAAGAATATCCCTTACCGAAAATAGGAGAGTTTTGTAAAGATTATGTAGCACGAGTAGGGGGCACAGATTGCTATTTAATTAACCCATGGATAGATAATCTGGCGGGATGGACAGAAGCAGTGGGAGTTGTGATCCTTTCCTCAGACAGGGAGACCACAGCCCATTCTATATGGATATAGTGAAAGGATTATGCCTCGACGACACCGAGGCATGGCCCTATTATCAGGGAGACCCTCAGTGGGACATGCAGTATATGAAATTGGGGAGGGGGGGACAATGGTTAATGGTGACAGAATACTAGTTTAACAGGCAAAGTAAACAATGTAGAAGAGGGACCCCATTGTCCTCTGACAGCGCCAGACTGCATAAAATAGAACAGAGTATACCTAGGAATAAACAAGAGATACCCCGTGCCAGCTGGGAACCACGACCCCCTCCGTTTTATAGACAATCCATATATCCGTCCCTTTACTGATACAGAGGTCTTGGGTGCGGTAGGGGCAATGGAGGATTTGAAACCTTCGGCCCCATCCACATCCAAAGACGAAAAAGAAAAAAAAAAGAGGAAGTAAAAGAGGAAAAAGCAGAAGAATATATACTGGCTTTCGTTATTATGGCCACTTGCACACAAAGGATCGCCATTAATAAGCCCCTAAGATATGAGAATAACACCAACAAAACCCATTTTCCATTTATGACCGTGGGGAATAAGTTACTTAAAAAGGCGATAGAAAAAGAGGATATTAATAAGATTTTAAAACACTGTCCAAAACCAAGAGAAGCCCCATTAGGAGCTATTACATATTTAAAAAAGGCGTGTAATGGTCGCAATTTTACACAGGAAGATATGAAACTTATAATATTAACGGGGTATCTACCAAAACCTTTTCCACCCGCCCTTTAGCACTCACCACCCCTGATGGTAAACCACTACTGCATCATGTGTTCACAGTAATAGAGGACTGTCCTATCAGTCTTCAGGGGAGGGATCTCCTGGGAAAACTAGAAGTCAACATATATTCAAGAACAAGGGGTCTCATAATAGATTCTCCATCAATTTCTTTGTTTTTAGACAAACAACACCATTTTTTTTATGACTACAGACACATTGCCACTGAACTCCGAGAGTTGGAACGATTGTGGTCCAACGGCCCTATGACACAGGACTCATTAGTTGCACACCCTACAAAGCCATATTACACGAGAATTGTCAACCGGTCTATCAGAAGCAATACCCATTGTCCAAAGAAAAGGAGGACGGACTACGTCCTATGATTGACCAGTTTCTACAGGATGGCATCCTGGAACCTGTAGTCTCCCCTTCAGTACCCCAATTAACCCTGTACGCAAACCAGATGGTACAGTGCGGTTTGTACAAGATCTACGTGCCATTAACTCCCTTGTCATCCCCATTGCACCAATAGTCCCGGACATTACAACATTACTCTCATCCATTCCAGCGACACATACACATTTTTCTGTAATTGACCTGAAGAATGCATTTTTTAGCATCCCTATACATCCGGAAACGGCATTACTGTTCGCATTCACATTTGAAGGCACCCAATTTACATGGAAGAGGTTACCTCAGGGGTACGTTGACGCCCCGGTGGTCTACAGTATTGTACTGCAGGCCACTCTGAAATCCTGGCACCCCAGCCATGGTTCTGTCCTGCTGCAATACGTGGATGATCTCCTCGTATGCAGTCCATCAGAGGAGGCCTGCCGGGAGGATGGTAAATCACTTCTTAGATGGTTACAGGAATGTGGGCACAAGGTTTCCCTTATAAAAATGCAGTGGTGTCAAACGCAAGTTGAATATTTAGGGTTTGTTCTCAGACAGGGGGAACGGAGCATCAGTCAGAAGAGAGTCCAGTCTGTCACGGGCCTGGTCAACCCGAAAACTAAGAAGGACATGCTGTCATTCTTAGGCATGATAAACTATTGCAGACAGTGGATCCCTGACTGCTCCTACTACGATAACATTCTGAGACAAGCCACCCTGTTGGGTCAATCCAATATGATAACGTGGTCTAATGAAATGTTAAATGCTTTTAAGGTTCTCAGGAATGCAATGATGACAAGCCCCGCGCTAGGCCTCCCTGATTATGTACTTTCATTTCATCTGTTTGCAAGGGACAATTGTAAAACCATGGCCGGGGTACTGACGCAAGAACATGGGGGCCGGTTGCGCCCCGTAGCATTTTTTTCAAAGATTCTGCCAGTAACGGTACAAGGGATGCCGGCCTGTTTGCGTGCCCTGGCAGCATGTGCAATGGCCGTTAGTATGGCAAGCCAATACACACTAGGGTACGAAACTCACCTACACACAACCCATGATGTTTTATCTTTACTTAAGGGCATACATACACAGCACATGTCATCACAGCGCTTTAGTGGATATGAAGTCACACTGCTAAGCAACCCTGCACTGCACATAGAATACAGTTCAAGTGTCTCTGGTCCAGCACCAATCCTAAACGCTTTACTGGGTCTTAAGAGTCCCTCAGATACCATCCCACTCGAACATGACTGTGCTCTCTCCATTGAGTCTGAGACTGCACCCCGCCCTGATCTCATGTCACCACCTGTTCCGGACGCAGATGTCGTCTTTGTTGACGGCTCCTGTACCCGCCCCAATGACAACACTTATCATGCAGGCTATGCAGTGGTTCAACTCCCGACACTGTTCTAGAGTCAGGGCCTGTACCCTACCAGTCTGCCCAGGCAGCAGAACTGATTTCATTAACACGAGCATGCAGGCTCTATGCGGGTAGACCTGTCACAATATACACTGACTCCAAATATGCTTATGGTGTGGTCCATGACCATGGGACGATATGGGAAAAGAGGGGATTTGTGGCCGCAGATGGCAAGAAGATTTCCCATTCGACCCTGGTCACGGACCTCCTAGCAAGCATTCTTATGCCCTCTCAGATAGCGGTGTTACATTGTAGAGCACACACCAGAGCCTCAGATCCTATTGCAAAAGGGAATCATCTGGCTGACCAAGCAGCTAAACGAGCAGCACAACAGGACATAGCTAAACTAGTAATGCCGGTTTTGCGACCTCCCACAATGGATGGGGACCAATTATTTTGTACCTTACAAAAATATGCAACCACAGAAGAGCTAAAAGATTGGTGCTACCCCATTTTACAAAAAAATTCAAATACTGGCCTAATTACCAAAGATGGGAAACCCTGTATTCCCCAGAGTAGCGCCTCTCTTTTCATTGATCATTTTCACGGGGTAGGCCACAATAGTATCGCTACAACCATCACCTTACTCAGTCAGCATTTTTACATCCAGAATTTGCGCAGCCTGGTACGAGATTATGTCTCAAGATGTATTATATGCCTTAGGAATTACCCAAACAATCCACACAAGGTAGACCATCAACATCTAGACTACCCTACCACCCCCTTCACACACCTACAAATAGATTTTACACACATTCCTCGGACAGAAGGTAAAAGGCAAGAATATGCTCTAGTCGTGGATATGTTTTCACGATGGCCTGAGGTATTTCCCACAAAGGCAGAAGATGCAAGAACTGCATTGCGTATACTGACACGGAGATAATCCCACGATGGGGAGTCCCGCTGCAGCTCAATTCCGATAAAGGC